>JANVCC010000039.1:6885115-7217642 GCA_025345505.1 Todiramphus chloris collaris
GGGGGGGGGGGGGGGGGGGGGGGGGGCGGGGAGGCATCACCTAACCCCCCCAGCATCCCTCTGGTCCCCAGACCGGGGAAGGGGGGGGCCGCATCAACAGGAGGTTTACACCGACCACCATCATCGGTTAAGCTACCGGGAGTTGGGAAGGGGGGAGGGGGGGCGCCACCGGTCCGGGAGCCCCAGGGCCGGGCCGGCTCTGCCGCCGTTATATAACGCTGCTCCATGATGCGGGATGCGGCGGGGGGTGGTTGCGGTGCCGGTGCTGCTGTCGGTGTCTGTGAGGGTGAAACCGGTACCGGCGAAGCCAGCCCCCGCATCGACACCGGCCCCGGCTTTGTATTGTAAGGGGTTTTCCCGAGCGGCTCTTACCTCCAGCACCGTCTCCCGAAGCTCATGCCATGCCTTGCGCCCGTCCTCTCTTGGTTGCAGGAAAAAAACCCACCGGGAAGAAAACCGGGAAAAAATCCCCCCCAAAATCCTCTTTGGAAAAGGGGCCGGATCCTGCCCGGCCCCCGCCCCAACCCCGCTAAACAACAGGAAAAATAAGCGGGGAGTGGGGAGGCGGGGGGGGGGAATGGGGCCGGATCCGGATCCGGGGAGGGGGATGGAGAAGGGGGGTCCCTCCTGCCTGCCAGCCCAGGGAGCCGCTCGCACACGCACACGCGCGTTTGCACACACGCACACGCGTGGCAGCGGCGAAGGCTGTTAAAGAGACACCGCCGGTTACAATAATGGATCGTGTCGGGATGACATCGGCCCCGGGAGCGGGGAGGTGAGGGTGCGGGACACGGAGATGGAGGGAGAGCTGGAGCTGCGGGGGGGGGGTGGGGTGCGGGAAGGGCTGGGCTGGCGGCTGGGTGTGCAGGCAGGGGGAGAGAGGGGTGGGTGGGTGAGTGGGGGAATGCAGGGGTGGAAGGACGAGGGGATGAAGGGAAGGATGGAGGGAGAAATGGAGGGGTGGAAGGATGGAGGTGTGGATGGAGTGATGAGGGGATGGATGGAGGTGTGGATGGAGTGATGAAGGGATGGATGGAGGGGTGGATGGACAGGCAACTGCTTGCTCTGTCTCTCTCCCCACCAGGGCGCTGGCAGTCTGGAGATCCCAGTGCAGACCTCTCTCATCCCAGCAGCTGCTCAGGCCTTACTGACAGCCCCTGGGACGGTCGCTCCAGCTCCAGTACCCTGGAGTGCTGTGGGTGCTCAGGGAAGGGTGCTGCACCCAGGTGCTGGTGGGGTTCACCCCCCCAAGCCAAGGCTGCTGGTGGGACCTGCAGCTGGAGGATGCCCCATTTCTGCTCCCCTCCTCCCCCATTTCCCATCACCCCCAGCTCAGCACCCACCCAGCACCCCCAGTCTGGGGCCCAGCTTCATCACTGCTCCCCAAACTGGAGGGAACTGGTTAGCTGCCACATTTAACCCCGACCCTTCTGCCTTCCTCTCGCACAGCCCCGTGCGAGCCCCGTGCGAGCCCCGGGGCCAGACCGGCCGGGCCCTGGGGAGGCTGGTGGAGCTGCCTGGATCCAGCCGCCTGGCTCCGGCCTCCATTATTTATAAGGCAGGTCGGGTTTCGCACTGGCAGCCGGGAGGGGCTTTGGGGGAGGAGTCTGTACACACACACTCACACACTCGCATCTCACCCTGCCCAGCGGGTGACAAATGCATGGAAAGGGGACAGAGAGGTCGGTGAGAGTGGGGATGTGAAAGTCAGTGGCCTCGTCCAGGTGATACGTCTTTTTCCCATCTCCTGAGGAACTGGGGATCCTCTTGTCCTCACAGCAACACCCTGTCCCCTTTCGATGTGCTTTACCCATGGGGGTGTCCCAGGGGAGTTGCCACTCAGCAGCAGCAGGTAGTGGTCCAGACCACGGGGGACATGCACTGCTCCCAGAGCCAGCCCAGTGCCAGTGGGGCTGGCAGGCACAGGGAGGCAGGCAGGCCCTGGGTGGTCCCTGTTGTCCCCTTGGTCCTGACACAGCCCCGTTGTCGTTCACCCTTGCTAGCTCCAGGCACCAGCGGGGACATGCTGCGGTGGCCCCATGTTCTGGGGACATTTTCATGCCAAAGAGGGTCACAACTGCTGACAGAGTTGCTGGGCAGGGCAGGGGGAGTCTCTGTGCACATGTCTCTGATGGAAGGGACACAGCTGGGATGGACCATTTTGTGCTGTGAGCCCAGGGGGTACCCACACCCTGGGGTGCCTCATGTGGGGTACTCATCCACTCCATCTCACTCTACAGACGTGGGCAGCCCTGGCTTGTCAGCCCGTGCTCTGGTAGGCCAGGTGCCCTGAGTCTCCCTGGTCCCCTGGTCCACAGGGATCATCCATCCCAGGTACCGGAAGGGTGGTGGCTGCTGTCCACACACTTGGGCCGGAGCAGCAGACTAGAGCCAGGCCATGTTGCTCTTGCAGGACTCATCTTTATGCAAACTGACAGTGCCCCATTGGCCCCCACTGCCCTTCCATCCCCACCACGCTGGGGATGCTAAAGGCTCTCACCCCACACACCCATCAGCTCTGCACAGCGATGACACCTTGGGCCAAGCATCACTGGTCCAGCAGGGCCACTGGTGCCAAAACTGGACTGCAGTGTGCAGGGTGCTGTCACCGCGGCAACCGCCGTCGCCTAGCTCCGGCTGTCTCCCAGTAACCCGTCGCCTAGCAATGGGGGATTTTTCACAGCTCGGGATGAAGAGTTGAAAGTTATTTTTAGCCTGGGCTTCAAATCAATAGGCAGCTCCCTTTGCTGCCCCGCAGGAGGCACATGGGGGCCTCACTGTAGGGGGGGTGGGGGTGGCTTTCTAGGGGAGAGAGGTGATATGGATAACCTG
This sequence comes from Todiramphus chloris collaris, assembly GCA_025345505.1. NCBI lineage: Eukaryota > Metazoa > Chordata > Aves > Coraciiformes > Alcedinidae > Todiramphus > Todiramphus chloris. The sequence continues at coordinate 6,887,948 of JANVCC010000039.1, forward strand.
GGGTCACCACCTTGGCACAGGCCCAGAGACGTTCTCAAGCTCAGCCCCCTTTGTGCTGATCCCAGGGCTCAGCCCCTCTGGGGCACCCCAGTACTGTCCATAGGACTTGGAATCCCTCCCCCCCCCCCCCCCCCCCCAAGACTCAGACATCTCTGAGTCGCCTTTGTGCTGACTGCAGGGCTCAGCCCCTTTGGGACCCCCCAGTACCCTTCATACGGCTTAGACCACTTGGGCCCCCTTGAGGGTCAGACACCCCCTTGGCTTCATCCCCCCCCATGCCTACCATAGGGCTTGAACCCCCTGGTCCCTCTTCAAGGCTGAGACAACCCCCCCGAAATCAGCCCCCTTTTGTTCCAATCTCGGTGGTCAGTCTCTGTGGGCAGCCCCCCAGTTCCCTTCATAGGTTTGGACTTCTTGCCCCCCCCAGGCCAAGGCTCAAACACCCCCCAGGACTCACCTCTCCTGTGGCCTCCCTCCATAGGACTCAAAGCCGCTGTCCCTGCGCCTCCGAGGCTCTCTCACCCTCTGGGGTGGGCAAAGGTGGGGCCCAGCCATGGGGACCCTCAGGCTTCTGTTGGGACCCTCACATGACTGGGGAGGGGTGATCACACTGCTGCAGGGACCCTTATCTCACTGTGGGGCCCTCATCACTATGGGAATCATGACTATGTTGTAAGGACTCTCACCCAGCTGCTGGGAACCTCATCCTGTTATGGGGACCTTCTCCCACCAGTGTGGACCCCCTCCTGTCATGGGGACCCCCACCTTTCCAATTGCAACCCTTGCCTTGTCATGGGGACCCTCACCCTGTGGTTCCCCTTCCTGAGCTCCTCCAGCCTCTCCAGGGCTTATTCCTGCCCTCAAGGGCACCAGCCTGAGGGCCCAGCTGCGTGGAGGTGTTGGAAGGGTGGTTCACACTGGGTTTGGTCGTTTGGTACCCGGGCTCCATGGGGTGGGGGTATCCTCGCATGCCCTGGGGCTGGGCTGTGAGTTGAGGTGAGGCTCATCAGCTGTTTTTAAAGACGAGGTGGATGCCTACCACAACTGCATCTCCTGTGGGTGCTCAGCTGGGTGGGAGTGCTCCCCACGCAGCTGGAGGGATCTGGGGAATTGGGTGGAGAGGGGCTGGAAACCCCCAGTCGCTGAGCAGCCCTTTGGTGTCCCACACCACCACCTCAAGCTCCACTTTTGGCTTTCCAGGAGGGTTTCTGCCTGCTGGCACAGCCCAGCCGGGAGCATCCCTGCCCTCACCATCACTCACCTGTAGCACAAGGCAGAGGGTGCTTAGAGCCACCCCACAGGGACGCTTGTGTAGGCACGGGGAGGCCCCAGTTCAGTGGGAAAGTCCAAGGACCTGTTCGGTGGGTGGACTGCCCAGGAAAGGAGAAAGCTCTGTTGAAGATGTGTGACCTGTCAGGGAGATGGAGGATCATCAAAATGGAAGGAACCTGCCTCACGCCACCAAAGCCCTGGGTGCCCCGCAGGTGACAGATGGGTCTAGGACTCCTCAGTCTGCACCTGCACTGGCACACCATGAGACTGCCCTGGAGCACATGGCCAGTTCTGGGGGCCCAGCACAAGGCAGACCTGGACCTGTCAGAGCAGGTCCAGAGGGGACCACAGAAATGAGGCTGGAAGAACCTCTCCTGTGGAGAAAGGCCGGGGTTGTGCAGCGCCCCGGGGTCCCGCAGCCCGGGGCCGGGCGGAGCAGCCGCCGGTCCCGCGGTCACAAGAGGGCACTGCGAGCCCGAGCAGCCCGAGGCCGCTGGCTGGGGCCGGCCGGGAGCCCGGAGCAGCCCGGGACCCGCTGCAGGGACCGGTAGGTCCCGGGGGGCTGCCGGACCCCAGCCCCGCTAGCTCCATGGCAGCCGAGAGCAAGGTGCGGGGGGCACTGCCAGGGGACACGGCGGGGGTGCTGGGCACGGCCGGGGAACACGGCCACCCCCCAGAGCTCCTGGACACGGCTGGCAGACCGGGACCACGGCATTCCGATCGGTGTCAGCTGACGGTAAAACCCCGTCGACTGGCCCAGAGAGAACTGGTGGATACTGGGGGGATCTTTTCCCGGTCCCAGGTCAGCTCCAGCTCCGGTGGCTGCTCCCGAGGGGAACCTGCCAGCCCTGATGGCCGTGCCCCTGGCCCGGTTGCCATGTGGAGAGGAGCCAGGCGTGGCCACGGTGATTTTGTCCAGTTGGTGCAGGGGTTTCTCCAGCAACACCCAGTTAAGGTGGATCAGGCGCTGCACACCCGGACTGTGAAGGTGACCGGGTGTGCCGGCTCGCCCCGGGGTGCTGGGCTGGGATTAGGGGAGCTCACCACGGGGACAGGCACCAGGCTCTGGCCTGCAAACAGCCACGTCCCACCACCCCGCACCCTGGGGTGGGCAAGGTAAAGGCACCCGAGGGTACTGAGCGTCCTCTGATGGTGCTGAGCATCCCACTGGGCAGAGGATTGGCCTTGGTGGGAGATTGATGCCTGAAGACACCAGATGCCTGGTGACTTCTGTGCCACTCCACCTCTGGTGCCACCCCATTGCTGGTGCCATCTCACCTCTCGTGCCACCTTGCCCCTGGTGCCACCTCACCTCTAGGGCTCTGGCAGAGGCTTTATGTGGGCTCCCTGGATGGCCCCCACACTGGCTCTGCCCCCAACAGCCCCACTCCTCCATCGTGGCACCGAATCCACCGCCCCCATGCGGGGGGTGACCTGAGAGCTAGCTCCTCACTTCGACTGGAGCCCTGCACCCCGACACCCCAACACCCCAACATCCTGACACCCCTCCCCAAGATGCTCCACCTTAACTGGCAGCCCCTCCGGCCCCTCATTTTCCACGGATTCCAGCGCTTGACTTCTTTCAGCAGCATTTTAGGGCCGAATCTCCCTCTCCCCCGCCTCCCCCCCACGGCCCCCTCCCCTTCCCGCCCTGGCCCCTCTTTCTTTCCACCCTCCAAATTTACAATCCCTCATTTCCATTCCGCTCCACCCTCTTTCCGGGGACTTTGTTCCAGGCCTGTATCATCCCATCCCGATTGTTCGGTGTTTATTTCAAACATTTTGGCGGGCTGTCACTGCGTGGAAACCTCATTAATTTGGAGGGGGGGTACTGGCACAATAGCGGCTGAACAGGGGTGGGTTTGACGGGAGGGATGTAGGGGTTCGGCCGTTCATGGCCCACCACACGCCTCTGCTCCCCTGGTTAAGGAAATGTCCCCATGGGGAGGGGGCTGCTGCTGAGCAGTGCTGGTTTGTATGGAGGTTGGGGTGTGTACAATTCTTGGTGTATCCAGTTCGTGTGTGTGTGTGTAAACCACGGGGGCTGTAGCCTGGGTTGTGCACAGACTGGAATGTGTGTAGCTTGGGGTATGCATAGACTGGGTTGTATGTAGCTTGGGGTGCGTATAGTTTGGGGTGCCTGTAGTCTGGGGTGTGCATAAATTGGAGCGTGCACAGCTTGCAGTGTGCATAGAGTAGGGTGTGTATAGCTTTGGGTGTATATAGCTTGGGCTGTGCATAGCTTGGGGTGTATACAGTTTGGGGTGTATACAGTTTGGGGTGTATACAGCCTGGGGTGCCTGTAGCCCTGGGCGTGCACAGCCCGGGGTGTACATAGCCCAGGGTGTGCGTAACTCGGTATGTGGACACCCTTGGGTGTGCATAGCTGGGGTGTACCCAGCCTGAGGTGCCTGTAGCCGGGGTTGTGCGCAGCCACGGGTGTAGGTAACTCCGGGTGCACACAACCGGGGGGTGACTGTAGCCCTCGGTGCCCCACAGCACTGCTCCCTGGGATCAGCCCCGGCACCCTCCGTGGGGATAAGAACAGCCTCCGAGAGCTCCGGGAGGGGTCCGGGGATGCCCGGGGCGGGCGCTGCCGGTGCCCCCGGCGGAGAGTCGAGGGGGGGGTGCGGCCCCGCCCCGCCGCCGCCATTGGCGGAAAGTTTGGGGCGCGGCGCGGGGTGGCGGCCCCGCTCCCCCCGCCCCCGGCCCCGGTCCCGGCCCCGGTGCGGGCAGCGCTGCGGGCAGGGCCGGGCAGGGCCGGGCCAGGCCGGGCCGGGCCGCCCCGGGGCCGCGGCCATGTGGGCGCTGCGGGCGCTCTGCCTGGCGGGGCTGGGCGCGGCGCTCGGCGGGGGCTCGGCGGACCAGTGCAGCTGGAGGGGCAGGTACGCACCGGCACCGGCACCGGCATCGGCACGGGCATGGGCACCGGCACCGGCACCGGCAGCGACACCGGCACCGGCACAGAGGGGGGGCAGCACGGGGTACGCGGTGAGGCGTGGTGCCCGGCTCAGCATCCTCCACCACTGCCCTGTTCGGAGCTCCCGGCAGACTCGGGTGGGGGGGGGGCTCCTCCCGTCCTGCATCTCCCCTCTCCGTTGCCATCTCCTCCTGCATCCGTGGGGCAGGTCACGGGTGGGATGCTGGGACCGGCACCTGCCTCAGTTTCCCCACTCCTGAGTGCAGCTTCACACCACCACCCCCTCCCATCAGAGGGATACTGGTTCCCGGGGTAATGGACCCGCAGGGATTCCCTGCCTCTCTGGGGGCCCCTTCCCTGAGTCTTCCCCACACGTGAAATGCGGCCGGTGAGGCCCCTTGCCCGGGCCTGACCGTGGGGACGGCGCCGAGCTCCGGAACAAAGAGCCTGGCCCGGCGGGAGAGGCTGTCGCAAACCCCACGGGGGCCGTGGGGGACCATGGGGGCCATGAACAGCGTGGCCAGGACAAAGCAGCCCCACGGCTGCCCCCGAGCCCCCCAGCAGGGCTTTCCCGCATGTTCCCCCCCCCCCCTCCCCCCCCAGTAAAATGCAGCGGGTAAGACTTTGCTCCAGGAAACGTTTACACGCGAGCCCGAATCACACAGGGAGGTGTGCGTGTGTGTGTGTGGTACCCCCCAGTACCCACTGAGGATCCCCCAAAGTTGGGGTGGGGATGCAGAGAAACAGGTAACCTCAAGGCTAGGGGGCTGCTGTGTCTTGGGAGCCTACTATGGGTGTGAGGGGAGCTGTGCTGATGCAGACCCACCATCAGCCCCCCTGGGAAGGTTCTGGGAAACATGAGCACCCCTCAAATGATGTGCTTGCACCCCAAGTCCAAGGCTTCGAGGTGTCAGTGATATTCCTCCCTGTGTTCACCCTGCACGACTCCGCAGAGGTGCTGCTCAGGAGTACTGGGGTGCTGCCATGCTGGGGGGGGGGGCAAACGGGCTGGGGGGTGGTCCCCATCACCGGGGGTCCCATCTGACTGGGAGTGCTGTGCCTCGCAGCGGGCTGTCACAGGAGGCAGGCAGCGTGGAGCAGCTATCTCTGAACTGCGCCGAGGGCTCACTGGAATGGCTGTACCCCACTGGGGCACTTCGTCTCCGCCTGGCCCCCCGGCTGCCCCTCACCACCGCCGCCATCAAGGGCAGGAGTCCTCAACATGTCACCGCCTGCATCAAACCCTCTGGAACTTTCCGGGGGGCTCAGCTCTACCTGGAGAGGGAGGGGATGCTGGAGCTGCTGCTGCCGGAGGCTCCCCGGCCCCACGTCCGCTGCTTCAGCTGGCTGCCCCGGGAGAAGGTGGCCCTTTTCCTGCAGGCCACCCTGCACCCCGACATCAGCCGTCGCATTGCTGCCTTCCGCTATGAGCTGCGGGGGGACTGGCTGGCCCGCCCGGCGCTGCCTGCTGCCAGCCTCACTGCCGAAGGTGAGCCCCAAGCGTCTCGGGTCACGCTGCCTCAGTTTCTCCAGGGATGTCACTGCCTCCCATTCCGGTGTGTCCCTGGTTGGCATGGAGGTGAGGGGATGGAGGGGATGGATCTGAGGTGGTCGGTCCCCCCTACCAAAGCTGGTCACTGGGTGACACCATGGTGACAATCCGTGCTTGGCCTTTGCAGGGGCATGCCGGCCGTGCAACGACACCGAGATCCTGATGGCCATTTGCACTAGTGACTTTGGTGAGTGTGGCCTCCCCGGGTGCTTGGGGGGGTCCTGGAAGCCTGGGGGAGAGAAGAAAACTCAAACTGGGGGGGGTAGTGGCCCCCAGACAGCCCTGATCTCCCCTTCCTGGGCTGGCCTGGCTTTGGTGTCAGCCATCAGTGTCACAGAGGCTGCTGCGGGATGGAGATGGGAATGGGAATGGAGATGGGGATAGGGACCGGGATGGGGATGGGGACAGGGATGGGGCGAGGGGTGGGGGTTGGTCTGAGAATGGGTATGGAGGTAGGGATGGGGACGGGCACACACTCATGCTCCTTCCTGCCTTCACCCCCACCAGTGATCCGTGGTAGCATCCGAAGCGTCTCCAACGATGCAGAGCTGCAGGAATCTGTCATTGGGGTGAGCGCTGCCCGCATCCACCGCCAAAAGTTCCCCCTCTTCCAGGTGGGAGGGCGGCCGGGGCATCCGACAGGCAGCATCCGCACCCCGCTGCGCTGCGGCGTCAAGCCGGGGCCTGGCACCTTCCTCTTCACTGGGTGGCTGCATTTTGGTGAAGCCTGGCTGAGCTGCGCGCCCCGCTATAGGGACTTCCAGCGCATCTATGAGGGGGCACGGCGCACGCGCCAGAACCCCTGCGAGTTCCCTGTGGACTGAGGGCCTCGGGGAGGGCAGCCCGGTCCCACTGGTGCTGGGGGGCTGGAGTCCCACAGGCAGCGGGAACATCCCCAGGCGGATGCCAAGGTGGTGTGCCAGCAGGGACGGTGCCTGGAGGCAGCGCGGTGTTTGGGTCCTCACTGCGTAGCCAGGCTCTGGCAGCATCCGCCACTGGCTGGGGGGGTCCTGGGAAAATCCTGCTGGAAGGGAAGGGGTTTTCCCAGGGCACGCTCACCGGCGGTCCTTGGGGATCTGCCTGAGTGAGGGGTGCAGTGGCATGGGGCATTGGGTTGGGGGCTCCCTGGGAACCAGGGTGCTACATGCTCAGGGGATGCTGTAGGGCACGGTGGGTCCAGCATGATGGGGCAGCTGTCCCCACCCCGGGAGGGCTTGGTGGCGGGTGGCCATGGCAGTGGGTGGCAGGGCCAGGGAAACGGTGGGCACGATGGGGTGCGGAAGGGCCAGGAGGTGGATTTGCAATGTTGGGGGCGGAAGGCGGAGTGGGATGGGGGCAAGCCTTGCCCTGGCCCTGCCTACGATGTGGGGCATGGGCAGGAGCTGTGGAGTGGATGCTGAGGAAGAAAAGCAAGGTTAAAGGCAGCAAGGGGGATGGCGAGGCTGAAGGAAGGCTGGCGCAGGGAGCAGAGATGTCCCCGGTAGAGCTGGGGCAGGACCAAAGCGCCAATGCAGGATGGTGCCGCAGGATCGGGGAGAGGTTGGGCAGTGCCACCATCACTGCCAACCCGGGGCCGTGGCCTTGCCGTGCCAGGTCACCAGCCGGGGGGGGAGATTTTTGACCGTGGGGGTGGGGGGCATCATATGTGCACTAAAGTTATAACGATACCAAATTTGTGACTTTTTTTATAAAGAAAGCTGTATTTGTAGCATGTGCGTGTATGTCTCCACTTTTTCAAAAGCTGAGCGGGATGTTCAGCAGCAGGCACCAGTGCTGGTGTGTGCCACAGCATGAAGCTCTGCCTCCCCCTGCACCAGCATTAACTGGGGGGCTGGAAGCAGCCTGACTAGTTGTGTATCTCTGTCTATATAGAAATATATTGGTATTTTTAAATGCTGCCTCGCTGGTGTCCCCCGAGGGGGTGGTTTGGGGGTTCCTCTCTGCAGGCAGCCCCAAGTGAGCGGGGCTGGGGCTGAAGCCCACATGGCCCTGTGCCAGGTGGGTGACCCTGCCGGTGCAGACATGTCAGGGATGATTCTCGTCAGAGCTGCCGGCCACAAGGCCTCATTGTGCCCAGCTGTGCCACGCCAGCTTCCCAGCCCTGTCCACTCCCGCCCCATCACGGCCTTGCTCCACAGGGCTCCAGCCACCAGCCTCTGGTTCCCACTCCCCCGGGCTGCACAGGCATCTCCGGATGGTGGTGAGAGGGATCTGAACCCGGCTGGGTATGGGGCATGAGATTCCCCCAGCCAGAGACACAGGGGCATGGGACCTCCAGCCATGGATGAGGCACAGGACCCCACAACGGGAACATTTCCTCCCCATCAGTGATGTCCACAGGGGCTCAGTGATGGAAAAGCTCAGCCTGTGAGCCCTCTGAGTGCCCCCCAGCCCTCCAGAGCCCCTCAAGCCCCCCGAGCTGGAGTCACGGCACCTGTCGGACTGTGCTTTAATAACGTTTCATTATTTTTTGGTGCCCCCACTGACCATAATAGCCTTTTCCTTGCCAAGAAGCCATTTCCAAAGAGTGCTATGGGCTTCAGAATTGATTAAAAAAAAAAAAAAAGAAAAAGATAAAAAGTGTTTGTATAAAATAATCTGGTTGTGATAAGATCCTGCAAGCTCATGATGGGTTCAACACGCACGCAACATGTTTTCCCTTGAGAAGAGGTTGACACTTTATGCTTTACTGCCAAAGGGTTGGTGCTTATTTTGGGGCCAGGCTGGGCCCAAGGGCAAGATCCATCCCTGAAGGAGACCGATGCTCCACACCAGGCTCTTGAGAACGCCAACATCCCCCGGGGGTTTTGGTGGCAGGCAGGAGCTGAGCAAGGAAGGGGGAAGGGGGAAGGAGTGGGAAACCCAGCAGAGGAGGAAAAATGAGGCTGGAAAAGCAATAAATGAGGTGCAAGGGGAATTGTGCTGCCCACGACATCCTCCATACGCAGCATGGATAAATCACAGCTGCTCCGACCTCGCCATAATCCAGCACATTCCTCTCGGCTAAATTACAGCATTTAATGCACCGAGCATCCGGCATCTTTCTGTCCAGCAGCAGAATCTCTTGTTTTTCTTCAAATTTGTTTATTTGCCCAAACCAGCTCTTTCTGCTGCTGCGGAAGGGGCTGTTACTCTGCTCGTCCTCTGCTGCTGAGGTTTTTGTGCTGTTTTTGGTGCCCTCTGCCCTGTGTCAGGTTGGGTCGGCCGCCCTCGCTTCCCGCGGCTGCTGGCTCCTGTGGTGTCTGGGCTCTGGCCAGTGTGCAAACACTTCCTATGGGAACATCCCACAGGGGGACTGGGCAGCTGGTGCCTCAGTTTCCCCACTCTAGGATAGGGATAATGGCCCTTCCCCGCTGCTTGGGGCTGCCACGGCACCAGGCAGCATCTCACGGCCCTCTCATCTCCATCTTCCCAGGGCTGGTTGTCCAAGCATTTCTCTGAAAGCAGAGTCTGTCCCCAGCCGAGCCAAATTCCTGCCCAGCCTCTTGGCACGGGGCATGGCCATGAAGCATAAAAACACAATGTACCGAACTCCATCCCAGTTAATATTTCCTCTGCATGATGGAAAATGTGGTGGGAGGCAGTGTGGTGAGAGGGGAGGGCAGGCGGGGGGCCACAGCATGCTGGGGGCTGCTTCGAGCAGAGCAGCCAGGAGCTGTGGGGTCTCTGGAGGGGCAGCCAGAGCCCTTCTGAGATCCAGGAGAGGGGTATCCCCAGGGATGCTCCAGCTCCAAAAGTCCCCCCACCCACCCAGCCACCCCCAGCGAGGGTGGATTTGGGGATGCCACAGAGAGCACCACACCAAAACCAGCTCCCTTGGTGGAAATGTGCCCAGGGAGGTGCCTGGGGCTTCTCATCTCATGGGACCAGCCCTGTTGTGGACCCAGGTGGGGACACACAGATGTCCCAGCCCAGGGAACCCTCCAGGGATGGTGGAGCCCTTCGGTCACGCTGCTGATGGGTGTCCACACCGGGATAGCAAAACAAAAAGTGACAGCACTGGTGGGGCACCTCCCAGTCCCTGTCCCTATCCCTGTCACACAAAGGGAGCCGCTGTTTCCCGCCATTTCCCCCTCCCCAGCCCTTCTCCCCCCTTCGCTCTCCTCCTTCCCGGCTGCCGGATAAAAGCCTGAACGTGTGAATCGCAGGGCACAAAGGGGATGCACAAAGGCAGCCGGCCTCGCTCAGCCCTCCCTATGGCCCCCAGCCCCAAGCAGGCCTTGCATCCACCCCGGGGATGTCTGGGCAGCCTGCCTGCCCTGCCTACAGTGCCCCAGGGCCCAGGAGCTGCCCTGGGGCACAGTGATGCCTCTGGGACCAGGGTGTCCCCTGTACTGTGAGGATGATGCTCCTGGGTTTTGGAGATGCCCCACAGGGTTAGCATGATGCTCCTGGGGTTAGGGAATGCCCTATAGGGTTGGATGTTGCCCCTTGGACCAGGTGGTCTCCTGTGGGGTTGGGGTGCTTCCCCTGGCACCAGGAGAAGTTCCATATGGTCAGGATCATGCCCCTGGGGTTAGTGGATGCTTTATAAGGTCAGGATGATGCCCTTGACGTTCATAGATGCCCTGTAGGAGTGGATGTTGCTCCTGGGACCAGGGGATGCCCCATAAGGTCAGGATGTAGCTCATGGGACCAGGGTGGTACCCCATAGGGTCAGGATGATGCCCTGGACATTGACCCCCCCCCCCCCCAGCCCTGCACTCCTTGGGGAGCTGTGCCCCAAAGCCTGCCAAGAGGGGCTGCTTCCAGCCCCAAGCCAGCACCATCCCTGTGCCAGGGAGGGATGCTGGGGGCTTGGGCAGGACCCTGACCCACAATGGGGCCCCCGCAGCCCCTCACCCCAGCTCTCCCCAGTCCAAGGCGCCTGCGCCCAGCAAGCCTAGCTGCCGACAGCTGGTGGGAAGAAGCTTTCCCAGCACATAGCGACAAATTCCTGGCGGTCAGGGCTGCTTTGCAGCCACCGCGGCCTCAGCAGGGGGAAACTGCCCTGGAAAGAGGGGGATTAAAAAGCTTTTGGGCTCTAGCAACGCATCCCAACTGGTCTCCTCGCACGGCCACCTGCTCAGCCTGGCACCCCAAGATGCTCTGGACACCCTGGGGCTGGGGCAGACGGGGATGCTGCCACCACCCCGGCAGCACCAGACAACTCTCAGGGGCCCAGCAAGGAGCGCTCAGACCTGCCTGGGAATCGCTTCGTTAATTAATTTGCTCTGCAGCAGCATGGAATGGGGGAGGGTGGGGGGGTGCGGGGGCCTACCCCAGGGACCAGCTCATCCCCATAGACCATCCTTATCATCCTTCTCCTCCTCTGCAGCAGCAGCCCCTCCCAGCCCCCATCTTCCCAAAGATCCTATTTCTCCTGATTTTATGCTCACTCTCAGCCTTAACTGGCTCCACCTGCCAGTAAGCACCAGAAAATCAGAGCAATCCCCAAGCACTGAAAAATTGGAGCAATCGCTGTGGCCCCCGATTTGGCCACGGCCACGGCCACGCTGGGCCCTTTGGCAGGGCAGAGAAATAGCCCTGGGCAATATTTCTGGTCTGTATGCAGCATTCAGGGACAGCTTTGCCTCACTGGTGGAGCCCCATCAGGGTTCTGGGGTCTGTTCAACTGGGACTGATTGTCGTGGAGCACCTCGAGCTGCATGCTTTGGTTTGAGGGTGAAGCACACGTTGTATGCATGTGCGTGTCTGCCAGTGCGTGTGCGTTCTCATTGCAAGGGCAGAGTATTTGGTTCCCACAAAACGGGCGAGATCGGAGCAGAAACACACTTGCCTTTGGTACCTCCTTCCTTGGCTGCTGCCTACGTTGGCTCATCAGCAGAGGGGGTCCCCAGGCAGCCCAGTGGGAATCGTGCTCCCCAGTCCCATTTCCCTGCACCCTGAAGCCATTCCCAGGCTGGGGCTGCCCACAGGCTTTCCTCCTCCAGCTGCGGTCACCCATGAGTGATGTCCCCTAGGTGCAAGGAGGTCACTCACCCCATGGGGAGGGCATTGGCAGCTGCTGGCCACTGCACGGACCCCCCAGGGCTGTCCCCGAGATCTTGGGAGACACCCTGATAGGGTGCTGGAGGGGGAGCCCTGCAAATATTGACCCAAAGGCCAAGGGAGGAGCAGAGGAGGAAGGTGATGGGGGTGAAGCCCCCCCCCCCCGTGGGTTGCCGATGTGGCGGTGCAGGCAGGGAAGCTGCTGGTCCTTTGTGAGCCCACTCCCCTAATTGAGCTGTTATTGTTCCCGTGTTTGGTTTCATTTCGGGGGGGGTGGTTATTAATTGTGAGTTGTCAGGGGCTGCTGGGGCTGCAGGGGCTACGGGGCCCTGGCTGCCCCCTCCCTGCTTCCCACACACCGGAATTTTCCCAGTTGCTGTTCCCTCACAGCAGGAAACTCGTCGCCTGTGCCTCTGAGGCACGCACAGCCACCAACAACTACGCACGGCCGTGAACAACCGCACACAACCGCAAACCACCGCAAACCATACACAACTGTTCATCACTGCGCACACGTGAACAACTGTACACAGCCACACACACAACTGCGCCCACCTGTGCACAAGCACACACAAGTGTGAACAATTGTGCACAGCCATGCACAACTACACGTGTGTGAACTGCACAGATGCACACAAGTGTGAACAGCTGTGCACATGTGCACAATCACACTGAAGTGTGAACAATCCTGCAGTCACGCACAGCTGCATACAAGTGTGAACTGTGCGCAGCTGCACACAACTGCAAACAAATATGCACAGCCGTGCACAACCGTACACAGCTGCGCACAACTGTGCACAGCCACACACAACCACACACAGCCATGCACAGCTGCACATAGCTGTGCTCAGCCGCGCACAGCAGCGTACAACCATACACAGCTATGCACAGCCGTTCACAACCACGCACAACTGTATACAACTGCAAACAACCGTGCACAACCACGCACAAGTGTGAACAACCGTGCACAGGCATGTGCAACCGTGCACAACTGCGTACAGCCGCACGAAACCGTGCACAGCTGCTCACAGCCGTGCACAACAGCGCACACGGACACGCACAGCCGTGCACGACTGCTCACAACCACGTTCAACCGTGCAGCCGCCGGCGTTCCCGCACGGGCGGGCACAGCTGTTTACAGCTGTTTACAGCTGCACACGGCCACGCGCGACCGTGCAGAGCTTCGCTCCAGCCGCGCACAACGGCGCACAACCTCTCGCAACCTCTCGCAACCGCGCTGAGCCGCGCACAACTGAACACAACCGCACGCGGCCCCGCACCCCCCCGCACCCCCCCGCACGGCAGCAGCAGCAGCGGCGGCAGCAGCAGCAGATGGTGCCGCTCCCGCAGCCCCTCCCACAGACCTATCTGGGGACCGGGAGGACACAGCCCCAGCCGCCCCCGCCCCCTCCCCCGGGCAGCTCCCCCCCGGGCCGGGCCTGGCGGGGCGGGGAGCGGCGGCGGCGGAAGGCGGGCGGTGGGGCCACCCCTTCCGGCAGCCATGGAGCCGGAGGAGCTGGAGGAGCCGGGGGAAGCGGCGTGGGGGAGGGCAGGGGGGGGTCCGCTGGGCGGGCGAGGGCTGCTGGAGCTGGCGGTGGCCAGCGGGGTGGCCGCCTGGGCTACCTGGGCAGCGCTGCTGATGCCCGGCTTCCGCCGGGTCCCCCTGCGGCTCCAGGTAGCGCCGCTGCCCGTGCCCCCCAGTGACCCGTGCCCCGGTGACCCCCCTCGACCCCGGTCCTGACCGCCTCCTCTCCCCCAGGTTCCCTACCAGCCCTCCGGGCCCCAGCAAGTGGCGAACGCCCTGGCCCTGCTGCGGGGCCGCCCGGGGAAGACGGTGGATCTGGGATCGGGAGATGGACGGCTCGTAAGGGCGGGAGGGCAGGGGAGGGCGGGACTGGGGCTGCCCCGGGGTTGGTGAAGCGCCGGGAGGGGGGGGGCTGCCTTCACTGCGAGGGCAAGTGGGTGCCTCCCACCCAGCTGCTGCCCTGCTCCTGGCTGGGGGTTTAGATGTCCCTCCTGGCTATGGTCCTGGACTGTCCTAGGTGGTCCTGGATGGTTCTCGGTGGTTCTAGACATCCCCAGGTGGTCCTAGGCAGCCCTAGATGGTCCTAGGTTGTCCTAAACAGCCCTAGATGGATGGTCCTAGACATCCTAGGTGGTCCTAGGCAGCCTTAGATGGTCCTAGGTGGTTGGGTCCTAGACAGGCCTAGATGGTCCTAGAAGACATTACATGCAAGTGAGCAGGGTGCAAATGACAGCTCTAGGAGGATAGAGCCTTTGCACATGGAAGATGCTGAGGATTGAGGTCACCCTGTCCATGAGCCAGCAGGAGGGAGGGAGTGGAGCTGGGCAGCAGCCCCTGCCCCCCAAATTGTCCCCCAAACTCAACATCAAGTTCATTTTAGTTGCAATTCTCTCTCTTCTCTCCAGGTGGTAGAGGCTTATAAGCAAGGTCTCAGACCAGCTGTTGGCTATGAGCTCAATCCCTGGCTGCTGTGTCTCTCCAACTACCGGGCCTGGAAGGCTGGGTACCATGGGAAGGTTTCCTTCCTGAAGAAGGATCTGTGGAAGGTAACAATGCCCCGACGGTCTGGCTGTGCTCATCACTGGCCATAGCCAGGGCAGGGCCAGGGTTTGCTCTGCATTTCCAGACAGGCTTTGCTGATGGTTGCTCGCTCCTTGCCTAACGCCACACTGCTCCCAAGAGGTGGCAAAACTACCATCCTTTCCAGAGCAACACCAGCCTGGACAACCCAAGGCTGGCCACTGCTTTTGCAGGCAGCAGCACAGCTGCTGACACATGGTGGCCCTCAGAGCTGCCACACAAGCTGGCATCAGGTACCTGCAGCCCAACTGGAAAACGGCCAGCAGGGAACATGGTTCTGGAGTTTTGCAAGAGGTGCTGCTTTCACACCCAGCTCCTGGACACACCAAGACATCCCTGTCCCACATCTTGCGGGGCACTTTTGCTTCTTCCGAGGTTCAGAACATGGTGTGCTGGCTTTCAGCCACTTGAACCGTTCCCCCCTGTTCCCGTGCTGCCTGCTGGTTCTTTCATTCCCCTTTTTCTTCTCTTCTAAGGTGAATCTTTCAGACTGCTACAATGTGATCGTGTTCCTGGCCCCCAGTGTGGTAAGTTGCTCCCTTGCACCCTGACTTCTGAGCAACCTCAAGGGAAGGTTTTCTTAGAAAAGAGAGATAATCTGGGACAATGGGAAAGCCTCTAAAAAACAGTGCCAAGGGGGAGTTGCTGTGAGTGGCTTGGTGCTTGGCACCACCTGAGTTTGTAGAATAATAGGATTGTTTTGGTTTGAAGAGAACTTTAAGATCATCGATTCCAACCGTTAACCCAGCACTGCCAGGTCACCACTAAACCATGTCCCTCAGCACCACATCTCCATGGCTTTGAAACCCCTCCAGGGGTCATGGGGACTCCACCCTTGCTCTGGGCAGCCTGGGCGAGGCCCTGACAACCCTCAAGGGGAAGAAATTGTTCCTTGTGTCCAACATCAACCTCCATTGATACAACTTGAGGCCATTTCCTCTTGTCCTATCATTTTTTACTTGGTCCTAGTCCCAACCGTACACAGGGCTAGTACCAGCCCTACATTTTGGAAGGGTCTTTTGTTGATGCTGCCTGCATGGGACCCACCAGCCATGCTGAGAAGCTGCCCTGTGGTCCCTGGTGGCACTGCTGCTACATGGCTGTTTGCTAAGGCTGCTTGGCCCTGGCTGTATCTCTCTCCCCAGAAACCTCCCCTAGCCAGCAAGCTCCTGGCAGAGCTCCCTGATGAGGCCCGGGTGGTGGCCGGACGCTTCCCCTTCCCCTCCTGGACCCCCAGCAGCACCCTTGGGCAGGGGCTTGAGCAAGTCTGGGCCTATGACATGAAGGAGGTGCGTCGAGCAGCGCAGAGCAGCAGCACAGAGGGAAGCCCAGTCTAACAGCAGCCTCGTTAAGCCTTAACAAGGGGTCAGAGCCTGTCCAGCCCTTGGGCTCAGCTCAGAACAGCACCAAGAGGGCTGCTTCACCAGGTTTTTTTCCCTGGGACTTGCAGTGTGGCAGTCCCTTGGTTTTCCAAAGAGCAGGCAGTTTGGAGGGAAGCAAGGGAGGGGGAAATCAGACCTAGAAATCCTGGAGTTACCACAGGATTTAAGGGCTAAACCTCCAGTGCCTCTTTCTGTACAGCTGCTACTTTATTTCTAGTTAATTTTTCAAAATAAACATTTTGTCAGTTCTTCCCTTGAGACTTCTTCTTTGCTGTAGAGCCACAGGGTGCTTCTGGAGCCAGAGCAGCCACTGCTCCCAGCCTTCAGCTTTGCTCTGCTGTCCCTTTGAAGGCAGCTCAGGAGGATTTTATCCAGCTCACCTCCACCGAAGGATCAGTTTGGCCATGCTCACCTTATATAATGTTCCCTTTTCTGCTCAAACACTGAGGAAAAAAAGCTTTCCCACCATAAAAGAGCAGCTCATCCTCTTTGTCTAAGCTCATAGACCACGGTCTGGCTTGAACCAGCTCTGGCCTTATCTATTGGAAGCTGAGAGGGGACTAAAGGCAGGAGCAGAGTTAGCCCTTGGACTCTGGTCTAGGTCTGACCCGAGAGAAATGTTATCGCAGGAACTGGAACCTGTCCCTGCAGCCCCACAGTAAAAAGCTGCCTGGGAACCTGACCCTGTGTTCTGAGGCGTGATGTGCTCTGGGAACAGCAGAATTCTACAGCTGAGGGTTCAGAGGACAGACGAGGTGCAGTTGTCCTGTCTCATTTTAGTACCATGAATTTGAGACCGAGAACACCCACGTGGATTCCCTCACTGTGCCTCTCGGCTGGGGAAGGATACTCTCCTTGGCCAGTCTGTGCCACAGAAAGCTCCTTCCTTTTAAATCCTGCTCTTTCATACGATTGTGCTGCTCCTCAGAGCCGTAGTGGAGAGCTATGGCTCGTGGCTGACTGTCCTCCTGGCTCTGGACAATGAGTGTGGATCGGCCGTCCCAGCGCTGAGCGCACGTGGTCCCCGGCTGCCAGTGAGCTGCCTCAGCCGGAGGATCTCCTGCCTGTACCTGCAACCGGGAAGCGGCACCGTCCTTGCCTGTGTAGTGACAGTCCCCAGGGGTTTAGTGACAGTCCCCAGGGGTTTAGTGACAGTCCCCAGGGGTTGGTTTCAATGTAGGCTGCGTCTGCTGCGTGCGCAGGACACGCAGTGGCGGTTAACGCAGAGCAGCTAGCCTGGGCACTGAGCTGTGCCGGGAACTGAGCCCCTGGCAGATAGAAACCCACAGCCTTTTCCTGAGGGAGAGGCATTTGTCGGCTCCACCGGTTAGTGGTACCAGCCCGTGAGGCTGACCCGAGCTCACAGTTAACAGCATTTGGACTGGGGCTGCTGGAAGGCTTTTGATTTTAGGCCACCCCTCTCTTAGCTTCCTCCAAAGGCTGGGTGGTCACCCAGGGAAGGAGCTGTGTAGCAAGGCAGGTCAGAGGCTGCCCCCCCGCCCCACAGAAGAGGGGCTGTTGGCAGCTGCCCGCACAGCTGGACGTGCTGGGGGAAGGCAGAGGCAAGGTCAGGTGCCGACAACACAGTGGGCATGGCGATGTCACCGGCAATTAGTCTGGGAGATAAACTTACAGCACAAAGCATAGAACATGGGAAGGGAGGGGGGTCCTACCGTCTCACCTTGTGAGATGCTTATCTATGTATTCCTGCAGCTCTGACACCTGCTCTTCTGCCATGACTGCTCGAGTCAGCAGCTGGCTTCTCTCCTGCTCCAAATCCTCCTGGAGGGGCAAAGAAATATGGAGAAAACAGGGAGCCCTGTGAGACTGGAGGGAAGTTGCTCAGTCCTGATGCACCTGGGGAGAGGAGCCTGGTGATGACAGCACAGCTTTCTGCAGACACCACTAGTCTGGGACATTGGCCAGGTGGTCCAGGCAGCCTTTCCTGACCAGAGCGCAGGCACAGGAGCCAGAGTCATCCAGGAAAGAATCCCGGCATAGTGGGGGTTGGCAGGGACCTCTGGAGATCATCTCACCCAATGCCCCTGCTCCGGCAAGGTCACCCAGCACAGGGTGCAGTCCAGCAGTGAGCAGCCGTAGTAGGAGCTATACAGCCTTGATACATCACCGGATGGGGATCTGCCAGCATCACTTGGTGGGCTGAGACCAAAGCCACAGCATGGCTCTGTGGAAGGTTCCCTGCTCCAGCCTGGAGCAGCATGTTGGTCCCAGGGCAGCAGCCGTCTGGGGCAGTGCAGCTTTGACATGTGGGTAATAGAGGTAAGTTTTTATTGAGATGGGTTGTTCCAGACCCTTACCTGGGTGGTGTGTGCGAACTCCCGGAGCTGCTTCCTGAGCTCTGCCCAGCGCTCTTCATCCAGCTGCCTAGGAGAGAAAAAGCAGATTTTGATTATGCCCAGACATTCAAAATCCAACCCATCTGCAGGTCGCACAGCTCTTTTCGGGGGCTGGACACAACTTGAGCCCATCCAACTGTAAACCCCAGCTCTCCCAATGCCACAAAGTTCTTCAAGGAGTGTGGTGCTGTCCCTGCGCTAGGGCATCAAAGTCACAGAATCACAGCACGGTAAGGGTTGGAAGGGACATCTCATTGGACAAGATCATCTTGTCCAAACCCCCTCCTCCAGCAGGGTCACCCAGAGCAGGGGGCCCAGGATCACACTGTCCAGGCAGGTTTGGAATTTCCCCAGAGAAGGAGACTCCACAACCTCTCTGGGCAGCCTGGGCCAGGCTCTGCCACTCTCACAGCAAGGAAGTTTTTCCTCATGTTCAGACATAACCTCCTGTGTTCCAGTTTGTGCCTGTTGCCCCTTGTCCTGTTGCTGGGCACTACTGAAAAAGAGGCCCCATTCTCTTGCCTCCTGGGGGCCCTTTAGCTATTGATCAGATCCCCTCTCAGTCTGCTCTTCTCCAGCTAAACAGCCCCAGGGCTCTCAGCCTTTCCTCAGCACAGAGATGCTCCAGTCCCCTCAGCATCTTTGTAGTCTCTACTGGACTCTCTTCAGTGGTTCATCATCTCCCTTGAAGTGGGGAGCCCAGAACTGGACCCAATACTCCAGATGTGGCCTCACTAGAGCAGAGTAGAGGGGGAGAACCTCTCTTGACCTTCTGGCCACTCTTCTGAATGCACCCTTCTGCCCTGTCACATCCCTTCTGCCACCCTGGGATTCCCCACTGTGCTGGCTGGGTTTGTTCCAAGTTCACATCAACACTCATACATCAGAAGACTCCGTGCAGAAAGAGTCCTTAGCCTGACACTGAATTTGATGGGAATAGAGCGATCAATGCCAAATGCTGGTGCTTTTCAAGCACAAACCCACCCGTTCTGGTCACCGAGCGTGATAGGTGAGCTCTCTGTGCAGTGCAGCCGTGGGAAAGTCCTTCCTACTCTGTCCCCGTCTGAATAAGGAAAATACAGGTCACATCTGATGCTGGGGGAGTTTGGGTTGTGTGAAGGGAGGAATGCATTGTGCTCCAGAGTGGCTCTGCTGCGCCTGCCCGAGTTCCCTCCGGCGGTTGCACCTCCCGGCCCAGGCACTCAGGAAATGATGGCTGAGATTTCATGGGAGCAGAAGCAAAAGGAACAATACACGGTGAAGCCATGCAGCTGATAAATATGAGGAGCAGCAAGAATTGGAGAAGAGCTGCTGTAACACCGAGATTCATGTCTCTAGCTAGAGGAACAAGGTAACAGCATGGAGAAGCCCATCAGCACACAGAAAACAAGATTTGAAGGGTGTAGAGTCTCTTGGTAGCTAAAAAACCAACATCACTAAAATTCAGGTTCTGGTCTTTCTGTGTCTTGCTTCTGTGGCAAGCCTGCCAAAATTAATGCAGCTATTCAAGGACTAGTGCTGCTTTTCAGCGTGGGAAAACATGGCAGAGCCTGGTTAAGGCTCAAGCTTTTCTCTGAGGCACTCCTCCAGAGCCTGGTGGCTCAGACACCGACCAACACCTCAGCACTGACAGCCAGTGAATGAAATACGTGATGTGCTTTCTAGGCTACCGTATTTTAAAAGGATGAAAAATCTCAGCTCATGTTTCTCCTATGCCTTGTCCCACCTTTCCACAGCTATAGTTGATAGCATTTCAACAGAATAATGGAGCAGGAGGAGGACACCCATCAAAATCAGACATTGAATCAGACATTGGAATGATCAGCCATTGGAATGGACTGCCCAGGGAGGTGGTGGAGTCACCGTCCCTGGATGTGTTTAAAGAAAGGCTGGATGTGGCACTTAGTGCCATGGTCTAGCTGATGTGGTGGGGTTAGGTCATAGGCTGGACTTGATGATCTCAGAGGTCTTTTCCAGCCTCAGTAATTCTGTGAGTCTGTGAAAAATGAGCAAATAAAGGGCATGTTAGTAAGCCAGGAAGGTATCAGTACAGGGTCACCTAAGGGTTCCAGCCCAGTTTTTGCACTGGGAGGGAGGTAAAACAAGACCATCCCAAACTGGTGGTGTTTCACTCAGGTTGTGATCCACCAAAGCACTTGGGCATATGCTTAACTTCAGCTTCTAAAGAGATCAGTGGGACTAAAAACATGATTAAATCGAACATGTGCTTAAGAGCTTTCTTGGCTCAAGGCCCAAATGACCAAGTCATTTCACCGCAGGAAACACTGCACTGAGACGACAGCTGGCTTTTCTTCTCAGATGAGTCCCCATCAGCTCGCTTTCTCCCTGTTTATTACCATCACCAAGTAAAGCAGAAAAGACTCCTCAAGCCACACAGGGAGGAGAATTCAGAATTACAAATATGCAGAGAAATGAATAGCACTTACTGCTCAGGAGACAGCAGCGAGGCAGAGGTTTCCTTCAGTCTTTTCTGAAGGCAAAGGAAGAACGGTATCCCCGTAAGCCTGAAGCCATTGCAACCTCACCCCAGCCCCTGCCACTTCTAAGTGGCACACCAGCTCCTAGCACTCTGACAGCCCCCGGTGCCCTGGTGAGGAAGTAATGTGCAGGACAGTCTGAAGGTTTGGTCTCCCATCCTCTGAATTATTAAATACATGCATCTCACGCAAATTGAGGGACATGTGTCTGCCCAGGCAGAGGACGCGGGGCTGCCTGGCATGTTTCTGACTCTGGTGTCCTGCTCAGTTCATGACAAGGCAAAGTCATTCAGGAACAGAAAGCTCTACCCTATCCTCCCTTACTCACTGGAAGGAGAGCAGTGAGTGAGTCTGCTGGCCTGGCAGCTCTCCCATAACATCTGCTGCTCCTCAGCCTTCCCAGAGCTCAGTGACCCCCACCTCTGGGATTGCCCAGCCTCCTGGATCTAACTGTGCCTCACCCCTGTGCAGCAGTGAGGGAACTGCTGGAACATCCCATCTCTTACCAAAAGGAGAAGGTGAGCAAGTGCTACCCCTGCCTGTGCCACAGGAAACTCTGGGAACACTTAAGGAAGGGGCTGACTCTGTGGTTCATGAAGCTCTCCCCACCGCTCCCCAGCTTCCCACTGCACAAAGCCAGCAGCCCAGCCAGCACCTTCTGTAATTCCTGCAGCTGCACCTCCAGTTTTGCTTTATCATCCCGCAGCCGGTTCAGCTCCCGGGTTACGTTTGTCAGCAGCTCTGGGTCTGTGATGGAGAAGTGGAGCTCAGCAGGGCCACAATCTGTAGTGCTGCTGCCCAAGGACCGGATCTGCTCTCGCTGGAGCCTGCAACATGCCAGAAGGGTTAGTCCCTGTACCTTTGGTTACAAACACTGAGCATTACACCACCACCCAGCATTTCTGCTGCTGATAGAGGTACCATTCACTTGGGACCCTTTTGCTTCTAGCCACCACAAGCCAGACCACCTGCAGAGGAGAAGTGGGGGAGCCCAGCAGTGTGCACAATATTCCTCGGAGTGTTTCTGAGGGGAGCTTGTCCTAGAGCTATTTGTGGCTTTTATGCCACAAGAATTTCTGCTGCTTCCCACAGCCCAAGCTGCTGAGAGAGCTGTGGAGCAGAGCTGAGAGCACTGCAGGGACAGGCTAGGAGGCAGGAGTTATTTGTGGTACCTCTGTTTCCACACCAACGTGGAATCAATCTCCCACTCTAAATTTGACACAGGAGAAACACATGCAGAGCAGCTCCAGTGTGTCCAGGGCACCCTGACATGCTGTTGGAGACACCCTGTCTTGTCCAAAGCAGGCAGATAAACATGATCAGATCCTCTGCTCCACCTGGAAACCCTGGTTGCCTCTCTCTGGGCCAGGGCTCTGGGTGCTATGCGATGCTTCCACTTGGTCCTTAGCAATAAGCTGAAGAGACAGAGGTAGCCCAGTCCCTGGCTTAGCCCTACCCATAAGCAATCAGCAGATTCTCATGCTTCTTGACCAAGATCTTCATGCGTTTCTTGTAGCCACGTGCCGCTGTAGCTAGCTGCTCTTCCCGAGACTTGTAGGAAGCTTTGATGTCCTTCAGCATGCTGTCCACAAAGCGTTTCATGGTAGCGTGATCAGCTGGGCCTCTTCTAGGCCCTGCTAAATTGCTGGCTTTGCTGTCCATGTAGTCCTTGAAACAGAGAGAGAGAAAACCAAGTGATTTGTCCCTTCTCGCTGCAGAGAGGGTTAGACTAGATGACCTTTAAAAGTCCTTCCAACCCAAACCAGTCTCTGATTCTATGAAGTCATTCCCTAAGGCTCGTAACCCATTTCCCACAGAGGAGATCCAGGCATATCTGTGCTAACAGCACAGAGAATTGGGCATATCTTTCATTTTTGAAGTGCGGGAAAGACTAATTAACTTCCACCATGGCCCTTCAAGACAGAGAAGGCATCTGTGCTGTATCAGTGACCGTCCAGGGAGTTACCATGTCTAGTCCTGTATCCTTTCCCCTGTGCCCTGCTCTCTCTCTCCTAGCTAGCAGATGCTTCAGCATTGCTCAGTTAGAAATTAAACTATTCTTAATAGGAAAAAGTCCTTTGCTTAGTCTCCTGATCCATCCCCACACCATCTTCTTTGGTACCAGCCTTCTCCCAGCACATAAGCTCTTGCCAAAACCCACTTACTGCTACCTGGGAGGGGGGGTGGGGTAGAAAGATATTTCTTCCCAGTCTCACTGCTCAGAACAATCAGGTTTCCACACCTGATTCTGCCTGAAGCGCCTGCCTCATGCCAAGTCCCTGCTGTTGCTCTGTAAGCCCTGCTCTACATCAAAGGTGCTTGTTCTCAGAGCGGGTCCCAGAGCATTACACAGCTCCGTCCCAACCTCAGAGGCTGGCAGAGCTCCCTGTGGGGACAGCAGCAGAGTCACCATGGAGGCAGTGACAAAGCCAGCAGTGGCATTGCCCGGCCTGCTGAGGGAAGTTTTCAGGGCAATGGAGATTAGAAGCCAACTGGAAGGCAGCCACAGCAAATAAGCGGATCTTTCGATGCAAGTAATCCAACCAAGAAAGGTCCCAGCAGAAACTCACAGACTGTTTCATGTGGCCATACAGGAAATCTGGGCAATGAGGGGGGCTGGCATCTCCCCTCTCCAGGCCACTCCAGGGGCACAGAGCACCCTTCCAGCAGCAAGCATGGCCCCACAAGCCCCACTGCCTGCCCTGCTCCACAGCCCACAGCAAGAAGGAGGAAACAGCTTGAAACAAGTGGGCAGCCAGCATGGAAAGACCTCACCAGTCCAGAAGAGCCCCCAGGGCTGGGGGTACCCACCGCCACGTCCTTGATGTACTGCGTGAGCCGGGAGCGATATTCCTCGTTCAGCTCCTTCAGACGGAGTTGCAACTGGGAGTTCTCCGCCTCTACCTCTTGGAGCTGGCTCTGGGAGGTGAGCAGCATCTAGGCACAGCAAATACCTTCTGTTACCCTCATCCTCTGGATGAGCAAGGGGCACTAAGAAGCTCTGTAAGAGATGGGGAGCTTAATTTCCAGGTATTCAGCTTCCCTAGAGCTGGGAAGGTCCTGGGTTTTCACAGGAGCCCAGGGCAAATTTTTATAGTCTCTCTTCCAGGGTTGTTAGCTGAAGAAGAGCAGACTGAAAGGGGATCTGATCAATGCTGATCAATAGCTTAAGGGACCATGGAGGGCAAGAGGATGGGGCCAAACTCTTGTCAGTGGTGCCCAGCAACAGGACAATGGGCAATGGGCTCAAACTGGAATGTGGGAGGTTCTGTCTGAACAGGAGGAGAAACTTCTTTGCTGTGAGGGTGTTGGAGCCTGGCCCAGGCTGCCCACAGAGCTTGTGGAGTTTCCTTCTCTGGAGAGATTCCAAACCTGCCTGGACACTGTGATCCTGGGCCCCCTGCTCTGGGTGACCCTGCTGGAGCAGAGGGATTGGATGAGACGATCTCCAGAGGTCCCCTTCAACCCTCACCATTATATGATTCTATTCCCCTTCTACTTTCTCTCATTTTCAATCCCCCCACCCTGGTGATTTCACCAACTCTCTCTAAACATCAGTGAACAAAATTCCTCCCATCACCTCTGTCAAGCAGCCACGTGCATGGACCCCCTGGAGAAAGAAACTACACAGGGTGCAGCACCCTGGGGTGACAAAATCCCTGGAGAGGGAGATGTGTCAGAGTACCTCAGTACAAAACATACACCCCCTGCAAGCTCCAGTAGAAGCACATGGCACCCAGGGGTGGTCCTGGAGCCTTCCTGGTGCCAGGGCTGGAAGGAAGCCTGCGCTTACCGCTGACTGCTCCACCAGCTTGTGCTGAGTGTCCCCAGTCACTGCTTTTGCCTCCTGCAGTTCCTTCCCCATCGCGATCCTGGGCACACAGAAACAAAGTGCATTTATTTTAACCTCCCCAAACTTCTCTGTAGGTGCACTGCAGCCAGCTTTGAAAAGGAAATCACTGCAGGATGACAGAAGTCTCTCAGCAGCAGCTGCCAGCCCCCAGATGTGTGCCAACCAGTGGCCACAGAGCTCTCGGAGCCACAGGCAAAAGTCCTCCCCAGTCAAAGGGTCTAGTTCATCAGCGTCCGTTGGCCAGCACACCGAGCCCATCCCAGCGTGCCGATGGAAGAACTGCTGCAAGGTAAGGGCTAGGGCTGTTTTTATCTCTGGGCTGTCACACATTTGCCGTGTGTGCCACAGAAGGTGGATTTTCCAAGGCCACTTGGATAGCTAAACACCACTGGCTTTCAAGCAGCCAACAAACCCCTCTTAAGAGCCTTGATAACATCAGGTTTTGCTTCCAGGCTGCACTTTTTCCAGGGGTGACTCATGGCTTCCCCCCTGTACCCCACCAAAGGCAGGCTGCGCCTCTCCTCTTCCCAGCGATCTCACTCGGCTCAGTGAGCTCCGCAAAGCACCAGCCTGACAGAAGGACGTGCACTCGAACACTCACACTCGCTCTTCCAGCTTCTGCTGCTGCGAATCATAGGTTTTCTTCAGGTTTTCAAGCTCCACTTTTATGTGTTCCTGGTTTCCAAGCAACTGAGGGACAAACGAAGAGGAAGATGAGACAGGGCTGAGTGAAGAGAGGAATTTAGAAATGGGGAAGAAGTGAGAAGAGCCTCCAGCTGAGCAGTGACACACTGGGGAACAGACATGTTTCACTGGGGGTGCCCAGTGCTCTGTAGCACACCAGAAGCAGTGTCTGATGTGGAGACACAGAGCACATGGTGGCTGCACACGTGTCGCTCTCCCAAGGGAAATTCTGGTGCCAAGAGTCAGATTCCCAGCAGGAGCTGGTGGCGGAGCCCAAGCTGGTTTCACATAGGCTGCAGATGGGCAGGGAGCATCCCTGTGCTCTCAGTTTTGGGTGCTTTATCACCCCCATCTTTCTCAAGTATCAACAAGAATAAAATAAGTGTTCTCTGCACCACTTGTTGGCTTTTATACTCCTGCCTCTGTTCACCCAGGGACATGGACCAAAGGAACCAGAGCTGCCCCCTCCCAGCTTTTGCCAGCACAAGTTCTGGAGTTATTCTAGTCTCATTTTTCAACTGCACAGCTTTAGGGAAAAAAAAAAAAAAAAAAAGGAAAAGAATTTTAAATAAATCAAGGCATCAGCTCATCCACAAAATTCAAGTTAGCACCGGGAGGTGCCAGCCACAGTCAGAACAAATTCCCCCTCTGCTTCTCCCAGGATCCAGCAGCAGACACCCACACACTCACATTTCTCTCCAGCTTTTGCCGTTCAGGTTCAGATGCAACTGTATCTTCTCTCTGGTTTTAGTAAGAGACAGAAGAAGGTACATGTTAGATCCCATTTCTCCAGGGAGCTGGCAAGAAGACAGAGAGGTCCTTACCTTCACCTTCTGAGCAGAGAGACGACGCACCACAGCTCTCACTCTTTCCAGCTCGGCAGAAGACTCATCGGCCATGGCGGGGGGGCGGTTGCTCTCTGTGCAGGGAAGGGTGATCCTGGCATTGGCCAGGTTGAGCAGCTCTAGGCTTAGCTCTTCATTCTTCATGACCTGCCAGGTCAAACAAGAAGGGAAGAACTTCTGAAATTCTGCCCCTCCAGCTCTGCATGCTGCCTGTCAGCCCGTACCTGCTGCTCTTGGGGTGTACACAAGGCAGGCACTCATGTCCACTCCTGAAAGCAAGTTTTATTTTTAGTTCTCTCCTGTATGTCCTAAGATACCAGTGATTTTCTAATTCTCATGGAAATGTGCCAGGCATCAGGATCATGCACAAGTAGCCTTACTCCCTCTGCCCAACTTGCTCTTGCATTCAGCTACAGATTGCAGCACCAGCCCAGCCCTGGGCACAGCTCTGCCACCGCCTCTCCACCCTGGCCTCCCTCCTGTCCCCTCCAAACAGCTTCCCAACACTTCAGGCATGTCCTTCCCCATACAATGGCTTTGAACAGTGCTGGACTCCATGATGGACGAGAAGGGGCCAAATCTCCATCCATCTGGGCTGACGCCACCCAGCTCATTCCAGTTCTGTTTGAATGCATCCCTCCAGCAGCAGCCAGCCCACAGCACCGTGTAGG
This sequence comes from Todiramphus chloris collaris, assembly GCA_025345505.1. NCBI lineage: Eukaryota > Metazoa > Chordata > Aves > Coraciiformes > Alcedinidae > Todiramphus > Todiramphus chloris. Next base: position 6,914,578 of record JANVCC010000039.1, read on the forward strand.
CAGCGAGATTCAAAGCGATGCTGGCGCAAAGTGACACATTTCCAAAGGATAAATAGGATCTGAATGAGAAAGGCTCTGTTACAGGTGATCTGGAAGGAACACTGGGGGAATTCATGTCTCACGGGAGGGTTTCTATGTAGATAACAAAGCTTTGATGGGGTTTATGACTGGGGACAAGCTTGAGTAATTGTTACCATGGCAGTGAATCGGGAGGATGGGAGGCAGAGGTCATCTGAGTCATCCGTGGAGAGAATAGCTTATCAAAAGATAGCACAGGGTGGGCTGAGGGAGAGAGGAGAGGAGAAAAGAGGCTGACAAAGAGGTGAGATATACAGCTGTGAAAACTGACAGCTACGCAGAGACAGGCTGCTTGTTCTCCAACCAAAAACTATCCATCTGCAGCTGTCAGCCCTGACAATTTGATCAGAGGGGGTCACACAAGCACAGAAGTACCAGCCTAAGGAAAGAAAGAGGCAGTCCCAGGTTTGTGATGGCCTTCACTGCCTTCCCTGTGGCTCCCAAGCCTGGCCGGGCTCCAGAGAAAACCCCGACCTGGAACCAGTTTGCAACCACTTGGGCTCCCTCCGAGAGGCTCAGCAGTTTGTGCTGCTGCAGCAGACAGCATAAACCCGAGGAACAAAAGAGGAGGAGGAAACGGAGAGACGAGGAAAGGTCAGAGCCTTGAAAAGGAAGAATTTCCAGCGAGTTAGAAAACAGGCACAAAGTGCCTGATGGGCATCTTCTGGAGGGCACTTCCCCCAGGACAGGCGAGAGCCAGCTCCGCCACGGCCCCTTGCCCGGGACGGCCACGGCGCGATGTGTGAATCGAGCAGTACAATGGGCACCGCCACGATTCAGGGGCTCTGGCTGTTCCCGTCCGAGGGGCCGTGAATGAGCTCGCCGAGCTGCTTCTGCGCCAAGCAGCCATGACAACATATTGGCAAGGTCACAAGTAGCACTTGTAATTGGGAATGTGTAAAAGGTTCATTGTCTCCCCAGAAGAGCGCCAGGGAAGGGGAGGGGGCAGAACCACAGGCTGCTTTTCCCATTTCCTTTGGGAAAGTCCTCACTGGGAAAATAATGAGCAAGAGGCCCATGCCGTGACAAGTCCCAGCCTGCCAAGTTGGAGCCTCATTCGCTTTAGGCAGGGATATTCAGTGGTTGTAGCCAAGAAACTAGGGTAAACCCCTCAGCCTGCTGAGTACAATCAAGGAGTTCACCTTTGGCTTCTGGACCCTGCTCCAGCCCTTCTTCAGGATGTTCTCCAGGCACACAACTGAACCCCTGTGCTTTCACTCTCTGCAATGTCCCAGGAGCCATGTGAAAACAGTGTGTTATTACAGCTAAGCTGTTAAACCCATCTTTTAGAGATGTCAGACACCTGAAAATCCAATTTTTGAGAAACATCTTTCACCCCCTTGGAGATGAGAAGCAAGCGAGCCTGCTGAATGCCGAGCTGTTCCTCGGTGAGCCTGACAGCGCCGTGTCTCCACAGAGCGCTGCCGTGCCGGCAGTTGGCTGCATGCGGCCTGCCTCGTGCTCTGCCAGGACTGCAGCGTAGGTTCACACTCCTGCAAGCAGCTGAGCTTGCCTCCTCCTAAGAAATTTCCATTTCTCAGCTTATGGGAGAGAAACGAGAGCTTCACAAGAGTCAATAACTCACTTATTTGCAGCAGGATGATCATAGAATCTTAGAATTGTTTTGGTTGGAAGAGACCTTTAAGATCATCAAGTCCAACCCTTAACCCAGCACTGCCAGGTCACCACTAAACCATGTCCCTCAACACCACATCTCCACGGCTTTGAAACCCCTCCAGGGATCATAGGGATCCACCACTGCCCTGGGCAGCCTGGGCCAGGCTTTGACAACCCTCAAGGGGAAGAAATCGTTCCTTGTGTCCAACCTCAGCCTCCCCTGGTACAACTGGAGGCTGTTTCCTCTTGTCCTGTCGCTTGTTCCCTGTGAGAAGAGACCAACCCCACCTGGATCCTACCTCTTTTCAGGGAGCTGTGGAGAGCGAGAAGGTCTCCCCTAGGCCTCCTTTTCTCCAGGCTCATCAACCCCAGGTCCCTCAGCTGCTCCTCACCAGACTTGTGCTCTAGATCCTTCCCCAACTTTGCTGCCCTTCTTGGGATACACTCCAGACCCTCAGTGTCCTTAGAGTGATCATGATCTTGTATCTTCATCTATCAGAGCTCTGCAGACCAATGTTCACCATAAGGACAAACTGGACACTGCTGAAACCAGCATGCCTGGGCCCAGCCCTCATCTTGCCATTACAGCTCTGTGCAGGGCCAGCGTGATAAACCAGGTCACTTGATTGAACCAGCTGAACTGTCTGCTGGGGGAGGGAGGCAGGAGGGGATCAGTCACCCAGTGCCATTAAAAAGAAGGGGAAGCAGGAGGAGGGAGAGGAAGAGAAGAAGGTCTATTGAAGTTGCTACACAAATCTGGGTCCAAAAGACTTTAGTTAATAATTGCTAAGCTCACAGTCACTGCTATATTTTAAGGAACAATCGTAAACTTGCTCACATTCAGTGTTTTTAGAAACGTGCCGACCTCAAAAGCATCCAGGCCCCTTCCCACCGCCGTTCAAAACGAGAGCGCCTACAATCAGTTCACGCACAGCCTGCGCCAGCCATGCAGAAAAAAAAGGGAAACAAAGCGTGCTGGCAGTCAAGAGGGACCTGCGACGTGCACTCAGCCCAGCCCCGCCGTGACCTCCTCGTTACTGCTGCTGACAGGGAGTGGGGATGGCTGGAAAGAGAAAGCCGCTGACAGCGGGGTGCCCCGAAGAGCACGCGGGGTCAGCTTGGGCTCGGCACTGTCCCTGCTGAGCAGAGCAGGTTCTGCAAGCCCTTCTAGAGGGTGACCACGGGACGTGAAATCCCTGGACCTTGAAAACAAAACCGTGCCCAAGCTACACCGTCTCACGGCCAACAAACCTGCCTGGACCTGAGTAGTGATGTGGATTTGCAACCCAAAGCCAACCCAAAGCTGCCTGTAAATCAGCTAATTGTGAGACAGAGTCAAGAACATTACAGCCTGTCTCACCTCCTGCTCCAGTTCCTTGCCTAGAGCCAGGTAGTTGCTTTTCAAAATAATGTACTCATCCGCCAGCTCCTTCCGACTGGTCTCCAGAGCACGCAGGTGTTCCCGTAAGGCATCTCGCTCCCCGGTGATGTTCTCAGTGCAGAGCTCCAGCTCCAGCACGCGTTTCTCCAGGGCCAGGATCTGAAGAAGGGAGGCAGCGGAATTAGACTGTGGCAGAGACCAGAAACAACCACAGGGCTTTTGGCCAAACAGATTCTGGCTTAAAGAGAGATGAGTTTCACATGAGTTTCATGGTATCTGGGGCATCAGGGGTGAACGCATCGCTCTAGCTAAAGCCAGAGGAATACATCAAGCAAAGCAAAGATGGATGTGCAGTGATCTGTAGTTGTGGATAAAGGTGTTGGCAGAGCTGAAAAGGCCTACTTCAAACTTGCTGATACCATGTTTTTCAGTTCAAAGTTCTCCGTCTCATAGTGCTCCTTCATTTTGTTTGTATCAATCTGAAGATCAATGAGGTCTTTGGAAATCTAGGAGAGAGAAAGGACATTATAAAGGCCATGGACTGATTCTGATGCAAATATACTGTTCCAACAGGTTGCACTGGGGAATGTGAGCACAACGCACGTATGTCCTGAGAAAGAGGTCCCGGCATTTCCCACCAAATTCTCCATGGCAGATCTACTGGCCTCATATGGTTTCACAGCTCAGTTATCTCCAGCTCCCGAAGTATTTGTTTTACCTTCAGTTTTTCCTTGTCACTGAAGACTACTCTGTCTGACAGATCTGTTTTGGAGCCAGACAGCTTTCCTGTGCTCTCCTGCAGGTCTCCAAGCTGGTACCACCTCTCATTCCTGTCCTGCAGCTGCACCTAGAGACACACAACAGCTCGGACAGCTGCTGCCAGCCAGCAGAGCCCTCCTCTGCCCCGCCACAGCACTGCTGGAAGAGCACAGCATATCCAGCTTCTCAGGGCTTCAACAGATCACAGACATGATTTTCAGCTGACATTTCTCTCCTGCAATTAGGATTTCATTTGCAGAGCACTGGTTCCATGACCCAGGAGGGGGCTGCAGACCTTCGTACTTATATCTTTGTTAGCAAGATGCTGCACGTGGTCTGTCCAAGTACTTACATTCTCGTCCTCTGCAACACCTCCCAAATCCATGTGGTCAGAGGGCAGGATCTTTGCACTGTATCAGGCAGGCAGTGACTGAAGAGCAACAGAAGGATCTAAGGATCTCTGTGGCAGCCACTTTCCCCTGAAGGTCTGGCACAAGATATGTTGCTATCAACTTTGGTTACTAGAGGGTGTGGCATCCACCTTGATTTTAAGGTGGAGTCAATCCTTACAGCTGTCCCAGGAGCTGTTAGAGGAAAAGAAATGTCACTTCTCAGGAAGTTTCTCTATTACTAAGAGAGCGTAGAACAGATACTGAAACAAGCAGCTTAGCAGACACTCCCAGTGAATCCATATTGTCAGCTAGGAGGTACCGCTCTGATTGTACTATGGACTGTTCCCAAAATCCGACTGTAGGGATGGCCTCCATCTTTATTGCAGGGATCATTAAATAATTTAAGATCTGATGAACCTACTAATTAATCCATTAATCCAACCATCTGCTCCAAGAGCCTCCAGTAGCACCTGACATCAACTTGTTTCCAGGCATTTTTCTCTTGATCTCTACAGTCCTTGTATCTCCTGTGTCAATGAGGCATCCAAAGGGTACAAGGATCTTCAAGCTCAGACTAGGCTACAGCTGGTGACAGGGAAGACCTTCCCCAATTTATCATAGAATTACAGAATTGTTTATGTTGGAAAAGACCTTTAAGATCATCAAGTCCAACCCTTAACCCAGCACTGCCAGGTCACCACTAAACCATGTCCCTCAGCACCACATCTCCAAGGCTTTGAAACCCCTCTGGGGATCATGGGGACTCCACCACTTCCCCTCAAGGGGAAGAAATTGTTCCTTGTGTCCAACCTCAGCCTCCCCTGGCACAACTTGAGGCCGTTTCCTGTTGTCCTATGACTTGTTCCATGGGAGATGAGGCCAACTCCACCTGACTCCAACCTCCTTTCAGGGAGTTGTGGAGAGTGAGAAAGTCTCCCCTGAGCCTCCTTTTCTCCAGGCTCAACAACCCCAGGTCCCTCAGCTGCTCCTCACAAGACTCATGGTCTGGAATCCCTTCACATCACAGATGCTATGTGGAAAAATAAAAGGTTCAAAGCAAAGCATGCACTGAAACAAACTCTAATTAGCCCAGACAGGGCTAAATCTGACTTGTACTGGTCTGTTTGCTGCCACTGACTCCAAACAGTGACCATCCAGGCCTGTACAGGACAAGTCCTGTGTCTGCAAAGCTAGAAGTACTTAAGTAGTCTCCAATGTAAGAGCGAGGGTAATGGCAAGAGTAAGGCACAGTGGATAATGCTGCAAAACCTTGGTGAACAGCAGCCATGGGTAAAATGAATGCATGTCCTTAATCTCCTCATCTCAGGCTAATTATTGCTGCTATTTCTGCGGAGTGGGTGAGTTTAGGTAAGAACTTGTCTCTTACAGAAGAAAAGCTTTGACAATGTAACATTCAAAAAGACTCTGAATAACTCCTTAGCATCTGTCAAAGCTAAGAGGATGAAAGAGGGAGAGGGGTCATCCTGACAGATGCTCCATGCCAAGCTCCAGCTTACCAGCTCCACACCAGTGGCACCTGGTCCAGGCTGTTGGAGGGAGAAGATCCTGTGGTCCTTTAACACTGATTTCATAAATGGCGATGGAAGCGAGACCCAGAGGTTGAGCTCTTTTGGGGCTCAGGGGAAGGCGAAGCTAACAAAACGTGCAATTATGTCTTATTTTTCTGCAAAAGAACTTGACAGACCCAAAGTAATTTTATTAAGGTAATGAAAGTGCTGGTGAGAATTCACAGTCTCTTCACACCCACTGCCAAGCAGAAAGCCAAATTTGCACACCGCCCACAGCACCGGGGGGCTCAGAAGTCTCCAGCAGGTGCTTCGGCACGCAAAGGAGCCTCCCCAGGCACATGCCATCCCCACCAGCTCTCAGCTCTGCATGGGCCCCCCGAGACAGGCTCTCACAGCCCATGCCGCCCCAGGGGTGTGCACAGACAGCCTGGCTCACGCCGCTGCCCCAGACAGCCCCAGCCACAGCACACCCAGACGCACCCTGCAACACCCAGTTCAGGAGGGCAAACAGCCCACTCCAGCCTGCTGGCAAATCTGGGTGCTTCCTGAGCCACACGGGTGCCCATTTCACCTGGAAGATGGCAATATAAGACTGATTAACATACACATATAAAATATTATTTATGCTCCCACAGTGCCTGGGAGACCCAGGCAAAACTACCCTTGGAGCTCGGGCTGGATCAGAACCAGAAATGACAAGTGACCATTTTTCTCATGACTTGGAAATACAAAGCAAATTTTGTCCTGGACAACACTACAAGCAGCAAAATTGGGCAGAGGAATGTGGTTTTAGGGTACCACTGCAGCCCAAAATCCATCGCTGCTCCAGAGTGAAATCAAACAAAAAAATGGGTTTTTGTTAGCCCCACTAAGAGCTGAAATGCCAACTCTGTACTGAGATTTTCTTTCCCTCTTCTTGCCAAGGACGCTTTTAACAGAGCTGAGGTGGTGGCTGGAACACCAGTGAGCTCTGAGGTATGAAATTCTCATCAGGATGCAGCTCTAAGATGTGAAAACGCTTCCCAAATCCACAGCAGCTCAAGAGGAAACCGGTTGAAGAATTCAAGCCTGCCAGACTGAAGCTCACTGTTTATTTTCACCTCTCCTCCAGTACCAGCCAGCCCTTGGCAGGGCCACGCACCTCACTCCGCCGGTGCCCTCAGGGCAAGCCCTGAGCAGAGGAGCAGCCGCCGCGTTAGCGCCTTGGCAAGAGCTTCAGGCAGGACCTGGAGCGGCCTTAACGCAGCGACTGGCTCCATCTGGCTTCCAGCGCCCGCAAAGGGAATTTCCATCCGCTCCCGGATCTAGCAGACACCCCCGGCAGCCAGCGGAGCACCGTGGCGCGGGGGCCGCCCGGTGTCTCCGTACAACCCTCGGCGGGACCCCGCGCCCGGAGCTGCGGAGCCCGCAGCGGGTGCGGGGAGGTGCCACAGGCCGAGGCCTGCGCGGCCCCTCCTGGGACGACGCCTGTGCGGTGAAGCCGGGCCTCCGGGGAAGCGCAGGGCGAGCGGGCTGGGCACAGCGGGGCACGGAGAGGCCTCTCCCCGCTCCTCTCCTCGCCTCGTCCCGCCGCCGGTGCGGAGGCTGCGGCCGGGGCCCGAGGCCGGACCCTGGTCAGGTCCCTCCGCGTCCCGTCTCCAGGGCAACGGGCGCTTCCGGGGCAGGGCACGGGCAGCGCCCCCTGGCGGCGGGAGGCCGCGCGGAGCCCCGGTCCGGCCGCTGCTGCCCCGTCCCGCCGGGCCCGCCGCTGCCCGGGGCTGCGGCACCCGCAGCTCCGCCGGGAAGCCGCCCCCTCACCGTCGCTGCCTTGTGCTCCGCACACACGCACCTCTGCCGGCTTAAAGCCGTCACCCCTTCCCCTGTCACCGCAGGGCCCGGAGGAGAGCCTCTCTCTGGCCGCGGCAGGCGCTGGCAGGCTACCGCAGCTGCTGCACAGCACCAGCCTTTCTCCGCAGGAGAGGATCTTCCCGCCCCCCCGCCCCCTTCGGCGGTCGGCTCTGGACCTGCTCCGAGAGGTGCAGGTCTGCCTTGTGCTGGGCCCCAGAGCTGGACGTGCGCTCCAGGGGCAGCTCATGAGAGCGGAGAGGGGGAATCGCCTCCCTCGCCCTGCTGAACATGCTGCTTGTGTTGCGGCCCAGGAGATGATGGGTTTGCTGGGCAGCAAGTGCACACTGCCAGCTCACTTCACATTCCAGCACCTCCAGGTGCTTCCTTGCAGGGCTGAGGAGTCCTGGGATGGGGCAGGCAGGGAGAGCCTGGCAGCAAGCAGCACTGGGAGTCATGGCCATATGATTTCAGGCTGGAGGAAGAGGTGCAGCCCCTCTTCCACGCTCCCACCCAGTCCCACCACCTGAGTGCCCTGAGAACCAGGCTGCTCCTTCCATCACCCATTTCTAGGACAGGCTTCTCTGCTCTTCCCTGTCTCCATGCGCTTCTAACCTCCCTGCTCCTTGGGCCTCCCCTTTTCCCCAAGAAGTTAGGTTTTGGGAAGTTTTCCATCTACATCTCCAGTGATGGCCTTGACCACCCTGAGTCATGTCTCAAGGATGTCCTCTCCTCCCCAGTCCAACCAGCCTGACCAGACTGGTGGCGGTGGTGTGGTTTCACATGGCCATGTGAGCCACTGCCGTGGTAATGAGCATCCCCAAGAGCCTCTGGTGCATTGGCCACATTTCTCAGCTTCAGGGCATGAGTCAACAGATGGAGATGCTTTTGCCATCACTACCAGGTTCCCATATCCACTCACATGGTACTTTTGGAGCGAAAAATGATGCAGTGCAATGGACGGGGGCCAAGATGACAAGAAACATGGGCAGCAGGTGCTGGGCAAAGCCTATCACTGCTGGAAGGAGGGAGCTTGGTCACTGCAGGTGTCCCCAGGAGAGTGGCATGAGCTCTGGGATGCCAGTGTCACCCATCCTGGCTCTCTTGGGCGGCAGCATCAGGTCTCACACATTTATGGTTCAGGATGAGGAGCAACAGCACCAGTTGCCATGGCAACACGAGATGCTCTCCTCCAGACTGGGACAATATTTGGCAAGATCTGCTAAAAATACTTCCTTACTCAGCTCAGCTGTGACATCTCCTATGTCACATCCCCACCTCCCAGCACTCAAGCCAGGTTGGTGCTGTGCCTGCTGGTACCCAGTACTGGTCCTGGGCCACTCACCCTAAGTGGGGGGAAATGGACCAAGGAGCTCCTGGGATCCCATCAGTGTCCTCAGCTCCAACAGACCTGGCAGGGCCACCAGCACCAGTCCCTCCTGGAACTGGTGGGACCAGCCTGGGGACAGAGCAGGAAGCCAGGGACAGCTGACGGCATGTACCCCTGTGAAGGGACCAGGGTGGGGGGAGTGCCCTGGGGGGAGGGACCTGCAGGCATGGGAGGGCTGCTGGGGAAGGTAATGATTCCTTAGAGTTTATATAGGTTTAAAAGTGGTTGGTTTGTTTTTTTTTTTTTTTTTTTTATGATTTGGCTGCTTTTCCTAATACCATTACAGCCTTCTCCATGGTAACCAGGTGGGGCAGCTCAGACTTTGGTCCCAGCTGGGGAGATTAGCTGCTGGAGCTGAAATGACTGTGGGGGGAATCGGCTAGGGAGCTCCACGCTGGCTGGGGCCATCATGGGAGGAGGACATGCATGGTGGGGATCCACAATGAGGTCTCCACAGTGGCTGCAGTGCCACAGTACAGTGGGCAGGCCTAAGGTCCTGGTGATGCTGGAGGGACAAACTGTACTGTGAGGTCCCAGCGTCCATCATGGGATGAGTCTGGAGGAGATGCCCTCAAGGAAGTTCAAAGGTGGAGCTGGGTCTAGCTCCTCCCTGCACTGCAGTGGTGTTGGGAAGGGATTTGCTTATTTACCCTCTTTATTTTCCTTTCGCAGCTTGCTTGATGTTTTCCCTGAAAGAGGGCGGTTGGAGGCAGGGATAAACCCTCTCCTGGCCACAGGTAGGGCTCGTTTAAACATCCCCGGGAGGCTTTGTGGGTTTTGGCTGGCTGGCCTCTGCTGGTTCAGCTCTTTTCAGCTTCCAGATTGATTACACCTTGTGTCAATATGTGCTCAGTGCCTATTAGTGGGTGCGTGTATCTCCATCTCTCAGTTCTCCCTTCTGATCTATAATTTCCCAGAAGAGAGGATTAAAATAGAGGGGGAGGAGAGTGCCACACAGGGCCAAAAAGAAAGGGAGAAATCAGTGCTTGTGAGAAAATTGGGCTGTGAGGCTGGAGCCTGGCCAGCTCTCTCCAACACCTCTTCCCATAGGCATGGTCCTGCTTTGACTGGTGAGACAGTTGCTTAAAACTGCCTCAGTTAAGCAGTGAAGAGCTGAGACATGCCCTGCATAGCTGGCCAGGCTCCCATGGGGATGGACAAGGTGGGGGCACAACGGGGATGCCTATGGTGTGGGGCTAGTAGTGGAGAGCACCCCTGCTCCATCTCCACCTTGGGGACTAGCATGGGGGGAAGGGGGGGGGAAGAGATTCAGCACCAGCGGGAGATGCTTGTTCCTGGAGGTGTGGGTTTGAACAGTGCCAACCCAGTCCTGGTGCATCTTTAAGGAGGAATGGGGCTACCAGAATATCAGGAAGGGTTGGCCGTGGCTTTTTCATCTGGCAGCTGCTGGACTACAGGGCTCCTCTCACTGGGGCAGAAGTGGCTTTTTATTTATTTATTTATTCGTTTATTCTTTCCTGGAAACTGGTAGAAGATTCTGCAGAAGCCGCGTTGGACCCTGGTGGGGAAATGACCTGAGGCACAGAACGAGGTCACCAGCCTCCCCGGGGTGGTTTTGATGAACTGCCAGGTGGAGAGTGCGATCCACCAGCCCCAGAGCATCATCCACCATCATGCCACCATAGGCAGGGCTGACAGAGGAGCAGAGGGACCCTCACAGCCACCACCTCAGCAGTGGGACTGGGACTTTGTGCTCTGCTTTGGCACAACAGCACCAAGCAGAGGGGCGTATGGTGTTGCCACCATCCTCTCCATCCACGAGGCAGGATATACCCACAGGAGGGGGCTGTGCATTCAGCCCCAAAACTTCTCTAGTGCTACACAGAGAAGAGCTTTTCCCCATTTTTCAGCTTATCTCCCACTCCACCACAAAACCTCAGGTGTTTCAGCCTGTCTCCCATAAGGGGAATCCCCACACCTTGTGCTAGGTGGATGCTGTAAGGCCAGTGTGTGTTTCTGGGGTCCTGATGCAGCATGAGGACCTACTGGCATGGCTCACCCCAGGGCAGGCACCCAGGGAAGTGGCAGTGCTGCTGCTGAGGAACCTCCTGCTCTGTCCATCCCTCCATGCTTACTGCCTACAGAAATCCCATTTGCAGCAGAACCACCCTCCCCACCATAACCTGTCCTCCTGGGTATCTCCTTTCACCCCTCCTCCTGGGGTTGCCATAAAGGCAGTTACAGACCTAGGGGGAGAAACCAGGAGCTCATCCCAGGTGACGCTCTGTCCCAAGGGCTGAGCCCAGCAGCAGTGGGGTTAAGCCTGGCCGGTCGGGCGGCTGGACAGGCGTCAAGGTGGTTGCTCCATCCATCCCTGCGCAGTCGGCGGGGCCAGAGAGGAGAGCAGAGAGGGATCACTGCCCTGCCTGCCACCATGAGCACAGGCAAAGGTAAGGCTGGGGACCCTGCCTGCGCGCTGAGCTACAAAGGGACAGGATAGGCAGGAGGTTGGTGGGGAGATACTAAAACTCTGCTGAGGCTTCATACTTAAGTCACTCTTGCCTTCTTTCCCTACTCCACTGCTAATAAGACATTTGGGGAGCCCCCGGGGCGCTCACCCGCACCGTTCATAAAAGCCCAAACCTGGACTGGGGCTGCAGGGATGGGCAGGGGCTGTAGCACTGGGACCTCTCGGCTCTGAGGAGGAGTTGGAGAGGAAGGAAGAAAGGGCATGGGAGCCTTTTCCCATGGAAGGGAGAAGCTGCTGCCACAATAGGAGATGGATTTGGGGTGTCCGCACACCCAAGGAGTCTGAGCTGTGGCAGGAGTAAGGGGGCAGATCCAGCTCCAAAACCTCCTGTGGCTGCTGCCCTGTGTGTGCAATGGGCTGGTTCTAACCCCCTGCCCCAGCAGGGTGGGCACCTGGTGGGGGGGGTCCCCAGGGGGGCCCCTAGAGCAGCCATGGCCCTATGCTGACCGTGTCCCTTTTCCTCTGTACTCCATAGCAGGCACCACCCTCCTGCTCCCCCTGGCCCTGCTGCTGGCCAGCGCCTCCCAGCTCCCTGGGGGACACACCCCAAAGGACCAGGGGGACGTGGACCCCCCCCGCTGCCCCAGCCCTTGTGCCTGCAGCTTGGATGACTACAGCGAGGAGCTCAACGTCTTCTGCAGCACCCGCAACCTGACGCGCCTGCCCGAGGACGTGCCCCCCAATGCCAAAGCCCTTTGGCTGGACGGCAATAACTTCACCCTGCTGCCAGCCGTTGCCTTCAGGAATCTCTCGTCCCTGGATTTTCTGGACCTGCAGAGCAGCCAGCTGAGCACCGTGGAGCAGCACGCCTTCCATGGGCTGCGGAACCTCTACCACCTCCACCTCGAACGCAACCGCCTCAAGCACTTGGCTCCCCACACCTTCCTGCACACCCAGAACCTTGTCTCCCTCAGCCTCAACAACAACTACTTCAGCAAGGTGGAGGAAGGGCTGTTCGCCGGTCTCTCTAACCTCTGGTATCTGAACCTGGGCTGGAACTCACTTGTGGTCCTGCCTGACAAAGTCTTCCATGACTTGCCCAACTTGAGGGAGCTGATCCTGGCCGGGAACAAGCTTCCCTACCTCCAGCACCAGCTCTTCTGCAGCCTTACCGAGCTGAAGGAGCTGGACCTAAGCGGGAATGCACTCAAGGGAATCAAGATCAACATCTTCGTCAAGCTGCAGAAGCTACAGAAGCTGTACCTGAACCACAACCAGATCAATGCCATTGCACCCCGTGCCTTCATGGGCTTGAAGTCCCTGCGGTGGCTGGATCTCTCCCACAACCGTCTCGTCTCACTGTTTGAGGACACGTTTCTGGGCCTCCTGAGCTTGCATGTGCTACGCTTGTCCACCAATTCCATCACCAGCCTGAGGCCCAGGACTTTCAAAGACCTCCAGTTCCTGGAGGAGCTGCAGCTGGGGCACAACAGGATCCGGAATCTGGCAGAAAGGACCTTTGATGGGCTGGGCCAGCTGGAGGTCCTCAGTCTGAACAACAACCAGCTACAAGACATCAGGGTTGGGGCATTCCTGGGGCTGTACAACGTGGCAGTGATGCACCTGTCTGCGAACTGCATCAAGGTCCTCCCTGACTATGTCTTCAAGGGGGTCACCAAGTTGCACAGCCTCCACCTGGAGCACAGCTGCCTTGGCAGGATCAGGGCCAACACCTTCTCCAGCCTCTCCAGCCTGAGGCGGCTCTTCTTGCAGCACAATGCCATCGCTGTCATTGAAGACCAAAGCTTCAGCGAGCTGCACGAACTCCTGGAGCTTGACCTGAAGCACAACAAGCTGACCCACCTCTCACCCCAGCTCTTTGTGGGTCTGAGCAACCTGGAGTACCTCTTCCTTTCCTCCAATCAGCTCCTGGAGATCTCCCAGGACACCTTCCGCCCACTCCAGAGACTCTTCTGGCTTGACCTCTCCCACAACCAGCTGGAGACACTGGACAACACCATCATCTCACCCCTGGCCAACCTGCGGTATCTCAGCCTGAGGAATAACTCCCTGGAGACCTTCTCTGTGAGCTTCCTCTGTCCCTCCTTCACCTTGGAGCAGCTGTGGCTCGGGGGCAACAACTGGCACTGCAACTGCTCCCTGAAGGGCTTGCGAGACTTCTCCCTGCAGCACCCTGTGGTGGTCCCACGCTTTGTGCAGTCTGTGGCTGAGGGGGACGATGCCCACATCGCCATCTACACCTACAACAACCTCACCTGCCTGCACCCCCCGGCCATGGCAGGTCTGGACCTCCGTGACACCTCTGAGGAAAGCTTTGCTCACTGTTGAGGTGTGCTGGCCCCTCTCAGGGAACACGTCGTTTCCCAGTTGTGGACCCTCCTTGCCACCTCCCTGGTCCAGGCTCCCTGAGGCAGCAGCAGGAGTTCTATGACCACCCCAGATTGCCACCATCTCCAGCTGCCCACCATGGTGCTGCACAGCAAGGAGAGCCGTGCCCAGGCAATGCGGGATGGGAACTGGCTCCCCAGGCTTTGAACTGAAATATTTCAGTCCTTTAGTATTTAAAGAGCACCTCACAGGTCAGCGTGGTCGCTCCTGGCTGCCAGCAGGAGCACAAGCATCTCTGAGCCCCCGGGGTGGGGGGGAAAGCTGCACCCTCAGCCTGGTGGGGCAATACTGCTGGGGCCAGGACTCATCAGCAGGACATGCCAAAGCACCTTCCTGCCACTGAGAAGCCAAGAAACCCTACAAGTCCCCCCCCCATCCCATAGGTTTAAGGAAGGGGGCAGACGACTTGCTGTACTCGTTCCTTGCACAAGCAGGTGTAGGCAGGGCGCAGAAAACCCCACGCATCCCTCACCTGATAAATCGTAACAGACAAATAAACCTTTGGAGCTATCACAACCCATCTTGTAAGTATGTTTGTTCCAAAGCACATGCCACACCCAACCAGAGGTTCTTACTGGAGCCCTTCAGGACTTGCAGACACAGGGTGAGGAGCGCGGGCTCCCCGGGGTGCTGGAGGAGCTGGCAGTTTTCTGCAAGCCCTGGGTGGGTGGCGTGTGCTGAGGGAGGGAGCGAGCGCTGCCCTGGCCAGCCCGCAGAGGCCAACAGCCCGGTCAGGCTCCAGCGCCACCACCCGGCTCTCCAAATCCCAGTTAAGTGGCCAAAGGTCAGGCCAAATTTTCCCAGAAAGTTGAACGTGGGGGGAAAATCTGGTGAGGTGCGAGTCCTTGCTGCGAGTCCTTGCTGCAGGTGCAGGGACAGATGCTCCTCCTGTTCTCCTCCAAATGATGGCTGACTGCCTTAATCCAGTTTGGTTAGTGGAAATCTGAAGTTCCATCCCACCCCCCAACTCCTTCTTCCCCAAGAGAGCACCACAAGGGTGAATCCCAAGCATGGAGACAGCACTCACATACAGGGGCTCAGACTCCAGAGGGAGAAAGATAAGATGCAAGGACATCACCTTCATTTGCTTCCCCATCTTAACTCAAGGCTGCAAGAGGGTGAGGAACAGCAGCTCTGGGGCCACAGGAGGAGGTCCAAAGGAACAGGACATGCAGAAGAACAAGGCAGGAACCACCCCTGGACAGAGAAGCCCCCTGTGTGAAGAACAGCTATAGCAAAGCATCCCACACAGGACTGCCCAGGCCAGCTTTCAGCAGGACAAGGGACAGGCTGGATCTGGAAGCTGATGTGGAGACACTGACCTGAACCCCAGCAAGAAAAATGGGGAAAAGCAGGAAATACCTGGAGGCAGATGAAGTACTTTAATACCAAGATTCACAGCTATAAGGAGGCTGAAGTAATGGAAAAACATAGGTCACAGACTTGGATTTTAAAAGTTTTTACTGCCTGCAACTTTTAAAAATATTCCTGAGTCACAAAAACCCACAGCAGACCAAAAAGGCCTCATTTCCAGCATGGTGCTGTGCAGACCCCAGGTTGCAGATGGCCTCAAGACATTTCCTCCTGCGATGCGCGCACCATGTCCGTCAGGAAACAGTGATCTGAGATTTCAGAGCAAGGTGGCCTGGCTTGGGTCCACATCAGCACACCCAGCACGAACTCAGCCACTCAACCAAGTACCAGATCATCCGTCACACAAGGGAAGCCATAGGAGAAGGCAGCAGCACATGGAGCCACGATCCAGATGATCTGTGACCTTTGGGTTCATTGAGGGAAGCCTGGCCAATGGTGCCTGCCACCGGAGCTGGGTGATGGCCAGAAGCACCACAGCATACAGGACAGTGCGGACACAAGCTACAGCTGCTCAGCACCCACACAGCAGCTGGGCGTGGAGGAAGGCACAGGACCAATGGTACCATCTAGACTGAGCAGCACCACATTGAGAAGGCAAGAAGCTGTGTGGGCAGCAGCACCCACACGGGGGTTCTCTGGATCCAGGGGAGACAGAACAGCGCTTCCCTTTCTGAATCACCATGAGTGGTGCCAACACTGTGCTCCCCCCTCCCTCACCCCCAGATGAGACAGTTCTAAAGAGCTTCAACATCTGCTTCCTGCACACCATCATGGGCAGCTGGGGCTCAACTGGAGTCCAGCTCCAAACACACCTCAGGAGCTCTGCTGTGATGTACCATCCAAGATTTGCTGGGTGATGTGAGCCAAGGCAGGGAAGGCAGAGCTCTTGGGAAACTCTTGGATGAAGTCCCTGCCTTCTTCCAAGCTCTGGCTGAGTTGGGGGTCCAGGGGAACACAGCCTGTGGGGTAAACAGAATGGAGAGAGCAACTGCTCATTGTAAGGTAAAAGACTGGAGTCAGGATTAAAGAAACACCCTGCTAGAAGCAGCAGTATGAAACAGAGCAACCACCACCCTCACCAAGCTCTCCAAGAGCTACTTCTCACCTGCAACCTCTGATCCAAGGCCCCACCACACCACAGTGCTTCTCAGGAGATGCTCTCCCCCTCATCCCAGCCCCATCAGGAGGGCAGGATTCATCCCTCAGCCCCTGCTTCTCAGGGAAGCTCCAGGGCATATCAGGGTGGCTCTTAGGCAGCTTCAAGGCTTGTTTACTCTATCACCACTGTCAGCAGCCAGAGCAGGCTGCTGATTATCACTGCTTCTGCCCCAGAGAGGCTAGATGCCCCCTCTGAGCAGTCTGGATGACAGAAATAAAGGAAGACTTCACACCTCACCTCTGAGGGGCTCACAGGGACTGGAGTGCAGCTGCATATCTCCACCCAAGCACTCCCATGGCACCATGCAGACATTGCCCCTAACCACAGAGAGCTCTGCATAGGAGGCCACTCACCCAGAAAGGGGACCCCAGCATGCTTGGCCAGCTCCTCGCCTCCCCCTTTGGAAAAGATGTTTGTGCACTCCTGAAGAGGAAGAGCAGAAGCCATGAGTCATAAATCCCCAAGTGCTGCATAACAGGGCACGTGAGTAGAGCCAGCTCTTCTCCACCCTGCAGGCACTGCCTCTGCCCCTGCCCTCCCCCGGCGGATAAGCAGAGCCAGTAGCTCCTTCCAAAGCTGAAACACAGCACCCAGCGGCTTCTCATCTCCCCCGTGCCCTCGTGGCATTTGCCAATCCCCCACCTGAGGCACCGCACCCTAGGACACCCCATGGCGAAGTGGAAGCCGCTGCAGCCGGCAGTCAGGCTGAGCTCACCGAGCAGTGCGGGCAGACGAAGCCGCTCATGTTCTCCACGATGCCGAGAATGCGCAAACCCATTTTCCTACAGAAAGTCAGCTCTCGCCTCACGTCTCCCACAGACACGGCCTGTGGGAGAGCAGGCAGAAGTTAAGGGTGTCCCTCTGTTCAGGAAGACCATGGATCCACAGCAGGTGTGCATCAAATAAGAGGCAGACGTGTAGAACAAGCAGCCACAGACAGCCCTGCGCAAACACCTACCTGGGGTGCATATTCTACCCCTCCAAACCATGCCTGGAGGCAGAAGCCTGCCCAGTTCAGCCCCAGCCAGCTGCCCTACCTGGGGCGTTGTGACCAGGATTGCTCCAAGCGGCTGGTAGGGCCGCAAGGCCTCCACTGTGGAGATGTGCTCATCGGATGTGCCTGGCGGTGTGTCAACGATGAGAAAGTCCAAGTCTCCCCAGGCCACATCAGAAACAAATTGTTTGATCAAAGCTATGGAAATTAAAGCAGTAAAATAAAACAAAACCAAAATCACAAATTAAGATGTATCAGCAGGTGCCCTGGGAACTGTGGGGCAGGGGTCAGGAGGGACCCTGGGTTTCAAGAGCCCAGGGCTAACTGCCAGCACAATGTATGCTGTGCTCTCCCCACCCGAACAATATAAACCTGCTCCCACAGAACAGAAACCTTGTTCCTCTAAGGAATGACCTGCCCCAAAAAGTCTGACCCCCCAGCAAGAGCCAGCATAACTTTCAGGAGACCTCATAGAAGGTTCCTAGCACTGGAAACTGGCCACCAACAGTAATACCCAACTGTACCATTTTTCTTGGGTCCTCTCCACACCACAGCATCATCTGGTTTCTCCAGCAGGAAGCCGATGGACATGAGCGAGATGCTTTTGTCTTGGTCCACAAAGACAGGAACCCAGCCGCTGTCACACTGGTGCACATCATTGTCCTGCACCTTGAACATGCGGGGTATGCTGGGACCGCACAGGTCCACGTCCAGGATCCCCACCTGTGGGCAAGGAGGCAGAAACTTTCAGACAGGCTCCTGCCTGGCATCAGGGGAAGCAGCACCTGGCTCCCAGCTGCCAGCACATCACAGAACAGACTCTGCAGCTCAGCACCCCCATTTGAAACAAAAAGCTGCTTTAAAGTTTGAAAACCTCCCAGTCGCTTTATCTCCAAGGAGCATGTCCTGGGCATTTCCAGGCACTTTGGGGAGACCTATTGCAGCCTTTCAGTGCTTAAAGGGGCCTGTCAGAAAGATGGGGACAGAATTTTGAGCAGGGCCTGCTGTGACAGGACAAGGGGTGATGGTTTTAAACTAAAAGAGGGAGATTCAGACTAGAAAGAAAAAAAAAGTTTTTATGCCAAGGATGCCAAGACCCTGGCTCAGGGTGCCCAGAGAGGTGGCTGATGCCCCATCCCTGGAACCATTCCAGGTGAGGTTGGTCAGGACTCTGAGCAACCTGCTCTAGCTGCAGATGTCCCTGCTCACTGCAGATGGGTTAGAGTTGATGACTCCCAAAACAGTCTGTGATTTTATGAATTTTATGGCTGACACCTTCCAGGCATTGGTTGCTCAGAGCCTTTAAGAAATTCTGGGGGAATTCAGCCCATCTCATACCCACAGAAATTCCCTTTGCCCCCATCATGATATCATCCTTCAGCTCCCCCACTCCACCCCACAAAGGGAGCTTGTGTTACACCACAAAGCAGCACGGTCATTCCTCAGCACCTGAAGTTTCAAAATCAACAACAAATGTTGGGGGATATTAGTCTCTTGGATGAAAAGGAAATGAACTGCAGTTCCCTGTGCTGGATCAAGCAAACACAGGCAAAAGAATTACTTGCAGTGCTGCCACAAATATTGTTTTCACACACAGAATCCTGCACAGGACACAGGTGTTCATAAAGGAGGAGTAAAACTCAGCCCAGCCAGAGGTCAGGAAGAAGAGATCACTCAGCACCCTACAGCCCCTTGCTTACCTTCCTCCCGGAGTGCCGCAGTGACAGGGCCAACTCAGTGGAGATGGTGCTCTTCCCCACACCACCCTTCCCAGAGAGCACCAGCAGGATGTGTCGCACCCCGGCCAGGTTGCTTCTCTCTGGGAGGAACAATAAACAAGGTATTACAGTCTCTTCTGAGGCAAGACAGCAGCACCTGAGCAGCCAGCGCAGAAAAACGGGTCTCCACTGAGGGGGATGGTGGCTATTACTGCTCAAGCAAGTCTGGTTTAGCCACAGCCCTTCTGCCAGCAGAAAAGGGACAAAAGGAGCAGTGGCAGGAAATGATCTTTGGGGAGTAAAGGCTTTGTCCCGATGAGGTAAGCATAAACACCCAGAGGGCCCCATCAGGCTGTGCCTACGCCAGGCTCAGCCAGAGCCGTCCTGGGGAAGGGCCGGGAGGCTGGTGGTGAGGTCAGACCCTTGGCGTTTCCTCTCTCCATGCCACACCAGCCACCTCCCTGCAGTCCCAGGCTCCTTTCCAGTCTTCCTACCATTTCTTGCTGTCTTGTCAGTGCTGGTTAGGTCTCTGTTTTGTACTTGGTCACCACAGTCTGTCACAGTGGAGCTGAGAGCACAGAATGCTCGGGGCTGGCTTCCCAGGCCAGTGCTGCACTGGCAGCCAGGGTCAGAGCGGGCACTCCAGCCGCAGCCCAGCAAAAGGCACCCACTCACCCAGGCCCACGTTCCCGGGTGCCCTGTCACCACAGGCCACTGACTCACCGCACAAGGTCTGGCCCGCCCCGCGCCGCTCCGGCATCACACCAGCATCACACCGGCACCGGGACCAGCACCGGCGGCATGGAGCCCGCCCGCACCATGGCAGACCTCATCCGCACCTCCACTGACGGTAACGGCGCTCGGCCCCGAGAACGGGGAGAAGGGGAAGAGGGGAATACCAGGGATGGGGGAGATGGTGCCCTGCAGTGAGGTACTCCCGGGATACCGGCCCGGTGACAGCGGCAGCCCCGCACTCCCTACAGCGGGAGCCAGGCTCAGGCCGCCAGCAAAGCCCAGCGCAGCTCCCCGGTCTGGCCCGAGCACCGCAGAGTTCTCAGCAGTAGCCGGGACGCACCACCACGGCCCCCGCCCAGACCCGGTCACCCCGGAACGTGACCACGAGCCGGACCCGACCCCCCGTGAGGCCCCAGCACCCGGGCAGGACATCCCACGGCGCGGGGTGGGCTGAGGGCACCCCGGGACCCTCGATCCCCCCTCCCCACGGAGGTCTGGCTGGGGCCCAGCAGCCCCGAGGACCGGCCCGGCCGCTGCCCCGCTACTCACCCCCTGCCGCCTCCTCCATGCTGCTGCCTGCCGCGGCCGCCTTCCTCCTTCCGCCGTGATGAAGCTCCGCCCCCGCAGGTTGGCAGGTGCCTCCCCCAATCGCGAGCCAAGCGCTCACTGAGATCCCGCCCCCCAAGCCTCCGACAGCCAATCCAGCCCTCTGGCTTTTCCCTTCGCCAGCCACTGGGCTTAGTGCTTTCCCTCCGCGGCGCGCGCTCGCCCTCCGCAGCGGCCGCCTAATGGCGCGGCTCCCCTAAGGATTGACGCACGGCGCAGCCAGTAACGCCGGGCTGCCCCTAGGTACCGCCTCCTTCAGCTATGAGTGACGGGGCCCTCAGCCAACGGCGGGGGGGCGCGGTGCGAACACATCCAACGGGTGCCTGAAGGGCGGAGTTGAGAGAGGATTGTTTATGTCCCGGGAGGAGAAAGTAGGTCAGAGCGCGGCGGGCCGGGCCGGGCCGGGTAGGGTAGGTGGGCCGGGGCCGGGGCCGGGGCCGGGACCGCGGGTGGGAGCTGAAGGCCGAGGTTAGGGCCGGGCCGAGCCGAGCCCCCCCAGCGGGGCTGTGCGGCCTAAGCGCGGCCCAAGCGGAGTGGCCTGGCCTGGCCTGGCCTGGGCAGGCCGCGCCTCAGCTGGGGGACAAGTGGGGCTCCCGTGCCCCTCCTGCGGCCGAGCCGTTTGCCCCTGGGGCCAGGCCAGAAGAGGGGCCGGGCAGCGGCTGCCTGACGTGGGGAGCCCCTTGAGCCTCCGTTTTCCCCCTGTCCCTTGTCGCGGTCTGTGCTTCTCGGTGCCCGGGGAAACGCTGCCCAACGAGCCAGGGTGCTTGGGGTGCAGGCTCCGGCCAGGACCCGCTCCGCTGGCCCGGAGCGCTGCCACGGGAGCTCCCCGGGCTGCCCGTCGGGGTCAGCCCCTGGGCCCAAGCGCAGGGGAGTGGGTGCAGCCAGCTGGTGGGGGTGGTGGGTGCCCAGGGGCTGCAGCCATCCGTGTCAGACCCGCAAAAAGGCCTCAACAGTTCCAGGTCCTGCTCTGGGGTGAGGGACTGACCCTGCCTGCAGTGCCGGGTCATGGATTGGGGCTAATGCTGTGCTGCGTTGACTGCACCCTGTGAGCCTCAGCCATAACGAGGTGCTGGGGGGAGCAGAGCTGCTGTGGTGGGTGCTCTGGTGTGTTTTGGGTACTTTTCCCAGCACAGCTGGGCCTGGCAGAGGAAAGAGGTCCCTGATCTCGATAGGTGGGATGCCCAGAGCCCTTCAGAGCATCCATGGGCACCTGCACAACCTGCTGTAGCTCGGCTTGTCCTGATTTTCTAGGAGCCGCAGGCTCCGCGGACACTGAGGTGCAGGAGGAACAGGGAGGGGGCTGACCTGCTGAATGTTTGCAGGATTTGCGTGCACTCCTGGCTGACCGGCTGCATGTCAGGGATGCACCTTTGCGGGTGTGGGTGGGCAGACCGTCTGAGCCCGGGGAGCAGGGTCAAGGGATGGGAGCGGGTTACAGCCCTGCAGGTCCTGTAACCCCACAACTGGTGGGGAGTCGTTTCCTGCAAAGATAAATTTCAGAGGAAATGAGATCGGTTATTGAGGTTCCATCCAGCGCAACGTTCCTGCGTGGCTGCTGGAGCTGGTGTGGTCTCAGGCTGTATGCAGGGAAGGAGCCTGTGGAAATAATCTCCAAATAACATCCCGGCTTGAGTCAGGAGACGAGCAGCTGCTTCACTTCTGTCTGTTGCCCTTGAGGCAAGTCGGGACAGGTCCGTGAAAAGGCTGGTTTCTCTTCAGCAAGCAAGAAAGTGGTCTCTCCCCCAGCACAAGTGCTGAGAGCAAAGTCTTCCCGCAGTGGGCAGTTGCTTGGAGGTGAATAAACAGCCTTCCTGCAGACAGACAGATGCAGCTTAGCCATGCAGGGGCTGTGGTGGTGGCCAGGGTGCTGCAGGTGGCTGAGCAGTGCAGCCAGAGCCCAGACAGCTGCTGGAGGGTGAGCAGGTGCTGGAGAGGCCGTGCCTTGGTAGCTGGTGATCCTGACACTCCCCAGGCCAGTGTTGAAAGGCGGATACTGGATCTGTGAGCTGTAGAGGGGACAGCTATTGAACTGGAGGCCCAGTTCAAAACCTAGGCTCTGGGAGAAGTTGACTCTGTGTGGAGAAAGAGGGGCTTGCAGAGGCTTACAATGCAGGAGGAACTTATTTTGGGTCACTTTACCCCTTGATGGGGCCTGCGCAGACATGTCTTGTGCTGATCTGTTCTCGGGGGGATCTGTGGTGATCTCGGGGTGGCTGTCACAGAGGGCAGAGCCTGGTGATTGATGGGCGGGAGCGGGATGTAGCTGCTGTGTGTAACCATCTCTTCTTTGCCCCTGCAGTTTACCTCTCTCAGAACAGCATGGCACGGCGCACACGGAGCAGCAGGGCCTGGCACTTCGTCCTGAGCGGGGTGCGGCGCGAGGTGGACACCCGGGCGGTCGCCTTGGCCACCAGTGTGCGTGGCTGGGGCTACGACTCTGATGGGCAGGTAGGCTGGTACTCGGGCAGCTCTGAAGCGACATGAGGAAAAGCTTTTCTCTCCCTGACTGCAGGCACGTACTCAGGAGCTTGTACTTAGGCCACTACAGCCGTCCAAAATCAGAAAAGAATAAAATAAACAGGCCATCTAACAAACCTCCTCCAGGCTCTAATGTGGGGTGTGGGGCCCCAGCACATCTCCCCAGGGCAGGGAAGGTTACACTGCCTGTACTCTGCTCCCCAGTTGTGCACCACAGCTCAGGCATTAGCTGAGCTGTGGAGAAGATTGAGAAACTAAATGCTTTTTAAAGCATATAAACTGCTCAAGCAAGGCCACCTCTCAAGTATTGTGTCCAGTTCTGGGCTCCCCGGTTCAAGAGAGAAAAGGAATTGCTAGAGAGAGTCCAGCGGAGGCTACAAAGATGCTGAGGAAAGGCTGAGAGCCCTGGGGCTGTTTAGCTGGAGAAGAGCAGACTGAGAGGGGATCTGATCAATAGCTAAAGGGGCCCTGGGGGGCAAGAGGGTGGGGACAGGCTCTTTTTCAGTGATGCCCAGCAACAGGACAAGGGGCAACAGGCACAAACTGGAAGGCAGGAGGCTCCGTCTGAATAGGAGGAGAAAATTCTTTGCCATGAGTGTGTTGGAGCTTGGCCCAGGCTGCCCAGAGAGGTTGTGGAGTCTCCTTCTCTGCAGAGATTCCAAACCCACCTGGACAATGCGATCCTGGGCCCCCTGCTCTGGGTGACCCTGCTGGAGCAGAGGGGGATGGATGAGATGATCTCCAGAGGTCCCTCCAACCCCCACCATGCTGGGATTATGTGTTGTATATAAAGTACATAACGTATATTTTAAATATTCTTTTTTAAGTAGTGATGTATCTACATGTTTAAACTGGATCACTTCTCCAGTCTGACTGGCTTTACAGCTGCACTAACTTCTGGTCTTTGTGTGGCTGGTAAATGGTGGTGAAGGGAGTGGGCTTTGCTTCAGTCTGTGAGGTTACAGCCTCAGGTATCTTCACACTGAAATTCTCTCCCCTTTCCTACTCTGTAACATGCATATCTGCTCTGACCCTGGCCTGGGTGTGCAGGTGTACTGGAAGATGGGAACCCATAAGGAAGAGCAGTCAGTAAAACAGTGCAAGGAGGGGCTTAGATTCACCTCCACCGCCCTTGACGCTCTTCTCCAGTGCTTTGGTGTGTGAATTCTGTCCCCCATGCAGTGGTGGGGACACAAGGAACTGCCTCAAGCACTTCAGAGCCCCAAAATCCGCCTTTTAAGTAGGCAGGCTGGGGGAGGAATGGTGGGCACTGCCTAAGGAAATGAGAGTCATTTTGAGTCCCACTGTCTTACACAGCTACAAGAAAATAAAAGGATTTTTGTCATCAAATACCACTTACAAAGTCTGCTGAGGGGGCGAACAGCGAGCAGGTGGAGCTGATCAGCATGCAAACCAGAGTAACTAGCTGCAGTCTGTGCTAAGAGACTCCATTAGGTGACACCAAATGTCCTGTAACATAGGGAGCAAGACAGGGCTTTGACTCTTGCAGCGTCCAGTGCAGGGACACTTTGGTCTCTTCGTGCTGCGGAATAGTAAATCAAGTTTTTGTGTTTGTGCATGAAAGTAAACAAAAGACTTTTAATCCTGCTGTAGGTTCCCTCTAGGCCTGTCTGCAGTGGTGGTGTGAAGAGCTGCAGTCGTGCTGCTGAACTGGTTCTTCTTTGTTGTGCCCTCTCCCCTGCCTGGCCTCCTGTCCCTTTGCCTCTTCCTGCTCTCCCTTGTCAGCTCCCAGCTCTCCAGAGCAGTGGTTCTCAGCTGTGTGCTCTGCTTTAGTGATGCATTGGCCAAGGTCTCCAGCTGGCTGTGACCTGCCCGTTGAACACCATACCTGTAGCACAGAGTTTGCTTAAAAGTGTGTGCATTAAAAACTTCAGACATCACGCTGCTTGCCTGCTGTGACAGCTCCTGGAAGAAACAAGGAATGTGCCTGCGTTGTAGAGTGCCCGGTGCTGAGAGACCCCCGCAGCTCAGACAGATGCTAGACAGGTTCCACAGCAGGGTGTTTGACTGATAATTGATGGGGACAGTCTTTTTAGCAAGGTCTGGGGTGATGGCTTTAAGTTAAAAGAGGCAGATCTAGGCTACATGGAAGAATATTTTGACACTGAGGGTGGTGAGACCCTGGCCCAGGTTGCCCAGAGAGGTGGTTGATGCTCCATCCCTGGAACCATTCCAGGTGAGGTTCACCAGGGCTCTGAGCAACCTGCTCTACTTGCAGATATCCCTGCTCAGTACAGGGAGGGCTGGACTAGATGACCTTCAAAGGTCCCTTCCAATCCAAACCAGCCTATGATTGCATGACTGACGCAGCCCCTCACTGTCTAGCATGGTGACCAGGCTGGGCCATGGTGCAGCCATGCCACCACTGGCTCTGGAACAAACCCAGGGACCTCCCAGCACAGCTTTGCAGCGCATGAGACCTCACGGAGCTCCTCCAGCCTAGTTCTGCAAACCTGGGGACATTCAGTAGTGACCGTTCCTTTGTTCTCCCTGCAGCACAGTGACTCGGATTCAGAGCCGGAGTTTTCCTCCCTCTCTCCCTCCATCCCGAGTGCCATCCCCGTGACCGGGGAGTCCTACTGCAACTGTGAGAACCAGAGCGAAGCACCATACTGCTCCAGCCTGCACGCCCTCCACCGCCTCAAGGACTGCCGCTGTGGCGAGGAGGACGAGGGTAAGGAAGGGGCTCCCCAGTCCTTTGGGGTTTGAGGTGGGTGCAGTCCTGTCCTGCTGGATCCTTTTCCTTATCTCTGTCCCACTGTGCGGTGCTTCTTTGTTTTCATCTCAAGACCACGTCAGCTGTAGGAGGATTACAAGCATGTGCCTCCCCTGATGTTTCAAGGACTAAGCCCTAAACTTGTTAATGCAGCAGAGTTCACCTCTGGGGACCTGATTTCAAATCCAGCTTAGGCCACCAGTGAAACTGGCCCTTGTGGTTGCAGCTGTCTTGCCACTTATCTCCACTTGTCTGCGCACAGGGTGTGCGCAGAGCAGGGGGAGAGGTGGGCAGGGGGTGGGCTTGGGCTGGCCGAGGAAGCCTGTGGTGTGGTGGAGATACCTCTTGAGCCTACAGGCAGTGTAGGAAGAAGGGAGGCTCGGCCTGGGTTTGCAGAGCTGCATGTTAGCTAAAATGGGAACTGGCCAGAGGGCTGGATGCAGGCCAGGTGAGTGTGAATCATGTACTGCAGGGATTCCTTGTCCTGAGGGACCTTGGAAGGTCATTAATCCTACTCCTGCTCAAAGAGTGACTAGTGTCAAAATGAGATCAGAGCCTTGTCCCATGGAGTTTTGAAATCTCCAAGGATGGAGATTTGATACGACAAGGAAAACAGCCTCAAACTGTGACAGAGGTGGTTTAGGTTGGACACGAGAAACGTTTATTTTTCCCCTTGAGGGTTTTCAATGCCTGGCCCAGGCTGCCCAGGGCAGTGGTGGAGTCTCCATGCCTGGAAGGGTTTCAAAGCCTTGGAGATGTGGTGCTGAGGGACATGGTTTAGTGGTGCCCTGGCAGTGCTGGGTTAATGGTTGGCCTGATGATCTTAAAGGTCTTTCCCAATCTGAGCAATTCTATGATTCCTTGATTCTACCACAGCATCTCTGTGGCTTATCTTAGCCAGAATGGGCACTAGTGAATGCTGACAGCTTCAGATTCACTTAACTGTCCCTGATGGGACCCTGCAGAATGGTTCAGACCCCAGACAGCTCTCCAGTGTGCACAGCTTAGGCTTTACCCTCTTAAACAGTAAAATAATAAACAACAAAACAAGGCCAGCAGGACTTCAGAACAACTGTCTGCCTGTGCTTTGGCTGAGGGATCACTCCCCGAGGACCATTGCCCATCCTTGTTCTCTCTGTTGTTCCTGAACAGATTTTGACTGGGTGTGGGACGACCTGAATAAGTCGACGGCCACGCTGCTGACCTGTGACAACCGCAAGGTGAACTTCCACATGGAGTACAGCTGTGGCACTGCTGCCATCCGGGGCAACAAGGAGCTGGCGGATGGGCAGCACTTCTGGGAGATCAAGATGACTTCCCCGGTCTACGGCACAGACATGGTAGGTGGGGCAAAGGCACTTACGGACAGGCAGAAGTATCCGGGATTCTTTGAACAGGGACTGGGAGAATGAAGAACTGCCCACTGTAGGAGAACATCAGGTTTGAGACCATCTAATGAACCTGAAGGTGCACAGGTCCATGGGACATGATGAGATGCGTCTGCGGGTCCCGGGGGTACTCGTGGATGAAGTTGCTGAGCCACCATGCCTCCTATTTGAAAAGTCATGACAGTCTGACGAAGCTCCAGCTGACTGGAAAAGGGGAAACATAACCCCTATATTTAAAAAGGAAGACCCAGGGAACTGCAGGTCAGTCAGTCTCACCTCTGTGCCCAGCAAAATCATGGAGTGGATCCTCCTGGAAACAGTGCCGTGGCACATGGAGAACAGGTGACTGGTGACAACCAGTATGGCTTCACTGTGGTCAAATTGTACCTGACAAGTTTGGGTGTCTTCTACAGTGGGGTTACAGTGTTGGTGCATAGAGGAAGAGCAACTGATATCATCTACCTGGACTCGTGCAAAGCACTTGACACTGTTCCACATGATACCCTGGTCTCTAAATTGGAGAGACATGGATTTGTCAGGTGGACCACTCGATGGATAAGGAACTGTCTGATTGGTCACATTCAAAGAGCTATGGTCAACAACTCAATGTCCGAGTGGAGACCAGTGATGAGTGGTGTTCCTCAAGGATCTGTACTGGGACCAGTGCTGATCAGTATCTTCATCAGTGAGAGGGGCAGTGAGATTGAGGCGCCCTCAGCACATCTGAAGATGACCCCAAGATGAGCAGTGTGGTCAACACGCCTGAGGGGCAGGATCCATCCAGAGGGACCTGGACAAACTCCAGAAGCGGGCCCATGTGAACCTTCTGAGGTTCAACAACGCCAAGGGCAAGGTCCTGCCCCTGGGTCTAGGAAACCCGCAGTACCAGCCCAGGCTGGGGGTGAAGGGATCGAGAGCAGCCCTGCAGAGAAGGACTTGGGGGTGCTGGGGGTGCAAAGCTGGACAGGAGCCGGCACCGTGCGCTCGCAGCCCAGAAGCCAACGGCAGCCTGGGCTGCATCCCCAGCAGCGTGGGCAGCAGGTGGAGGGAGGGGATCCTGCCCCTCTGCTCCCAGTGCTCTGGGGAGAGAGACCCCCCTGCAGTGCTGGGGCCAGCTCTGGAGTCCTCAGCACAGGAGAGACAGGGACCTGTTGGAGCGGGGCCAGAGGAGGCCACAGCAATGATCCGAGGGTGGAACCCTCTGCTGGGAGGCCAGGCTGGGAGAGTTGGGGTTGTTCAGCCTGGAGAAGGCTCCAGGGAGACCTTCTTGTGGCCTTTCAGGATTTCAAGAGGCCTGTCAGGAAGATGGGGACAGACTTTTGATCAGGTCCTGTTGTGACAGGACAAAGGATTATGGTTTTAAACTAGAAGAGGGAGATTCAGACTGGAGAGAAGGAAGAAATGTGTTACACTGAGGATGGTGAGACCCTGGCCCAGGTTGCCCAGAGAGGTGGTTGATGCCCCATCCCTGGAACCATTCCAGGTGAGGTTGGCTGGGGGTCTGAGGAACCTGCTTTAGTTACAGATGTCCCTGTTCACTGCAGGTGGTTTGGAACTAGATGATCATTGAAATCCCTTCCAACGCAAACTATTCGGTGATTCTATGAACAGTACAGTAACCTTCAGCAGTTCAGCTCAGCCTCCTCAATTAGCAGAAGAAATTGCAACTGGGAACATTGAACTCCAGCCTGAAACCTCTGACTTGGCTTCACCAAAATCTCTGGGTGTTTTGTACTGTGCCAGAAAAAGGATAGGAGAGATGAAGGTGGAGTCTTGGTTGTGTTTTGTTGCTTGAAAAGATACTAAGCTTGTGTTCTCCCTGGCCTTGCCTCCCAGATGGTCGGAATTGGAACATCGGATGTCAATCTGGACAAGTACCGCCACACCTTCTGCAGCCTGCTGGGCAAGGATGAGGACAGCTGGGGACTGTCCTACACAGGTAACACGGGCAGGGCAGTGGCAGAGGGCAGGATAGCTGCAAGGGTAGTAGTGGGCACAAACATTGTCCTAAGGGTTTGAGAATTAAGTGATTTGAACGGGATTGAGGTCAGAAAGTCCACCAAACCCGTGAGTCCCTTCATTAAGGACAACCAGAGCGGCTGCCTGCAGCTCGCAGCTCTCAGAGCATCTCACCTCACCTGCATTTCAAGGCAGAGCCCTTGGAAATGGTATGTGAACCTCCAGGGTGCTGGGACTGCCAGTTGTACAGTACTGATTGAGTGCTTTGGTGCTGCTGCCTGTGCTCTGCTATTGCAGAGCTCAACCTTCCCCTTTCCATTGCCCAGTCTGGGGTGGGAGGGCAGGGATCAGGCAGCAGAGGGATTTTTTTAGGCACCCAGAGAGGCTGTACTGGCAGGAACTTGCAGTGCGGGAGTTGGGATGAATTTGTGGAACATAGGCTTTTCACTGAAAGCTGGGGTTTTGTGTTCGAAGGACTCCTGCATCACAAGGGAGACAAAACAAACTTCTCATCGCGCTTTGGCCAAGGCTCCATCATTGGGGTGCATTTGGACACATGGCACGGGACGCTCACGTTCTTCAAAAATCGCAAGTGCATCGGTAAGAGCGAGGGCAGGCGCTGCAGCCTGGAGGCAGAGGGGCAGGGAGCGGGGAGCAGCACAGCTTTGGCTGGACTCGGAGTCTCGCTGCTGGAGAAAACGCCAGCAAAGTAGACCAAGGTGTGAAGCAAGTGGGAGGGAGGAATGTTTCATTTCTTGTCTAATGGAGTGGGATTTCAAAAGGCTGTTTCCTTAAGTGTTTTCCAACAGCTCTGTAGTTAGGAGGTTCAGGGTAGCTGGAAGGAGCGAGGTCACCTTGTCAAAATTAACATGAACCCCCCTCTGATGCTGTTCCCCTGGCAGGGGTTGCAGCCACAAAGCTGCAGAACAAGAAGTTTTATCCCATGGTGTGCTCGACAGCAGCCAAGAGCAGCATGAAGGTGATCCGCTCCTGTGCCAGCTGCACATCCCTCCAGTACCTCTGCTGTTACCGCCTGCGCCAGCTCCTGCCCGACTACGTGGACACACTGGAGGTGCTGCCATTGCCACCAGGACTCAAGCAAGTGCTACACAACAAACTGGGGTGGGTCTTGAGCATGAACTATAGCACCTCGAAGCCTTCCTCCTCATCGTCAGGAAGCGACTCAGATAGCTCCTGTGGCTCGGATGCAGAGACCTGCCAAAGGAAGAGGTGCAGGAGGACATAGTGTCTCTGCAGACAAACTGCTGTGAGGGAGTTGGGTGGGGGTTTGTTCCACTGTCTATGAGGGCTGGCCAGGCCCAGTGCACCTCTTTCTTCACAGGGACTTCCATTTCTACATGTTTGCAAAGATTTCTTTTGCGCTGTTGGAAATCTTTATCCTAAATGTCCATCACACGCATTGAAAAGACCTGTTGACTCCAAGAGGTCCCACCTCTGTGAAGCAGGTAAACTGCAGCCAAATACCTGAGCTTCATCTGCTGACTTGCTGTCAAAGCCATCACTTCTTCCTGAAGGATTCCTCTTCTCACTGTCAGCAGAGACAAGGTTTACAGTGGCTCCTGGTTGCAAAGTGTACTAGAGTCCAGTCAGAGAAATGATTTGTCTTGTCAAAAGAAAATGAAAAGACCAGCCCCCTCTTCCTAACTGTTTTGTGTTGGTTTGGTGTCTGACATGAACCCCTTACATTGTGGGGCACAATCAAGCAGCAGGACATAGGGAAATGGCATCCTGGGGAAGAGTCTGCATCACTGTTGTGAAAGAGCAGTTCCTGGCACGCGTTGAGCCGTTGGGGATCTTTCGAATCCCCAATGCCTTTAATTGCTTTGCATGTTGGCTCCTGCTGCTTCTCCTGTATCAAAGACTATTAAACTGTAATAATAGAAGTAGAAACTGTCTTTCAGTTCTCTTATGGCCTTTGAAGGCCCTTGGTGCCAGGTGGGCAGGAAGGTCACCAGCATCCTGGCTTGTATCAGCACCAGTGAGGCCAGCAGGACTAGGGCAGGAATTGTATTCAGCACTGGTGAGGCCACACCTTGATCCTGGATTCGATTTTGGGCCCCTAAGTCCAAGAAGGACACTGAGTGACTGGAGTGTTTCCAGAGAAGCGCAACAAAGCTGGGGAAGGGTCTGAAGCACAAGTCTGGTGAGGAGTGGCTGAGGGACCTGGGGTTGTTGAGCCTGGAGGAAAGGAGGCTGAGGGGAGACCTTCTCACTCTTGACACTCAAGAGTGAGAAACAGCAGAAGGCTGAGATGAATAGGGGCAGCGTGAACTTAGTGAGCTAAATGAGCTCCCTGAAGCACCAGACAGCAGAAGAGCAAGGAAG
Organism: Todiramphus chloris collaris; assembly: GCA_025345505.1. Lineage (NCBI taxonomy): Eukaryota > Metazoa > Chordata > Aves > Coraciiformes > Alcedinidae > Todiramphus > Todiramphus chloris. The sequence continues at coordinate 6,945,882 of JANVCC010000039.1, forward strand.
CGTGGGGTATGCTGCTTGTGACAGCCTGAGTGTCCTGTGGAAATCTCACACAGTCTGCAGAGGTAGCACATGTCTGCTTGATGTAGAGTTGTTAGACTGTAATGGTGGCCACCTGAGTCATCACTCATTTCAAAGAAAACCAAGCAAAGCTGACAGACCATGACTCTTACACTGATGGCATCAAGGACAGGTCAGCAGACACAAATGGCTGTTCGAAGCTCTGGGCTTGGAATGTGACCAAGTCCAGCAACACAACTCCCTCGTACAGGTGTTTAGCTATTGGCTTTGTCAGCACAGAGACACACTGGCTGAATTCCTGCCATGAATTCCAAGCTCTTCAATGCTACCCCACAGCTGCAGCAGCACCAGCGCCTGGAGAAGTGACAGAGGTGAAACATGTAACACCCTGACCAACAGGACAAAGCTGGTCAGACCAGCGGGTGGACCAGCAGAGAGCCAGGTCAGACAGAGGCTCTCACCCTCCTCCACCCTCAGCTGGTAGTGCTGGTGTCAGTCCTGGCCACTAAAGGCACCCAGTGAGAGCCGCAGGGAACACGTGGGGGTGTAGGACACATCCCTGGGCAAGATGGAGCTGGGCTGGGGCTGGGAGGGGAAGGAAGCCAGGCTACGGCATTAGCTCTGTTTACAGAGCATTGCAGCAAAGCCTGCTCATCCTTCTTAACTCCCAGTAAGCCAGCAAGTCATAACCCCCTTTGGGGCATACTCAGGCAGGACAGGAGTTCAGTTCAAGGGATATCAAGCAAGGGTTTAGATGGTATTTGACCTAGTTTGTGAGTGCTGTGTCATCACAAGGAACATTGCTGCTCTGTTGTGAGACACAGGCTCTGCAAGGCAGAGACCCAAGCAAGAGCCAACAGCTCCTTAAACAGCCAAGTGGGCAGTTCTTGGTGCTGCTGGAGGAGGAGAGGCTGCATCAGCTCTGAACCAGGGTCTTAAGAACAGGAGGCTCCAAGCCATGCCTCAAAGTCTGCAGTCCCACTTCAATCCCATTGTTGCCAGGGTGAAGGAGGATGTAAGCAGATAGAACCTGACCCAAGCCAGCCACCACCTACCCTGGCAAAGCGTTTCTTGCACACAAGAGCTCACCAGTGGGAGTCTTTTTCCACACAGCTCAACACCATGTAACATAAAACCTGAAGGACTGTAAGAAGTTTTACCTCCAGTATCTCCTCCTGAGTCACAGACATCTCTGGGCCAAGCTGGGGGGTGGGACTCTGCTCTCCAGGGCTCAGTTCCCTGCTCCTGGTTCCACCTACATGGAAGACACGCTCCTCACACACAAGCTCTATGTAGTCACACCTCAGGCCCGTTATGCTGCCGTCTTCTCCTGCAAGAAGTGCTGGAGAAGTTAAGAGCTCTTTTCCAGAGGTGCCAGCCTGGTCTTGTCTCTCAGTTCTGCTGGTAGGGAATCCTAAGACAGCCATGGTGTGCAGGCCATTTCCAGTTTGGAGTCAGTGAGGGCAGCTGCCTGGAGCTGGCTACAGGTGTATCCCAGACCAGAAATGTCATGCTTAGTATAAAGAGGGAGGTTTGTTAAGCATGGGAACTGCTTCTGCTCCTCCTCTTCCTCCTCCTACTCGCAGTGCCTGGAGGGCCTCATTCATCATTTTGCTCCTGAGGAGTGTGCTCTCCAGTTTATTGTGACTGTACATTCACTGGGCTGAGTATAACTTGTATAGAGTCATAGAATCATTTAGGTTGGAAAAGACATTTAATATCAAGTCCAACCCTTAACCCAGCACTGCCAGGGCACCACTAAACCATGTCCCTCAGCACCACATCTCCAAGGCTTTGAAACCCCTCCAGAGATCATGGGAACTCCACCACTGCCCTGGGCAGCCTGGGCCAGGCCCTGACAACCCTCAAGGGAAAGAAATTGTTCTTTGTGCCCAGCCTAAACCTCCCCTGGTGCAACCGGAGGCCATTTCCCATCCTATCAATGCTTGTTCCTTGGGAGAAGAGACCAACCCCACCTGGCTCCCACCTCCTTTCAGGGAGTTGTGGAAAGCAAGGTGGTCTCCCCTGAGCCTCCTTTATCCAATTGGCATTAGTTTTAATATTAGTTTGGCCGTTTTCATTTCAAGCCTCCTCTCCTTTTCCTGATTCCCCTTCTCTGCTGGCCAGGGGTCAGGCGGCGATAGGGCAGCGGGTGTGGCTCAGCCCCGGACACAGGCTAGGCGGCGGCAGCCTGTCAGCCCCGAGCTGGAGGTGCTGCTGCTCCGGAACCAGGCAGGGGCAGGCAGGGCCGGTGCCGCGCTGCCCAGCGCCATCGGCCGCAGCCACCGCTCTCAGGGGCCGCTGGGCCGCCCGTTGCCAGCCGGGACCGGGCAGCGGTGGCGGCGGGGAGGCGGCAGGCCCCGCTCGTTGCCGTGGGAACGGCGGCGGCGCTCCCCTCTACCGGCCCCGCCGCTCCCCGGCCCCTGCACGGAGGTTCCGGCGGGGACCGACGGTCGGGGCGGTGCCGAGAGCGCAGGGCGGGGGCGCGGCCCCTTTAAGAGCGGAACCGCCATGATCTGCCTGGTGCTGGGCCTCTTCGCCAGCCTCTTCCAGAGCGGTACGGGGTGGGCCGCGTTCCCGCTCTCCTGGGTCCTCCCGCGGCTGAGGCGCCCGGGGCCGGGTCCCGGTCCTCGTTGCTCCACCCTCTCCCTGTAGCTTGCTTCCTCCACGGGGGCCGGACCCTTCTCCCTCCCCCCGTGGCTGAGGGGCCGGGGTCGGTGCCTTCCCTCCCTTACTCTGCTCTGCCCTCTCCCCGCAGCCTGCAGCGGGGCTAACGAGCGCACCTTCGTGGCCATCAAACCGGATGGGGTCCAGCGGCACCTGGTCGGGGAGATCATCCGGCGGTTCGAGAGGAAGGGGCTGCAGCTGGTGGGGCTGAAGCTCCTGCAGGTGAGCTGCGGCCGGAGGGAGTGGCCCTGGGTCCCAGGAGCCCGGGCTGGACTGGGGCCCGCATGCCCTGGCTCTGCTGGGGAATCCCAAGGGGTTCCCATGAGCCTTCCAGCTTTCACAGTGTGCTGTAGTCGTTTGGTGCACCCAGTCCTGGCAGGTCTGAGGGACGTTGGCACCCAGGTGCCGAAACTGCTTCTGCAGGGGTGAGTACAGCTGTGGGGAATGTGCCTGTCCTTAGCTGTGCCCCTGCTCCAGGGCTCTGGTACGTGTAAGCTGGCAGTGTTTTTCCTCTGACCTAGAAACTTCTGTGTCATGCTTCAGCAAAGTAAAGCCCTCTCACTCCTGGCAGTGAGCATCTAGGCAAGGGCTTACTTGTAACTATACACTATCCAGCTTTTCTTACATCTCTCAGCTGTGGACCTTGCCCAAATCTCCACCTGCTTAGAGCTTTTTGTGCAATTTGTGCTCAGGCCTCAGAGGAGCTGCTGAAAGAACATTACATTGCTCTTCGTGACCGTCCCTTCTACAGCCGGCTGGTGAAGTACATGAGCTCTGGGCCCGTGGTGGCCATGGTGAGTGCTGACCAGGTTCTCCAGAACCAAGAAACAAAGTCAGTGCAATGTGTAAGCTACGTTGGCTTGTGCCACAATGGAAATAAAGTGGCCCCTCTCTTTCAAGGGCCTTTTGAAGCTGTATGAACTGCAACAATATTTTCTGTGGTAAATTAAATCCCCAGACAATGCAAATGGTTTTTCAGAATCAACCTTTGAAGACTATTTACAGGGACCCTTTCCTGTCACTCACCCAGGTGCATCTGCTGGGCAGTTGAGAGGACAGACAATAGGACATGCTGGGGAAGTTGCAGAAGCTGATTCTTGTTTTGATGTCATGTAGGTCTGGCAGGGCCTGGATGTCGTCAAGGCGGTTCGTGCAATGATTGGTGAGACTAACCCAGCCGAGTCCAGGCCTGGCACCATCCGAGGAGACTTCTGTGTTGAAGTCAGCAAGTGAGTGCTTTGGCTTTTTGTTCTCTCAGCAGGCATTGCTATGCAGGGCCTGCCTGAGCTGCACCAGTCTGCATCTGCAGAGCAGAGCTGCTCCCCTCAGTGCTCAAAGCAGAGCTGTCTCCCTCTGACACCAGAGCAGCCCTGACAGGATGAGGTGACTTCTGCCTACTGGGGCTGGCTTTGACAGGAGGAGCCTGGGTTTGGGTCTTTCCTGCCTCCTGACATGTTTTCTGTTGAAAGCAGGTAGGCTTTACTTGTCTTTTCCTCTGGAGAATTGGGGCTGTCAGGCTGTGAAGGGGAAGAGAGGAGTGCTCTCAGTCCTTTGCTGGGAGAGCTGCTCTGGCTGCACTGGGCAGCTGAGCCTACTAAAACCAGGTAGGAGCTCTGCATTCACTGGGGCTCTTCACTGGTGAAGATCCAGAGGTGGTGACCTTGGGTGCCCACAGCCTGGCTTGTGGTAGTTGCTGCTTTTATTGAACTCCTCTGACTTTGCTTTTTGTTCTGTAGTGTCTTGATAAAAAACCTGCTTCAGGGGGCCTACTTTGACACAAGGAATGGGTGAATTCTGGAGGCAAAACTTGAACTGCTGACATAAAACCAAATCAAACCCCATATCAACAGCTACTTGTAGCTCCTCCTGTAGCAAAATGAGTCCTTGTTGTAGGAGGGAGGAGCACAGGCAATTGGCAGGTCCTGCAGATCTGTGACCTAAGCCATGTTCAGTGTAACCACAAACAGCCTGTGAGCTGGAAGGAGGCCTGTGCAGTGGGAAAGAGTATTGTAGGATGTGACTGGCTCAAGCAGTTTAATTTGTTCTGGAGTGTGTCCAGAGAAGAACAATGAAGCTGGGGAAAGGTCTGAAGCACAAGTCTGGTGAGGAGCAGCTGAGGGACCTGGGATTGTTGAGCCAGGAAAAAAGAAGGTTCAGGGGAGACCTCCTTGCTCTTGACAACTCCCTGAAAGGAGGTGGGAGCCAGGTGGGGTCAGTCTCTTCTCCCAAGAAACAAGTGCCAGGACAAGAGGAAACAATCTCTAAGTTGTGCCAGAGGAGGTTTAGGTTGGACACAAGGAACAATTTCTTCCCCTTAAGGGCTGTCAAGGCCTGGCCCAGGCTGCCCAGGGCAGTGGTGGAGTCCCCATGATCCCTGGAGAGGTTTCAAAGCCTTGGAGATGTGGTGCTGAGGGACGTGGTTTAGTGGTGACCTGTCAGTGCTACTGGGTTAATGGTTGGACTTGATGATCTTAAAGGTCTCTTCCAAACAAAGCAATTCTATAACTAAATTGTTCAAAGTGAAATTTTCCAAACTACAGCTTCCCTCTCTTGCTTTCTTCTGCTTAGTGCTGGCTGATCCCTTTCTTCGTCCTCCCCCAGGAACGTGATCCACGGCAGCGACTCAGTTGAGAGTGCCCGGCAGGAGATCTCCCTCTGGTTCCGCCCGGAGGAGCTGATGTGCTGGGAGGACACAGCTGAGCACTGGATCTATGCATGAGAAGAGCAGCCCAAGGGAAGTACATCTTCCTGCCCAGGCACAAGGCATTCCCATACATTTCATCACGGCTACTTGGGCTGGCTGTGGATCTTGCTGCGGTGTGGGGGTTTCTGCTCTGCCTGTGGGTGAGGGGTTCTGGGAGCTGGGCAGTGTCTGTAACTCTGCAGTTCAGCTCCCTGCAATAGCAGCTGTTTCTTTATTCTCTTTGCTATAGTAAATAGTTGGTGTTGCTGTTTGCTGCAGCATCTTAAATCCCTAGTAGCTCAAGGTGATTTCTTGAAGGAAAGTGTGAACTGGGAATTGTTCCTGTGTGTTCTGAGACCTTCCTGGGGTGGGAAAACTTGTGCCCCTCGCTGCTGGGAGAGGTGCTCTGGTCACTACAAGGTGATGTGGTCGATACCCTTTACCTTGTGCCAAAATAAGGATTGAGGGACAGGACAAACTGCTCTCCACCTTAGTGGGAGCTCTGCATGCCAGGGCTGCTGCAATTTCATATGGCTTCAGACATGAGTAGCGAGTCTGCAGTAGGAAGATTCACCACATGCTGTTAAACACACAGTTTCTCTTGCTGTCTTTTCTGGCTATGGGTGCTGGGAGCAGGGAAGGGGCTTCTCCATATCTGCTCTGGTTCTCTGCAGGGCTCTGCTGGTGACTGCTGATCTGTCTCAGTTGATCTGGTCTCATGCTGTCCTTTCAGGTGACAGACACACACAATAGTGGAGCTGCAGCACTGAGCAAATCACAGGAATGGAAGGGGGAGTGAGATGGGGAAGGATTTGTAGCTCTAGGGCTTTCCTGACCATAGGGTGGTATGTTCTGACAGTGCCCTAAGAGTCTGTCTCTGGGGGCAGAAGGTAAACTCTCCCCTACTCCTTGCTCTGGGCTGGCCCTGAGGGCAGTGGAGCTGAGCAGGGGTATGCTGCAGTGACAGAGGAATAGGTGCTGAGGGGAGAGAGGGTCTCCCTCCTGTGACTAGGGCTTTCCTCAGCTGCCTGACTGCCATGGCCAGAGCTCCTCCTGCCTCTGGGACATTCTACCGGGGGCTATGCATAGCTCTAGGCAGGTGAAAGATTCTGTTTATTTTCAGAACTTGTCCATTTGCTGTTTATTATAATAAACTTGGACTCCTGTAATCTCTCCCACTAGTTATTCTAGCTGTTACTGTATCCTGGGCTGCATCCCCAGCAGCGTGGGCAGCAGGTGGAGGGAGGGGATCCTGCCCCTCTGCTCCCAGTGCTCTGGGGAGAGAGACCCCCCTGCAGTGCTGGGGCCAGCTCTGGAGTCCTCAGCACAGGAGAGACAGGGACCTGTTGGAGCGGGGCCAGAGGAGGCCACAGCAATGATCCGAGGGTGGAACCCTCTGCTGGGAGGCCAGGCTGGGAGAGTTGGGGTTGTTCAGCCTGGAGAAGGCTCCAGGGAAGCGTTGTGGCCTCTCAGTCTCTGAAGGGGCCTACAAGAAACCCAGGGAGCAACTTTTTAGCAGTGCTTGTAGTGACAGGATGAGGGGTCAGTGAGATCAGAAAGTAGGAAGAAGCTCTTCACTGTGAGGGTGGTGAGACACTGGCACAGGCTGCCCAGGGAAGCTGTGGAAGCTCCATCCCTGGATGTGTTCAAGGCCAGGCTGGATGGGGCTTTGAGCAGCCTGCTCTAGCGGGAGATGTCCCTGTCACGGCAAGGGGGTTGGAACGAGACGGTCTTTCAACCCAAACCATTCTGTGATATATTTTTGTTCCCCCCGCCCCCGGATGGCTTCCAGGGCGCTGAGGGGGCCCCGAGCGAGCGCCGTTGCCGGCCGCCATGCTGTGCCTCCCGCCGCCGGTACGAGGGGCAGCAGCGATAGGCCCGCCCGCGTCACGTGAGCCGGGCCGGCGGCCGTTGGGCGCGCGGCTTTGTGACGCCGCCGGTTTCAGCGCGAGGGCAGCGCCCCCTGCAGCCCGGCCCTACGTGCGGCAGGGGCGGCCGGCGCCGGACCGGTTCCGCTCAGCCCTGCCTCGCCGTGCGCTGGACGCTTTATCCTGGAGGATTCTGTAAGACAACATCAACAGCTCTGGTAAAGTCCCCGTCTCCCGGCTTCCCTTGGTCAATTCGATAGATGACCTGCTCACAAAAGCGAGTTAGATCGGTTAAGCAGGACCTTCCCCCGCCGCTGACTCTGACCAGAGGCCGCCTTGTCTCAAGTGGTTTTCAGTAACTCCCAGAATAAATTCTCTGTAATTTTACCAGGCACAGAAGTGAGACTGACAGGCCTGCCCTCACCAGGGTCTTTCCCTTTACCCTGATTGAAAAGTAAGACTCTGCCAGCTTCTAATCTGCAGGGACCTCTCTAGATTGCTAAGACCGCTGAAAAATAACAGTCCTGGGCTGACACTGGCTCCCTGTGCCTGGGATGGATCCCCTCAGCCCCGCGGCCTGATGTGTATCCAGCTGGAGCTGACAGTCCTAAACAAATTCAGGGCAGCCTGGGATTTTATCATCTCTCCAGTCAGTCTTCCAGGGCTCCTGGTGCTTACAGCTTAGCCTGGTTTGGGAGGGATGGGTCCTTTAAAACTCATCTTGTCCACCCCCCCTGCACTGAGCAAGGACAGCTGCAACTCGAGCAGGTTTCTCAGAGCCCCGGCCGACCTGACCTTGAACAATTCCCTACCACGGTGCCTGTCGTCGTTACCTACATTCCTTCAACTGTGTTTAATTCTACAGCATAAACCTGAGCTTGTTGAAGCGCCCCCCTGCCCAAGGCTGGCAGGATGAACGCAGCTTCCCGGAGCCAGGAGTGCTCGTGTCACTGGTTTCTATCAGGCTCCGTGCAGCGCAGCTCTATAAGCGCCGGGACCGCGGGCAGCCGCCCTGAGAGCCCCGGAACAGCCGCTGCTGCCGGTCCCCGGCCCTCACACCCCTCTCGGCTTCTCCCTACACCGCCCCCAGAGACGGCGGCACTGCGCACGGAGGCCCAACTCCCGCTGCGCCGCGCTGTGCCGGGTCACGTCCCCCCGCTTAGTGCTGGCGGCCCCTCCGCCGCTCTCCAAGCGCTACGGGAGCCACTGCCGGCCACGCCACCGCTTCCCTCCCGCCGCCGCGCGGGGGCTGCCGGGGCGGGGCGGCTCCGGCAGCAGGGATAGGTCCGCCCTCGTCACGTGGGGCCAGGCCGGGCGTCGGGGCGCCGTTCCTCCGAGGCGTGACCGCGGCGGCGGCGGCGATTGGGCGCAGGGCGCGCGGCTTCAGTGCGAGGGCAGCGCCACTCCCCGCACGTGACGTGGGAGCGGGGCTCGGAGACGGCCCCGGGAGTCAGGCGGCGGCGGCCGCGTCCCGCAGCTGTGGCGGTGAGTGCGGGGCGGCCCGGCCCACCCTCCGCCCGGCCCCGCCGCTCCGCCGCCGCCTCCGCCCGGCCAGCGCCGGCCCGCGCCCCCCTCCTCGGCACCGGGGCCGGCCCGATTCCCCTCAGCCCCGCGGCCCGCTCCCCCCCAGCGCGGCCGGCTTTGGTCTGTCCTCTGCACCGGGGCCCGGGTCCCCCTTCAGCCCCGCGGCTCCGGTTCCCCGCGGACACGCACCCCCTCAGCGCGGCCGGGGCTCCCTCCCGAGCACAGCCAGCCGCCGGCCTCCCCGCAGCCCCTCGCGTGTACTGGGGACCAGGTCGCTCTCCCCGGGACAGGGGTGTCCGGGCCTCCGTGCAGCGGGAGAGCTGTCGGGGCGGGGCAGCCCAGGCCGGCGATTCTGCCCAGGGCTGCGGGGCCGTGTCCCAGTAGGTCTGCTGGGACCGTTTGTTTTCCTGGCCAGCTGTATTTCCTGCAGCCTTTAGCCGTGGAACGTGTGGTGTGAAGACAGAACCCTGGGGGTGGGGAGAAGTGACAGCTTGGGGGGCCGCCAGCGCTGGAGGGAGTTCTGGGCCGAGGATTGACTTCTTTCTTTCTCTTTAATGATTGCAGCAAGCGCTAGCAGAACGGGCCTTGGTCAATTACCAACAAAACCTCAGAATCAAATGACTTGTTCCACTGCCAAGGTCCTCAGTTATCCTTAACCAGCCAGGAAAATCCATGTCTGTGCAGCTGGGGCAGACCTTTTGTGATGCAATGGGAACTATGCCATGAGGACTGGTAAGACTTGGCCATAGCCATGACCGAGCCCCACAGGGTTTCGTTCACCACTCTCCACGGTCCGCTGAGCAGCAGCTTCTTGAAAAGATCTCGGAAAGATGATGGAGAGCAGCCCCAGGACTCCTCTGAACCAGCTGCCACAGCCGTTCGAATCACACTTACTCTCTTCGAGCCGGATCACAAGCGTTGCCCAGAATTTTTCTACCCTGATCTTCTGAAGAATTACCAATCAAAAGTAAAAGGAGACAAGGTAAGTGTCCTCATGGCCTGTGGGGAGCCCGTGTTGTAACTATGAAGATTTCAAAGGCTTTTCCAGTATTGCTGTTTTGATGCTGGTGTGAGAGTTGGTTGTGTGTTGTCTGTGAGGTTCTGAGAGGTGACAGCAGCAGGCATCCAGGTAGGGGTTCTTGTCAGACTACACTGTCTTGGCTGAAATATCACATCAGGAGGGTAATGTGCTTGTAGCATAGTGTGAAACGTAATACTGGTTTAGTTTGGAATTGCTTGATCTAAAGTGACATTTAGTACCTGGCTTACTAGCAGCTATGAGGAGCACTTTTCCAAAGAGCATCAAAAGGAGAGAGATGCTTCTTGCCGTATGTGGCTACGTCTTTTTGGGTTGCCTGCTCTACTGCCTGTGAATATTTCCACTTTAGTGCTAAGCATATCTTCCTGTGGGGGGGACATGGCACTTTCAGGTGTAGCCTGGCAGTTCTGTTCGCCCGGTGGAAGCTGTTTCTCAGGATGTGACAGTGTGCAAACTGTGGTAGTGTCTGAACTTTGTGCTACAGGTGTGTTATTATGAAAAAAGAGTTTATTGGATTCTAGTAATTTTCACTATTACTCTTCAAAACTGTTCAGGAGCAAGCTGATGGTTCATGCTTTTTTGACTTGTTTTGAGTTGGGAGAAGCAGAGACAGGTACAGAACTGAGGGAGGGAGCACCCAAAACATACTCTCAGAATCACAGACTGGTTTGGATTGGAAGGGACCTTTAAAGCTCGTCAAGTCCAACCCCCCCTGCAGTGAGCAGGGACATCTGCAACTAAAGCAGGTTGCTCAGACCCCCAGCCACCCTCACCTGGGATGGTTCCAGGGATGGGGCATTGACTACATCCCTGGGCAACCTGGGCCAGGGTCTCACCACCCTCAGTGTAACACATTTCTTCCTTCTCTCCAGTCTAAACCTCCCTCTTTTAGTTTAAAACCATAATCCCTTGTCTTGTCACAACAGGCCCTGCTCAAAATTCTGTCCCCATCTTTCTGACAGGCCCCTTTAAGCACTGAAAGGCTGCAGTAGGTCTCCCCAAAGCACCTGGAAATGCCCAGGAGATGCTCCTTGGAGAGCGAGCGACTGGGTGGATTTCAAACTTTAAAGCAGGCCCCTTGAAGTCCTGAAAGGCTGCAAGGTCTCCCTGGAGACTTCTCCAGGCTGAACCACCCCAACTCTCCCAGCCTGGCCTCCCAGCAGAGGGTTCCACCCTCGGATCATTGCTGTGGCCTCCTTTGGCCCTGCTCCAACAAGTCCCTATGTCTCCTGTACTGAGGACTCCAGAGCTGGCCCCAGCACTGCAGGGGGGTCTCTCTCCCCAGAGCACTGGGAGCAGAGGGGCAGGATCCCCTCCCTCCACCTGCTGCCCACGCTGCTGGGGATGCAGCCCAGGCTGCCGTTGGCTTCTGGGCTGCGAGCGCACGGTGCCGGCTCCTGTCCAGCTTTGCACCCCCAGCACCCCCAAGTCCTTCTCTGCAGGGCTGCTCTCGACCCCTTCACCCCCAGCCTGGGCTGGTACCGGGGGTTGCCTCGACCCAGGGGCAGGACCTTGCCCTTGGCCTTGTTGAACCTCAGAAGGTTCACATGGGCCCGCTTCTGGAGCTTGTCCAGGTCCCTCTGGATGGATCCTGCCCCTCAGGCGTGTTGACCACACTGCTCATCTTGGGGTCATCTTCAGATGTGCTGAGGGTGCCTCAATCTCACTGCCCCTCTCACTGATGAAGATACTGAACAGCACTGTGCTGAGGTTTGATTTGTCTGAGCTTTTGCCTCCTGTGTGCTCTATTTGTGATGGGTTTAACGTGTAAGGTTTTGGTGGCAATATGACAAGACTGAGTCTGATTGTTTTATCTTTTTATTTCTACAGAAGAAAGACACTGCCGATCCCTTTAACGATGACGAGAAGGAGAGACATAAAGTGGAGACTCTTGCTAGGAAGTTCGAAGAGAAATATGTATGTTTTTCTTCCTATTGTGTTTTCCCTTAGAACAGGCAACGCTGTTCAGCTCTCAGCCAGTATTTAATGGTCATTGGCTCTGACTCTCCTCTTCTCCTGCCATCCTTTTTCTTGGCTGGAAGGTGCTGTTTTCAATGTTCCTTTCCTGTCTGAAGGCTGAAAATAGCTCAGATGCGTTCTTAAATCGGATGAGTCTGATTAAAGTGAATGACGTTCTCACTTGTAGTGGCAAATAACTTACTGCAATTTATAAAATGTAATTTCCTTAAGTAAAAATGAATTCCTAGGCCTTGTGTCTGGGGCACGATGTAATCTGTAGAGTCTGTAAGTACAGTGCCTTGGTGAGTCTCCTGCCCTAGGGCAGCGCTGGGGAGCGTGTGAGGCACTGATCTGTCTTGCCTGTTGCCTTTCTGTTCTTCCTCTCGCTTTATTTCCATAAGTGACAATAAAAGTACATTATGTTTTACAACTGGCTCTCTGGATAGCGAGCTGCTCTGTTGCCTTGGGTTATGAATTTGACCTGTGGGTCACCCAGTGTGTGTTTGATGTGCATAGTCCCGAGTTTGTATAGCAGTTACGGAAGAACAAATGTTGCAGGGGTGCAGACCCAATTGAGCGTAAACTGTGCTGGTACAAAGCAGCCTGGCTGGCAGGTCAGGTTCTGTTTCACTTGGCTGCACCAGTTTTGGTTCCATGTGACAAAGGCCTAAAACTGGATTGACAATACCCTGAGATTAGTTTGATGCGAGTTAGTGCTGGTTTGGCTTGGCTGCTGCTAGGAGCAGAAAAGAGCTCAGTCCCTTTTCTGTACTGGAGCCAACATCAGTGTCCTGTATCAGGACTATCCCCGAGCTACCTGGAAGAGAAAGATGAACACACTGTCAATCTTTTATTGTGTAGGGTGGCAAGAGACGTAGAAAGGACCGTATCCAGGACCTGATCGATATGGGGTACGGATATGATGAATCTGACTCCTTCATCGATAACTCTGAAGCGGTGAGTAGTGGGACGGGCCTGAGAAGGGTTGAAGGCAGCTGCCCGGTTGGACCAAGCTGGCACCTGGGGAGAACCTGAACTGCGTGTGAGCTGGAAGCATGCATGTTTGGTGAACGAGAGATCCTGGGGCAGCCACATGGCAGGAGCAGGGTTGTTAGCAAGTGTGTCTGCAGCCCTGTCGGTTCCTGGGGGAGCATAAATCCCACACCATTCCTCAAGCAACTCAGCTACAGGATAAAGTAATAAAGCTATATCTCCAAGAGATGGTTCTTTTATTTCCAGTACGACGAGCTTGTTCCAGCTTCTCTTACTACGAAGTACGGAGGGTTTTACATCAACTCAGGAACGCTGCAATTCCGGCAAGCATCTGACTCTGAAGATGACTACGTTAAGGAGAAGAAGAAGAAGTGTCCTAAGGTCAGCAGAGCTTTCTTGCTCATTTCCTCTGTTGGAGTGCAGCAGCTTGGCTGCATGAAAAGTGTGTTGACATTCAAAGCAGAGAGAGATTTGTGAATTGATGTGGGCAGAATTGGGATAAGCACTTGAAATCTCACTCTGTCCCCCTATTTGATGGTAAAATGAAACATGTCTGCCGCACATGAGACTCTGGTGGGGTTGCCTGGTTCCTAGAGTAGAGGTGACAGTGGGCATCTGTCACCCTGAAAACTCGTTTACCATTATGGGGATGCCAGGAGCTGTTGGAGGGTTCTTTTTCTCATCTGAGGTGTGCTGGAGACTGCTGGGAAATTGGTGCTTGTCTTTGGTGGCAATGTCTATTGAAGACAGCCCTGGTTTCATGATGCTGAAATTAAGTGGCTAAAAGGGGAAATGGCAGGAGCACTTGGCATCCCTTCCCCTTTCTGGATGGGATTGTCTCCAGTGTAAAACTTGGTGTGTTGGGTTTGGGTTAATGTCTCCAGTGGGGAAGGAGCTGCTCTCAGGTTCTTGGGAGACGGCCCAATGTGGCTCTGGGGGTGCAGGTACAATTCCATGAGATGCTTTGATTGTGACTTGGTTTTAACCCTCTCCAGAAGCGGAAGTTGAAAGATGGAGGTGAAAAAATGAAGAAGAAGAAGAAAGATGATTCTTATGACAAGGAAAAGAAATCCAAAAAGTCCAAGTTTCCAAAAGCTGGGTAAGGAGGGGCAGGGAATGCTCACTGCTTGACACCTCGCTTCAGGGTTACAAGGTGGGCTTTGGTGTGCTGCTGGGGTCCTGGTGTGCTGTGGGGTGCACTGGGTGGTGGCTGCATAAGCACCAGCAGGTCAATCCCCCATTGCTTCTGATGTGGGAGAGAAAAGGCAGTCGGTGATTAGGGAAGGAGCACACCTCCACAGCGAGTGCCAAGCAGAGAGGGACAGAGCTGGCTGCAGTGTTGATGTTTCTCAGAGCTCTGTTTAGGCACTGGCAGTGGGAACAGATACTGGAGAGCCTGAAGAGAAGAAAAAGAAATTTGCTCTCCTGGTTTTAACAGGCAAAGAGCTTCCAGCTGTTGTCACGCTTAGTTCTTTCTTGTTTCAGTTCCTCTGCACTAATTGCTTGTGCTTTTCCCAATCTTGCTGGGAGAATGCACGTAGTTAAATAAGCATAATTCGGTGGAGACCGTTTAATCTCCACCACCTCTCGGCAGTGAGGAAGGTCGGCCTCCTCTTCCCCAGGCTGAACAAGCAGTGGACTGTAAGATCTTAAGGGGCCATAGAATTATTTTTCCTGGAGTAATTGATCAAGGGGTTAAGACTTTCCAGGGTGCTGTGGCTGAAGTGAACTGGGATGAAGGTATCCTTGTCTTTTCCCTTCATCTTGTATTCAGTTCCCATTCCTCTGCTGTCCTTTGTTTTACAGCTTTACAGCATTAAATGCAAGTAAGGAGAAGAAGAAGAAGAAATACTCTGGCGCTCTTAGTGTCAAGGATATGCTGAAAAAGTTTCAGAAGGAGAAGGATGCCCAGAAGAAAAAAGACGAAGAGCAGAAAGTGGTGACTCCTTCACCAGCAGAACCTTCAGCCCCAAGGGAGGCGGAGGCAATGCCTGACTCTTTACTCTCGCTCTTCGGCCACACCAGCGATAACGACCTGCTTCAGGCAGCCACGGCCATGGACTCCTTAACGGACCTTGACCTGGAGCGGCTTCTCAGTGAATCCCCAGAAGGGAGTCCCTTTCCTGATGTGGAGGATGGGAGTGATCCTATTGGGGTGGGCTTGGAGCAGGATTTCAAGCAACCGCCGTCCCTCCCTGAAGGCCTGCCAGCCCCTTTGGAGAAACGCATCAAAGAGCTGGCTCAGGTATGGCTGTTCATGGCAAGGCACTAGGATTGTGTGGGTGCTGGAGTGGGAGGACAGCTCTGCAGAGCTTGTGTAGCTTCACCCAGAGAAAGAGCACAGTCTGATGGGGGAGTCTCTCAGGACCACGTAGGATCACACCATTGTGTCACGGTTTTATCACCAAGTCGCTGTCTTGAAAACCCGTATGTCAGGTAGTGTCAAAGTCCTTGGCCATATTATCTCCTGAGTGTCGTGCCCCGTGTCATACTTGTCGGTGTGGATTCCTTACCTCTCTTGGCAAAGTACGGACCTGATGCAAGAGGTAATTTCCAAAGTCAATTTAGTGTGAATGAAGTTAAAATGTGAACTAATGAGGCTGAAGGCCAAATTCCACCATAATGGTTTTAATGTGCAGTGTTGGGCAGGACAGCGCCTGTGACGTGGCTTGTGGTCTTCTGGATGTAAAATAAGTAGGCGCAGCTGGAAGGCGTTACTTGTTCTGGAGCATGAGAAGGCACGGAAAGCCCTGTAGATGGGGCTTGAGGATTTGTTACAACTGTTTTGCGTGCAGGCAGATAGCCGTTGCTGAAGCAGGGGTACAATTTGGCAGCTCCCCCATTGGAGCTGCATCAGTGGCAATTTGAGTTCTTTAGCCATCTGTAACATCTGGGTGTTGGGGTCATGTTTAGGAAGTGGAATATATTAATTTCTAGAAGGGCGATCCTACATTTTTTTGTAGAATCATAGAACATTTTGGGTTGGAAGGGACCTTAAAGATCATCTCATTCTAACTCTCCTGCCATGGGCAGGGACACTTCCCTCTAGACCAGGCTGCTCAATGCCCCATCCATCCTGACCTTGAGCACTTCCAGGGATGGATCATCCAAAATTTCCCTGGGTAGCCTGTGCCAGTGTCTCACCACCCTCACAGTGAAGAACTTCTTCCTGATTTCTAATCTCAATCTCCCCTCTCTCAATTCAAAGCCATTACGCCTTGGTGATGTCTGTTCTGCCTTCTGGGGCCCATCAGTTTGGAGCACCTGGTACTTTAACATCTCTTGCTTCATAACTCCTGTTACTAAAGATAAGCTTCTATTAAAGATAACTGTGTTCTGCTGGGAAATGTTAGGTGGGTGAAGTGGCGGTGAGCAGATGGAAGAGGAGGAGGCATTGCAAAAAGTATTGTCACAGCTGATAAAAAGAATGGGCTCTTCATGGATGTTGTTATTTGCTCCTCAGGCTGTTAACAGAAAACCCTGAAACAGCTGTTTCTGAACTATATCTGAGTTAAAGAAGAATGTTACGGAGGCTTTCACGATACCAAGTTAATTGTTATGTTGCTGCAAGACAAGGCAATAGCAGACTACCCACAGATTTTCCTGCTTGGGTTTTCCTGCTACTGTGTCTCTTGTCTCTGGACTGTGTATGCTAAGAAAATAAATCAAGGAGAAAAATACCATATTGAACCAATTGAAGCCTCTGGGTCAGTGGGGAGTTTGAGACATAACTCTGTTGGGGATGGGAATGAAGAGGTACCAGGTCTCCCATCCCAGCAGGTGGGAACATCTCCTGAGTTAAGTGGAGCCTCCAGGCATTTCCTCTTCTCCTTGAACTGATTTGACTTTAACTCTCTCCTTTCTAAAAGAATTTTCCTGTGGAGGGCTCTCTTTAGCATTGAGCCTTCTCCTTTGATATCACCAGCTGTCTGTTCCCTATGACAGGGAGGAATGCACACCCTCTGGGCGTCAATTCATAGAGTACCAGCCTCCACACTGGAGTGCTAAGTCAGGGGATTTCAAAATCACACCCTTCTCCCTTGATGTCCTTTCCAATGCAAGGAATTAACTTGATGTGGTGCCTTGTGGTGAAGCCCAGTCTTGTTTACATCTTCACTCAGCGGAGACTGAAAGTCCTTGGCAATTTTCTACTATCTCATTTATCTCTTGGAATTATTTTCCCACTGGATGTATTTTTTCATGGGTGTGATTTTTGGGCAGTGCTATGTGTGCTACAGTCATTGCTCAGGAAGCTTCCTGAGCAGGATTTTTTTTTTTTGTTTCCATGGTGTTGGTTGGAAATAACATATCCACTGTGGCTCCTGCTCTTTCTGTTAGTTTCTTGGCTTAGTGTCCAGATTGGTTTTGAGAACCTGGTGATAAGTATCCCTGACCCTCATTAAACATGATGAGGATGATCTTTCCTGCCCCAGGGGTGAGCTCTGTGCTTATATTGCTGAATTTAACAGCTCTAATGTGACATTAAAACCATGCCCTAGAACTGTCCCTCTTCTCCATGCCAAACAAATCAGTTGCCGCCAAGCCATCTCCTTGGACCCATTAAATGGAAGAATCTTCACTTCAGTGCAGTAAGTCCAATGGACCCGAATCTTGTGCATCTGGATTTAGGGCTATGAAGATACTTAGGAGCATCTTTGTGCCAAGGAGAGGCTGAGAGCCCTGGGGCTGTTTAGCTGGAGAAGAGCGGACTGAGGGGATCTGCTCAGTGCTGATCAAGAGCTAAAGGGCCAACAGGGGCAGGAGGATGGGGCCAGACTATTCAGTGGTACCCAGTGACAGGACAAGGGGTAGTGGGCACAAACTGGAACCCACAAGGTTCCGTCTGAACAGGAGGAGAAATTTCTTTGCTGGGAGGGTGGCAGAGCCTGGCCCAGGCTGCCCAGAGAGGCTGTGGAGTCTCCTTCTCTGCAGAGATTCCAAACCTGCCTGGACAACGTGATCCTGGGCCCCCTGCTCTGGGTGACCCTGCTGGAGCAGGGGGTGTAGACATGTTCTCCAAAGGTCCCTTCCAATCCCTACCATGCTGTGATTCTGTGGACATAACTGGAAGGTCTGTGGGCAGGACACAGTCTTACCAGTTCAGATGGCAGGGTTCTGCTGGAACTGAGGAGGGGGCACCATCTCTCTTCTGTCAACTGTGACAACTTTTAGCCCATCTACAGCATGTAGCTGGTGCAGGGCTTGGTGGAATAAAACTGTGCCTTGTTTTACAGTATTTCTGAAGTGGTTTAAAAACTACTTGATTGCTTATGCCTGTCTGAACACGTGACCTGATGGTGACTTGTGTTATCTGCTAATTTCCAGGCTGCCAGAGCTGCAGAGGGAGAAGGCAAACAGAGATTCTTCACTCAGGATATCAACAACATCATACTGGAGTAAGTGCTGCCAAGAGGGAGGAGTGAGAAAGGAGAAATTTAGGCAGAGGATTTTAGGTCATTTCAGGAGCAGGTTTAGCAGGAGTTGTGGGAGTGTCCTTATACAGGTCCTCCCCTCAGAACATGCTTATGATAACACAAAAGTCTCCTAGAAATAGCTTTCAGTTAAAATGGGGTGTGCAACCGAGGTAGGAGAATGTTGGAGGGGATGGATCCAGGCCTCCTGTTCTCAAGATGATGCTTCATATCCGTGTGCTGAAATTTGGTTGCTTGACCTGCGATTGTAGCTTGATCTGAGAGCAGTAAATCTCTTCCTGTCAGAGATGTCAGGCATGTTCTATGCTAGTTACACTGTGTGCTCCGTGGAATGCTTTAGAACTGGGATAAGGATGCTGTATTCAACTGACTTTCTGTGCACATTGGAGGACTCCATTACTGCACTGTGTTTTTGAGTCCCCCAGTTACAGAACGCCAGTGATGCTCCACGTGGCCGTTGATAATGGCTTCATTCTTCTCCAAGTGCCTGGAGAAGGCTGATGAATGCACACAGCTTTGTGATCATCGCCTGTGTAATAATACTTGCACAGAGGCTTTAATTTCATTAAGGTTTATCAAGGCACTTGAAAGGAATTGCTGAAGGGAAGTTTGGGAGTCTGTTTCCCTCTCGTTTCAAGTGGTGATTACTACCTTTCAGCATTCCAGTGCTGACTGCACAGAGAGGCCGAATCTGTTGTCAAACTGATAACTGTATCCAAATCTCTCCTCTGTGTGCTTAGATTTGTGTGGCTTTGCGGTGGAATCAGTTATTGATGCTGAGAGGTGGTTTAAAAAGCTGGTCTCCTAAGTTATATACAACTGTGTAGAAGGGTTTGGCACACACTGACCACTCTAACCTCCTCACTGGGAAGGAAGTTCAAGCCTAAGGGGTGAAGTTTGATTCTATATTATCATGAGTTAGACCTCTGTGGTATCTCACATAAGCAGCGTGTGCCTCTTGTTTCTTTGCCTGACGCTCCCGTGCTTCAGCTGCCAGGGAGAACTGCAGAGTCAATTAGCCTGCCGTGACATCCTTTTGTTCCTTTTCCAGATAGTCTGAAATGAGATTAAAAAGCCCATCTTGGGATAAAGGGCTCGAGCCCGTTGATTCTAAAAGTCTAAAGAATCATCATGTTGTTCGGCTTTTACTTCGTCCCTCTCTCCCTGCCTCCAGCTCCCCAGGTTGCAGCCAAGTTGTGTTTGTGTTGCTTAGAGAAGCCCTCCCAGGTCCATGCTCAATGCTGTATTTGTTTCGTTCCTCAGCATAGAGCTGCAGACCCGGGAGCTGAACAGCCAGGTCCGGTCAGGGGTGTATGCCCACCTGGCTACCTTCTTCCCATGCAGCAAGGACACTCTGGTCAAGCGGGCCCGTAAGCTTTATCTCTATGAGCAGGTGAGTGAGCTTGGCAGCGCAGCCCTGTCTCGTGTGCGTTAGCCCTGGTCTCCATGTCTACCTAGTGTGGTGGTGTCCTCCACTGAGCATGAATCAGGCACCACTCCTGGTGTTACGGGCTCAGAACTGGCCAGGTCTCAACCTGCAAGGTTTGGTTGTCTCATCTGGGTCACACCACGTGGAACTTCAGTCTGTTCTGTGATTGCTGTAGGGTGGCCGATTGAAGGAACCTCTGCAGAAGCTAAAGGAAGCCATTGGAAGGGCCATGCCGGAGCAGATGGCCAAGTACCAGGAGGAATGCCAAGCCCATACTCAGGCCAAGTTTGCCAAGTAAGCTCCTTGTTTACTTGTTACGCATCTGTAGCTCTTCTCCACAGCATCCCTGTGGGCTGCTTTCATGAAGTTTACCACCCATTTCTGTAGTCAAAAATTGCTAACAGGCATTAATTAGCCTACTAAAGCTATATGTGTTCTTTATGCTCTCTATGGCCATGTCAACTACAGAAGTACTGAAAGAACCAGAACTTGACTGAGATGTTTCACTACTGTTCAGGCCTGTCAGTCTGCAGTAACATGTCAGTCTGAGAACAGCAAGTCTGGATTAGTCCCATGGTCTCTCTTAGCAAGAGCAGGAGAGTTCTTAAACCTTTGAGCACTTAGCTCAGCTTGCACCCGAAGGAAGAGATTTAGGCCGTTTTCCTTGAGACCTGTGAACAGTGTTGTTCAGAGATACTCAGCCCTGTCCTTGAGTCTCCAGGGCAGTGACTTCCATGTTATCTCTGTCTCTATATTGTAGGATGTTGGAAGAGGAAAAGGACAAAGACCAGCGAGATCGAGTTTGTTCTGATGATGACGAGGATGAAGAAAAGGGAGGGAAGCGTGTCATGGGACCGCGAAAGAAATTCCAATGGAATGATGAAATCAGGTTTGCATAACTTAGATATTAAGTGACTTGTCATATTTCACGCAGTTGGAAGTGAAGCACTTTGGTATTTGTATCTTGTTTTCAGAGCAGTGCTGATCATCTCTAGTCACAGTCGGCTTGGAGGCTTGTGGCAAGCTGTGCTCTTTATAGAAGCTGCTAATGCATTTCATAAACCTCACCCTTACATATACTGCAAAATTAAGCTGATTGCAGGCACAGGCCAACTCTGAGAGAAGTGCTAAGAAGCCTCTGTGCTGAGGCCAAAAGAGAGAGGCAGATCTTTGGGAAAAGAAAGAACTCTGAATTTCTGAAATCCTGCAGGTTAGGCTCTTAACAAGACCAGATTTGTGGTTGCGGAAGCTGTTAAGGTAACAGGGATTGCTGCCCCTGGCACCCAGGGGGCCGACAAGGAACAGAATGTGGGGAGAAGGGGAGAGCGATGAAGGATAAAACGGAAATCTATCCAGCTGTCGTCTTGATCTTACTCTATAACAAACTGTGGTGCTGCTCCATAGATGGCTGATTCATTTGGATCAAAGTAAGCTTCCTTTCCTGCCTTTCCGTTGCCACTCAGCACGAAGCTCTGCAGAGGGGTTCAGTGCTGTGGTTGTTAATGATGCCTGTGATTCTGGCACTGGTTTACTACCTCTGCTGTTTCAGGAGATTAAAATGGGAAGGGGTGACAAGGCTTTTCTCCCCTGGCACATTGCTGTGCATGCACATGCAGAGCAAGGAACATGCCTTTCCCTTCCTCTTTCTTGTGGAGGCAGCACAGGGTCAGTTATATTTGCGAGGGGTTACGCAGAGCCAGGTGTGTCTCGGTGCATTTATCCAGCCCTGGATAAAGAGTGACCTCCAACTGGGGAAATTAATCCGTGTAACTGTATTTGAAATCTTCCTGTTCTTCAGGGAGCTGCTTTGCCACTTGGTGAAGATTAAGTTGGATGGTTATGACCTTGACAAGAATAAAGCTCAGTCTCTAGAGGATTATGTGAAGACCTTCCTAGATGGAGAGGTGAAGCCCCTTTGGCCAAAAGGCTGGATGCAGGCCAGGTGAGCAAGAATCACATTGTACTGCAGGGATTCCTTGTTCTGAGGGACCTCGTGAAGGTCGTTAATCCTACCCCTGCTCAAAGCATGACTAGCGTCAAAGTTAGATCAGAGTGCTCAGGGCCTTGTCCTGTGGAGTTTTGGAAAACTCTGAAGGATGGAGATGACCACAGCATCTCTGGGCCCCTGTTCTGGTACTTAACCACTCTTCATTAAGTCTTTTCTCCTTATTTTCCATCACAATTCCCCTTGCTGCACTGAACTGAATATTCCCTCTTTTTTGCTTTTTACTGCGCACCTCTGAGAAAGGTCTGGTTCCGTCTTCCTCGTGGCTCCCTACTTCCCAACTCTTTACTGGAAGGCTGTTGTTAGATCCTTCTCAGTCTTCTCATTTCCCAGGCTAAGCAAACCCAGTTCCCTCAGTCTCTCTTTGCCTGTTGTGTTCCTGTTCCTCAGCCATCATAGCAGCTCTGGACTGTCTTCAGTTTGTCAAAATCTCTCTTGTATTGTGGGGACCCTGAAACTGGATGCTGCATCCAGATGTGACCTCACCAGTGCTAACCAGAGGGGAGTAAGCATTTGAACTGCTGGCTGGGCTCTTGGCAGCACCTGCCAGTGGATCGTTAGCTTTCAGCAGCACACCCTTGCAAGAGTGGCTCATGTTCAGCTTGCCCACCAGGAGCCCCAGGTCCTTTTCTCTGAGGCTGCTGCATCGCCACTGAGTGCCCAGCCCATCCCAGCCGCAGGGCTTTGCATTTGGCATTGTTGAACTTCACAAGGTTTACATTGGCCTCTTTTTCCAGCCCATCAAGGACCCTGTCAATGGCAGCCCTGCCCTCCAACATATTCTTCCCTCTCCCTTCATTTTCATGTCACCCTCAAACTTACTGGGAGTGCAGTTGTGCTGTTGTCCAGGTTGTAAATGACAACATTGAGTAGTCTTGGCCCCTGTGTTGACCTTTGATGGATACCACTGGCAGTGACAAGTTACAAGGTGGAGGTGGGACTGAGGTGAGGCTGACTGGCCTGTGGTTTCTTGAATCTATTACAAAGGAACACTTTGCAATCTGTATCCTTCAAGATACATGCTTTGGGAAGTCTTCCCTAGAGTATTCCCAAAAGAGAGCAAAGCAAGAAGTTTTAGGGGCTTATGGATTTGCACCAGACACACCAGGGAGTAAGCAGGAGTTTGATGGGGTTTTCTTTACCCTATCTGATGTCTTCACTGCTGTTTCCTGCTCTTTCACACCCTCCCATCATCTACGCCATTGAGCTGGCAATTGCAGAGAGCCACACAGATTGCAGGGAGTCTTTCTACTGGGACTGTCAGCAGCTTCTGGCCTGATTTTTGTTTCATAGCTTTAAAGAAAGGATGATTGTATGGTCTCACTGCTGGGATCTATTCCTTTGCATTTAAAAAGCTGGGTGGTACTGTTGTCTTCTCGCTGCTGAATTTCTTTTGGGGTTTCATGGGGTTTAAAGGAAGAAGTAGGTACCAGTTCTTATGAGGAATAAGTACGAGGAGCTCATTACAGATCCATTTGGAAAAGTTTGTGGCCATTTATTATGGTTCCCTGTGCACACAAAGTACAGTAACATGCATGGTTGTACTGTATGGGAGCTGAATGATGGCATTAGGAGGTGGGTGCAGTTTCTTGCTTAGTTAATGAAGATATTACCAGCTGGAGGGGCTTAGCTTGCCAAGTTCTAAATAATTTTCTTTGAATAAAAAGAAATTAGTATCTTTTGCCCTGTGTTTGTAGGTGAAACTGTTTTTGGGTATACAGATGTTGACCAAGGCTTGGTGTAGGAGGGCCTTCCAGTGACATCAACTACAGAATGACTGAATAAAAATGGTCTTCCTAGTGGCTTTAGGACAATGGTTTCTCCTGATGGGACTTGATGATCTTCATGGGTCCCTTCCAACTTGAGATGTTCTATGGCATTGTGGTTTAAAGACAGGGAGTAGACTGACAGCCACACAGAAGGGGAGGGCCTGGCAACACTAGGAGAATTGTGAACAAGTTTATGGACAAGTCAGCTTGGTGCCTTGTCATTGTGATCGCAGAAGTTCGTCTTTAAGAGAAACCTGAAGATGGACAGATTAGCAACTGTGTATGAGTTCAGAGAGGCCCTGCCATGATGCTGTTTTCCCAGTTAGCACTAGAAGGCGGCTCACAAAATCTAAGGTTAAAACAAGCTTGCTTTTTCAAAGAAAATGGACAGCAAAAGTCTTTGGCAAGCTGTTACTAGCAGATGGGACATGTGTTCCATATGCCAGTACTGAAGGTGTGTTTATAACCTTCTCACCCTGACATCTAAGGCAGCAGCTAGTTTAGGTGAAATAGCATTTGTGTGAGGAGCTGGTTTGCTTGGCCTCAGTGATGAAGGGGTTTGGCTGAAGTTCTATCATTTCTGGTTAGTCAGTTGTTACAGAAATGGTTGTGCTGATGTAAGAAGTCACCTCATCCGTATCGCTGTGTTTGAGGCAGGGGAAGGTAACCTTTCTCACTTGAAGTTGGTGAGGAGCTCTTGTGTGATCTGTCAGCTCTTGGATGATCCGTGGCACCAGTAACGCCCAGCTTGACTGATGGTGCTGCCTCTCCAGTTGGCTGCCAGCTTTTTATGCTGGCAGAGTTTTTCCTTTAGTTACTGTCAAACAACTGCCTTAATGGCCTTTCCAGCGCCTATAAGCATAGCTCCCCAGAGAGGGAGTTGTGTGGGGGAGTTTAGGAGGACTTTCCTGGAAAAGGGATGACTATTTGTTTGCTCTCTGTGGTTTTAATTTCACAAAGTCCCCTGCTGTACTGTGCAGCTCTGTCTCCAGTGATCCCAGCTGCTCTACTGGGTCTTGCTGGATATCACTTCTCATTGCTCTCTTCCCTTCTTAGGACACTGTTTAAGGAGAGCAGGCGTGTACACGGACACCTCACATCAGTCCTGTGAGTATCGCGCAGCATTCCTCTGGAGTGATAACTGGTGAACTCCGCTGTTCCCTGGGGCCTGGGTGGATCATGCAGGAGCACCTGAGCTTGGCTCCCATCAGAGAGTTTGGCGCTGCTTCATTTGGGGAGGTCTAGGGAGAGTAGTTGTTTGTGTGTGACATCTCCCAACAACAGCCTTCCTGAGATGCTTTAGCCTTGCAATAAGCAAAAAGATAAGCTGGGTTGCCTCCTGGCCTTGTTCAACAGACTGGAGTCAGGACTCTGTGCTAGTCCCTGGGAGGCAGATCAAGGTAAAATGGAGTGTGATGCCAGCACTGTGATTATTGCTACCTGTTCAGTCGGTCCTCACTGGATTCTGGATTCCCTCTTTCTTGTTGCCTGGTTAAAGGAGGGGCACAATGAGCTCAAACTAGTGAAGATGGGTGCAGCAGGCTTGTGGGTGGCAAACCAAGAGAGCCATCAGAATCCAGCTGGGCAGGTGCTTTAATGTCCAAGGGTCTCACGGGTCTTGCTGGCAGTCTGTAAGAGATGATGATATGGACTTAGGCTGATGCCTGTTTGACAGATGGTCCTGTTCTTGGCACTGGATGAGAGAGGGGAAGCGTGAGAGAGAGTATGAAATAGAGCTGTAGAGTCATTCTTCCCTCACCCAGACCATTCCAGCAGTTCAGGGATGTCTTGTACCAGAGATTGCATCTGACCAGACCAAATGATCTATTTTCTGTGAATCTGGCAGATGCTTTTGCATCCTTGACTTCTTTTGGGAACCTAAAAGAACCGTGTAACTTTTCTCCCAAGCAGTCTCCGTACCAGTTTCTCTCTGGGTTTTGCTGTGGTTAGGTCAGCAGTGGGTTCCTGTAGTAGCTGCTTGCTCTGCAGCCTGTGCAGGATGTTTCTGTTTGGTGCCTTCACTGCTCTGCTACCATTTCAAGACTCTGCTCCACTCCCTAATTCATTCCCCTGTGTGGGAGTCGGGGCTTCCTAGAGCAGCAACCGAATGTCGGATGGTTTTGAATCCTAGCAACCCGAGATGCTGCCTCTGTTCCCTCAGTTCGTTGTTACAAAGACTCAGTGGATCATCATTAACAGGGCCCAAGTGTGCTCCCTAATTGAGTGCTTCCCTGTGGGCATTCAGTGAACCATGTTTCTTTTGTCTCCCTCAAAACAGGGCGAAGAAGAAAGTTATAGCTCCTACTAAGGTGAAAGTGAAGGTGAGTCCTTTGCTTTTTGGTTCTCATGATTGACATATACCAAGAGTCAAGTGACTGCCATTTAAATTCCTATATTTGAGCCTTGCATCTGTATGTTAGGTACAGGGCAGCTGTACTGTGAAATAGCTCTAGTCAGTATTAGGAATGAAAAAACAACTAAAAACTGAAATTTATGCCAGCGGGAGGTGGAGGGCTGTCAGGCACAGAACCTGCTTATACTGCCTTTTGTCCCCAAATGGGAAACCTGCCCTTCCCTTTTGAGCAGTTCTGCCTCTGTTCTCACTCTGCCTTCTCTTGGAATTTTGTTCTAGGAATCTTCCTGCAAGCCAGATAAAAAGATGTCTGTTTCCGTTCCTTCGATGCACTCAAGCAGCACCTTAGCTCTGTCTTCAGAGCCCCAGGGAGGAGCTGTGGGCATCAGTGCCCAAACCAGAGAACTCTTGTCCCTTGGGACAACCCAAGCAGCCAGCAGCACTGGCACTCCTGCTACCTTCAAGGATGACTCCTTGGATGAGGACTTAATTCATAATCCCACATCCTCCCTCGAAGCAGTCTCTAAGGAACTGGCTGTGCTGAACAGCAGAGCAGGAGGGAGTCCTGACTTTACTCTTCCTGGAGCTCCAAAAGCTCTACCAGAGAAGATCCCAACTCTTGCATCCTCAGAGGAGAAGAGGACATTTCCAAAGTCCAACCCTTCCCCTGCATCATCCTCTGGTTCCCTCCAGTCTCCTCTAAATTTCCTGGCTGAGCAGGCCTTGGCATTGGGCCAGTCTTCTCAAGACAAAAAGACAGAGAACTCTAATTACAAAGAACTTTCCTGCCAAGCCTCCCCCAGCAAAATCCTTCCTGACACACACCAGGCTAAACAGAAACACCACAGCCTGGTCCGGCCAAGCCACGGGCCTCAGACCTCTGCCTCAGTGCCGGCTTCTCAGGTGAAGGTCTTTCACTCAGGCAGCCAGGTGCAGAAAACTTTCACCTCCCCAGCTCCGTTTGTCAAACTGCAGAATCCCAAGTCCTCCTCCCCACTGCCCCAGCGCTCCCTCCTCCAGCAGGTCAAGTCATCAACCAAAGCTCAGAGCTTCCATTCCTCAGCATCACCAGGTGGCACCCAAAACTCCAGCAGCTCCCACAAGAGCCCAGGCTCATCTTCATCATCTCTTGGCTACACAGGAAAGCATTCAAGCAGCTCTAGCTCTTCAGGACAATCTTACAAATCTCCCTTTGTTTCTGGTTCCCTCTCCAAGCACGGGGCTTCTTCCAGCAGCTCCTCATCTGGAGCTTCTGCAAACCAAGGCTGCTCCTCTGGGAGCTTGCTGCCCAGTGTGCAGACCCCTTCCTCGGGCCAGGTGTCCAGCCGCCCATCCTCAAGCTCCTCAGTGAAGAAGACGCCCGTTTCACAGAAGCTGACTCTGGTGGCACCTCCTGGAGGTTCAAATGGAGATTCTAGTGGGGGCACTCAAGGGGTGGCCAAATTGCTGACCTCCTCCCTAAAGCCAGCTGTTGTTAGCAGCACCACATCTTCTACCTCTGTGCCGGTAAGTGGGAGTGTGCTGACCCAGTCTGAAGCCAAGAGAATCCGTGGCCTCATGTCAGGCCATCTCCTGACCTGTTCAGACCTGCTGTAAAGTGACAACTTCAAAAGAATTTCCTGAAATTCTTGAATGACTGTCTGGATCTTGGCTGCTTAGGGTGGAAAGTCCTGGCCTTTGCCGTGGGCTTGCACTTCAGAATTCCAGCTTTCATTTTCACATTAAATTAGCAACTAAGAAAAATACTGTGGTACCTTCTAGGCTGCCACTTTTGCCTAGGCTGTGTAACGTTCCTGCCCTGACTTTCTGAGTTACAGGGACAGTAGGGGTCCTGTTAGGGTCAGGAGGAAGTATAGTAAGGCAAGTTACCATGAAAGCTGAAAATCATCACATAAAACTACAATGATAAATTTATTGTTAATTATGTCTGCAAACTTGGCCTTCCTTAAATTATTGCAAGTAATTTTAGTATTATTGCTGCTTTCTTCATGACTGGCCTATAGAACAAACAAGGTGTGATAGTGGGCTATAAACTCAACATGCTTGCCCAGCTTTCTTTGGTGGTTATCTCCATCCACTTTCTGTTGCTTCGTGGTTATTCCCATAAGCTTACTGAGGTGATGTTTGGGATCGAGCTTAGTGACGTGCTGGGGAATTCAGGGTCTGATTTCACAGGGATCTAATGTCTCATGAAAGACTGCTGGGTTGCCTACACAGACTTGTGTTATTCATTCAGCTGTTTTATTTAATGTTACAAGGACCTTAATTTTCATCTACAGCAACAAAGTAATCGTTCCTAATGATGTTGTGTGAATTTGTTGTTGGCTGGTCACACCTGCCTTCTGTGGTGTCATGTGGAAAGAGCAGGGCAAGGAAATTAGTGCATTTAAGTGGGACTTGAAACCCCTGTACTGCTCAGCCTGGGTACCTGGTCTGGTACTGAGACAGAGCTGAAGAGCATCCCCCAGTGGGGTCTGTCTCCATGGGAGAGCTTTCAGATAGCATTTGTGGGGGTGGAAGTACAGCAAACCTTGGTGCCATGGGCTATCAGCAGTGATATACCACCAAAAGTGAGTAGAAAGCACCCTTCCTGGAGCTCACAAGGCTTTTCCTCTGCTGAGTGGAGGCATAGTTCCAAAGTAAGGGAATAATGGAAAGAAATCCAGCATGGTCACATTTAAAATAGTATCCGGCAGCTGGATGGCCAGTGTCCTGCACACCTCCAGACGCCCTCACAAATTGGCAGCTTTTGAGTGTTTCTTGCAAGGAGGAATTCTTGAGTGCTCCATGTTTTGCAGATCTTTACGTATAAATGAAACCTTGGTTTTCCCACTTCTGACTGAACTTTTCCCTTGCTTTTCAGAAAGGAACTAGTGGAGCTGTGCTGCTAACGAGTTCTTCCTCCTTAAGTGTACTGGCTCCATCCTACAAGTCCAGCAGTCCAAAGCTGCCAGCTGCCCTGAGCTCCACCCCGTTAGGTATTATTTCTCCCATTCATTCCTTCCCTCTTCATGTCATCTCCTTCAGTTCAGACTCCTCCCCAAAAGCAGGAGTATCAAAGGATGCAATAGTTACGGGACCTGCTCCAGGAACTTTCCACCATGGCCTTGGCCACAGTGAGTACCCTCCTGGTCACGCACGTGTATGTTCCCTGTACCGGTGCTGTCAGATAACGAGAACGCCAGTGCTTCGCCGTGCTAACCCATTGCTGACCAACCCATGTCTCTTGCTGTCGCTTCATGCTGTAGTTCATGCACTTACATCTCCAGCAGCTGCATTTGGAGAACCTTAGGCACATCCCTGTAGCTGGCCCAGAAATCCCAATAGCTAGAAGCTGAGCTATAGAGTGCAGCTGCAGCTCCTCTGTTCATTTCTGTCTTCGATGTGTATTTGTTCCTTTTTTTTCCCCTCTCCTTTCTTTGTTTTTCTCTCTAGGTCTTCTAGCTGGCTTGCACTCCAGCCCTCACCATGCAGCGCCACTCCCACATTCTGCCCTGTCCACTCATTTACCGCAAAGTTTGCCAGGTAACTTGTCGGTCTGTCCTGTTTGTCTTGGGCAGCGTGAGTCACCCTGTATCTCAGCAGACACCTCCTCTGGGGGTGAAAGCAATGTGGTTCTCCACGTTGTCTGACCAGCGCGGCCATCGCTAAAGCCCGCACCCTCCCTGAGTTACCAAGCGAGGCATAGCCTTCTGTGTTCTTTACTGGGCAAACTGGTGCGTAACTGGTGTGATGAGCCCTCAGTGCTTATAGCAGGTGTGGGTTCCTGGAGGTGCTCAGCTTTGCTGCTCGTGTTGTGGTGAGGAATTATCCTGCCAGGGTTAAAGCTGCGCATGTTTATGCATTGTCTGCCAGGACTGCCCAGGAATGAATATTCTGGGTCTGTGGAGTTTCATTACTGGTGACCTATATAAAATGTGTCAGGCCAGAATGTCACGCATCTGTACGCTGAGCTAATTGCCTGCATCTCCTCCACGACAAGCTTTTAGTTAGTGTAAATGGAGACTGCTTTACTTGGTGGTGACAACGAGATGGTTTTGCAGTTAGGCCTGTTCCTGCCCCAGTTTGATGCCTGCAGAAAACACGGATAAACCAGGAGATTTCCAAAGAGCACCTTTTCCCTCCTAAATGGAGTCCTGCCTGGTGGGCTGTGTAAATAGGTGGAGGAAGGGGCATCTGCGCGGCACTCAGAAAATTGAAATGCAGGGCGAGTGGATAATTTTACCTGCTCCAGGGAGTTACTGATCCCATCCAGTAACTGCTGTTTCTGCTGTCTAGATCCATTGGTCTTGTGCAGTTCAGTGCCACTCTTTTAGTCCTTGGTCCTGAAGCAATTGTCTTAGTGGGCAATATGAGCCTGATTTAGGAGTGGGTGTTCTAATATTGTGGCACTGAGGCCACTCAATGTGTGGACAATCTGCTGGAGTGCTGGGTTAATGGTTGGACTCAGTGATCTTGAAAGTCTTTTCCAACTGAAACGATTCTGTGATGTGTTTTTGGGTTTTTTTTTGTGCATTTCATGTGGCCTCCTGGAGCAATCATGGGGCAAAATGCCCTTGGCTGCTGAGCACGGGGTTAGTTTGCTAAGGAAAGAAGAGAGTGCTGTGCACCGGTGAAAATTCAGACAATTTGTGGTCCTTGCTTCTTTTGCTGAAGTTTGTCCGAGGCAGGTTGTGATGTCTCTCCAGTGCAGTGGAGTAGAAGGAGGTGGTAGTAGCAGCAACCACTGGTGCGACAGACCCTTCACAGTTACTGGCGAGTGAGGTGATGGATTGTGGTTTGAACAGGGGATGTGGAATGTTTTCTGTGTTGCTGAGGAGGAGTTCTCTGTTCTCTTACTAGAGGGAATTTAGAGTGGTGACTTCACTGTTACTTATAAAACTTACAACAAAAGAATTTATTGATCACCTGCTGCTATGATGCAGGAAATGGTGCCAGGAGCTGTGTGAGTAGCCAAAAGATGACTAGAAACCAGTGAGGAAAAACTGACTTTTGAGACAACTTCAGCAGGGACCCTCTTTAATGCTTGGTTTTTCACACAGAGATTGGAGGTTGAGCTTAGTGCTGTCATCTCTGGGACTGTTACCCATTGTGGTGCTTTGTAGAAGAGCTCAGTAGATATTGAAGTGACCACCATAATCTTTATATGTATTCGTTTGTTTTGTGGCATAAACTGTGGTTGGCTGCAGATGCCACAGCTTCATTGCTCCGTCTGAAAGCTGTGAGGACTCTGGTGCGTTGGGAGGTTGCTACAAACACAAGGGGACAGTGATGTTGTAAATGAAAGTGCTTCTACCGGTGTTCCTCAGGAAGTGTCAGAGCAGGGAACGTCCAGTGCTTGCCGATGTGTTGTCCCCACTGTGTTGCTGGTGGAGGTGCCTGCGTGCTGGTGCTGTGGCCACGTTCTGACTGCTCACTTTGGGAATGTGATGGGCTGGGACTGAGCTCTTGCATGGAAAGACCTGTCCTTGTGCTGGAGAAGAAGCTGGTGCTGACGCTGCTCGGTGCTGCTGCTGCTTGACTGCACATCTCAGTACACCCATTTGTTCATTGTAGTCTGGTTGTAGTTTTAATCACTCCTGGAAAACTTCTGCTTCCTTAAACTTCCTTCCTTTCTCTCTCTTCAGTGCATTTTCTCTTATCCCTCCATGTCTGTTGCTGTCTGTTACTTCAGTGGTGTAGATTCCTATGATTCCTGTTGCTATCAGTGGGCACCTAGAGTTTTCATTGCAACAGTGAAGGTGTGCTAATGGTGTTACTTCAAGCCACCTTCAGATGCAAGGCAGCCAGTACAATGTATTTCTAGTTTCCTAGATAGGGAGACATGGTAGGGTAGCTTTCAGAGAAGGGCACAGGCTGGTAGTCAACCAGCAGTCTGAATCTATGCTGTGGTGCTTCTGCTGGGAGGCCACAGGACACCTCCAGTGCTTTCTGTGCCCCTTACTGCGATGCGGAGGCAGGGCTGCTCCCAGTTGTGAGGTGTCTTCAAGCACGTCCTCTAACCCCCCCCCCCCCCCAGTTTCCTGGTGTCAGAAGGAAAGAGCAGATCTCTCCATGCAGACAGATCTAGCTGCCCACATCTCCGTGGGGCTGATGCTGAACCTTCTTCCCAATTGGTTCTATTTTCTTTCAGATGCTTCTCAGCTTCATGGCAAAGGGTCCAATGCACAGCAGCGCAAGTTGTGACATCTGCAAGGAGGGGAGCTAGAGCACACAGAGGAGAAAACCAAGGGGAACAGACCATGAACTTTTGATACTGGCTGTGTGGTTGTTTTTTTTGTTTTGTTTTTTCTTTGTATTTTTTGTTTGTTTGTTTGTTTTTTGGTTTTTTTTGTTCTCACAACAACTGGAGAGACTGAACCACAACAAGGAATTCATTGGTGCGTTTGCTCAAAGGCTTTTGGAGCGAAGCCAACAGACGACAGGCCACCTTGAGCTGTGCCCTCATGAGAGAATAAGCATTTCGTAGCACCAGTTTATTGCTGCTGCCCATGGCGCATTCCCTGGCACTGGCAGGAGCTGGAGCTTGCCGAGAGACTCAGGTGGCTTGGCTGTCTTGGATGGATTCCCACCTGTCTGTGTCTGCCAAGTACCTCCAAGGCCAGTTACCTTCTTGGTCTCCCAATGGAGGGGATGAAAGGTGCTTCTTGGATATACTGGGGAATTCTAGCACTGCCAGTGCTTTCTGAAGATATTTGACAGACTTTTCAATTGTACTATATAAGCAGGCTACAGTTAATTGAAGGACTTAACATTTCCTGTGTGGGGAATTGAAAGAACCACCTGATGTTCCCCTCTGGAGGACAAGGAAGACTCTAGAGAGACGCTTTTAGATGCAGTCGTTGACTTTGAGAATTCAACTTCTTTTGGATTTGGGATTTTTTTTCCCCGCCAAAGGGATGCTTTTTTTTCCTGCTCAGTTTTATCCTCGTTACCATCAAATGCATTGGATTGAACGGGACACTTCTTTGGCATGCCACATATATAGGAAGACATAATTCCAGTGCCTTTTATGGTGGAGCAAGAATGGACTAGCGATACACATTTCAGACCCATTTTGTGTGCTCCTCAACCCTTTTTTAGTCACTATGTATTTAAAATGTATTCTGTTTTCTTTAATAGAGCTTTTTATGATTGCACATCAGAAAAAAAAAACCAACAACAAAACAACAAAACCTGCACTGTCTGGACTTCAGTGTTGTCTTCAGTGGTGGCTGCAAACACAGCACCAAATCCAGTGAGAGCACCAGTTTGTATCTGAGTTTGTGCAAGCGGGTTCCAGACCCTCCCCTAAAGCCATTCTTTCCTAGGGTCGTCAGTCGTGAGCTCTTTGGTGGGCAGAGGGAATGATCTAGATTAACCAAGGTCACTACTAGTCAAATGAATTCCAGAGACTAATGTTGCTCTCCTCGATCAGTTCTGCACTAGGATCATGTGCTGCAGGAATGGGGACCATCCAGAATTGGGGTGTGTCTTGTTTTTTTAATTTTTTAACTCTTAGACCTAAGTACTTCCCCTGAGCGTACCCTTTCAGTCCACATATAGCTAAGGGCAGGCTGCTCTGGGGAAGGATGCTGACACTGAACATACCAGCAAATACCTGCTTTAGTTTTCCCCGTTTTTGGTAAGATCCGAGATGGACTGTTTTCAATTTGAGCTGATAGATAATTTGCCAAGATTTTTAACAACACCAACAAAAAGCAGCTCAGATTTCCAGTTTGTTTACAGAAAATACCTAGGTTGTAGCAAAAGAGCCAAAGACAGAACTTGTGTCATTCAAACAAAGCACAGCAGTTATTGACGGACTCTGAGCAGTGGATGTCGCGTGGTTCCCGTTGAAGGCCTAATCCTGAGAGGTACTTTGCACCTTCAACTTCCGTGGTAGCTGAGCAAGCGTTCCGACCCCGGCAGGATAGGGGCTCTCAGCGAGTGACTCGAGGTACTGGTTCTACTCCCTCTCTTTGCTTTCACTTGAATGCTGCTGCTGGGCAGCACCTGTGTGCGTGGCCAGAGCAGAATTGCCCTCCTTCTAGGAATTTAGCGAAGCCTCTTGCCTCAGGGAAATGTTTATTTGGTGGAAATTCTGTGGGATATTATTTTTTTTTCCTTTCTTTCTTCTGTCTTTCTTTCTTTCTTTCCATGCTGTAATGAGTGAGTGAATGGAATGGAGCAGAGTGGCAGCAAGGCAGAACCACGCCAAGACCTGACAGCCGGTGGGGAGCAGGGAGTCTGGCATCTCTGCCTTGCTGAGGCGGCTCGCGATGCTTTCCTGACGAGGCTCCCACAGCAGGCACTTACTAAGGCACTTCCTTCCTGGTGTGAGAGCTGCGCTTTACTAGTAGGGAACTTTTTTTTGGTTTTTTGGGTTTTTTTTTTTAATTTTTTTTTTTTTTTTGGTGTGTGTTGGGACTGTCTTGCTGAAGATGGTGGGGGTGGTATGAAAACTGTTAATCTTGTACAGAACAACTGAATAAATTGTTTCAGAGTTTCCAAAATGCTGCTTTTTTTTTCTTTTTTGCTTCCCCCCCTCCCCTCCTTTTGTTTTTTTCTTCTCCCACTCTCCTTACCTCTAGTTTCAGGACTTTGTTCTCAAGAATTTGCGTTTTGTCTCAATTGATCAGCAAGTAATGAATTATTGACAGTTTTAACTAAAATGTGGGGGCAGAATTGTGTATTCTTGTTCTGTGTGCTCCTGCTGATGCTTGAAGTTGACGTCTGCTGGAAAGAACACGGGGTTCAGACCCTGGAGCAATGATGTGAGCCTGCGTGAGCCTTTATTCACCAAAGTAAAATAATGGTGTTAATCCAGTGCCAGGATGGATGCACAGTGAAGGCTGACGGCTGCTCTTCACTACAGAATTTACTGGAGTTTTGAGTATTATCTGGGATTTGTGAAGGAGGAACTGAACGTGCTTTAGATATGGAAACCCCTGGTGCCATCCCAGCATAATTCCCTGTTTTCTGTCAGTCACATTTGTTAGTGCAGGTCCCTCCCATGTAATTAGTCCTAATGCTGCTCCATCCACTTCCCTCTTGGAAGAGAGTCAACAGCTAAAACAGTGTTTTAACTTTGACTCTGAAATGGCACCTTTCTGTAAAGCCACAGATGGAGAGACCATTGTCCTTCATCAAGAAAACCCAACTTCTGATTGGAACCACTGCATTTTTATTTTGTACTATAAATAGAATTCCCCTCTATTTCCCATTCCCTTACACAGGTAAATGAAACATCTAGCTGCATGTAACTCCAGCCGTAACACCCCAGCACAGACAGCTTTGGGCCACAAGGTAAGTGTGCGGTTTTGAAGGCGCTCCGCGTCACAGCTGCGTGCTTTACGTTGCCTGCTCGTGTTGGCCATGCCGCAGTCTCCTCACCTACTGTTTTTTTGGTGACCTCTGTGGTATCTGAATGATCCTCCTGGATCTGCGGCTAAAACCATCAAATAACGTATGCTTTGCTCTTCCCCAGCAGCGTAGGCACGTAGGTGAACAAAACGATGGTGGTTAGGTCTTGAAGTGGTGACGCTGAATCGAAATGTGTAGCACACCTTTGTTTTTACAGAGCTAGTCTTCTCGGAGGATGATCCCACCATTTAGTCAGTTGTCCACGGTCAAACTATCTGGCTTACCAACATGCAGCTGACATAACCAGCTTCTGCTGGTCACCTCACAGTCATCTTGACCTTCAGTCTCTCTAACGACTGCTGTATACAGCTTTTTATGTGACTACATGAGTATACATTGAGGAAACTGCAGGTTCTTTGGACTTCAGATACTTCACTGTCCTAAGGCACTTTCTCTTGGTTTCTGTTAGGTTGAGTGACTGGGTAGGGATGAAGAGGGAGAGGAGGTTTTGCTGGAGTTCTGACAAACGTGGTTTCCACTACTGGTGGTGCTTTCTTGCGGTGTATGACAGCAAGCAGTGTGGCTTCGTAGCGTGGCTGGGGCAGAGGCTCTAGCAGTTTGGAAAATGCAAAGGAGGGCAAGGCTGTGCAGTGATCTTGTAGTCTAACAAGTGGTGCAGCTCTGAGTAGCTGCTCTTCAGATAAAAGTTTCTAAAGTGGAGAGAGCACTGTGTAATTACTTCCGGACACCAGGACTGCCAACTCCTGGATTGACATCTCCTTGTTGAGGTAACTGTTGTACTGGGCCATCGTTAGCCTTCCGCTCTTCAAGGCATCCTCGATTGAAAACTCTCTACCAGACTTCCTGTCGAGGATCACAGACGATTCCCCATTGGGACCCTTTATTGAGATCTCCTCCCAGTCACA
Organism: Todiramphus chloris collaris; assembly: GCA_025345505.1. Lineage (NCBI taxonomy): Eukaryota > Metazoa > Chordata > Aves > Coraciiformes > Alcedinidae > Todiramphus > Todiramphus chloris. The sequence goes on from JANVCC010000039.1 coordinate 6,981,892, forward strand.
TTCTTGGCTTTTCAGTTTGACAAACAGGCTCCATTCGATGAGGCCAAACATATGAGCTTCCTCTGGAGACATTTCTTTTCCTGTATCGGGATCGATGACCACAATGGAACGCCTCAGGTGGTTCTCTCTTTGTTCCCTCTTGATAGCCACTGTCTTGAGGCGATTCTGGAGTTGCTCAATCTCTGCGTCTTTTTCTCTGGATAACTGCTTCAGATCATCTAACTCCCTTTCCAAAGCTTGGAATCTGGAGTCTAGGTTTATTCCACTGTCCACTTGGGTCATGTTTCTCAAATCCCGAGCTTCTGTGGCTGTGAGTTCAATCTCTGACTGAAGTCTCCTTGTTTCCATCAGCAAGTTCTGTTTCTCAAGATGGAGTTTGTGGTTTTCCTCCCTTAGTAAGTCTAGCTCCTTTGATGACTTGGAGTTGTTGAATTCCACCTCAGAGAGCCTGGTTTCGAGGCGGTTGATATCTGCATCTAGCTCCCTCTTACGCCTACTTTCTTCCTCCAGATTGCTCTTCAGCTTTTGAATCTCGTACTCTGTGTCTCCTTTGTCCACTTGGACACTCTCTGAAAAGACCACTTTCTCTTTGACCTCCATCTTCTCCAAAGCAAGGAGCTTCTTTCTCAGGGCTTCTAGTTCAGTTTGCAAGACTTGTCTCCGGTGCTTCTCTTCTTCTAGCTCCAGCTTGAGGAGGGAGTGCTCCTTCTCTTGCTGGGGATCTTGCTGAAGGATCACTTTCTGTTTCACAGTCACTCGTTCTGTTGTCTCCCTCTCCTGTTCTTCCAACTCATTCAGCCTAATCTTCAGCCTCTGCACCTCCAGTTCAGCCTCTCTGCGGGCCTGTCTCTCTTTCTCAAGTTCTTCTAGCTGGCGCTCTAGCTCAGACCTCCTCCTCTGCAGCTTGCGGAGTTCTTCACGGAGACTATCAATTTGTTTCAGCTCACTCTCAAGGCTCTGAGAGAAGGAGTTGACTTCAGCTTTCAGGGCAGGATCTTGCTCGTACTTCACTACTTCCTGCTGAACCACTTTCTCCTTCACTTGTGAAAGTTCTTCCTCCTTCTGTCTTACCTTTTCTTCTTGGAGTAGCCGCTCCCTCTCCAGGTCAATGTGTTTCATCTGCTCATCTGCTAGCTGCACTCTGAGAGACTCTACCTCCTCTCTAGTCTTGGGGTCTTCCCGGAACTGCAGAATTTCTTGAACAACTTCCTTCATTTGCACTTGAGGTTTGGTGTCTTTCAAAGCTTGTATCTCTTGTTTCAGCTGGTAGATCTCCAGGTCAGCTCTTTCAATTGCTCCTGTCCTCTCTATGATTTCTTCGCGGAGTCGCTGTAGCTCCTTTTCAGTTTCTGGATCGTTTTTGTACTTAATGACCTCCTTAATGACTTCTTTAACTTCTACCAGCGGCCCTCTGTTCCTCAGAGCAGCCAGCTCATTCTGGCAGCTCTTCAACTGTTCGTCACCACCTCGGTATCTCCTTTCCTGCTCTACCAGTTCCAAACGAAGGTTGGCAACTTCATTTTCAGCCTTGGGATCGGGGCGTACAATTTCACGCACTTTCTCCTGGACAACCACCTTGGCGTTCTCTTCCTCCAGCAGTTGGATCTTCCTGAGCAGCTCAGCCTTTTCCCGCTCGTTGGAACGACCCTTGGACTTCTCATCTTCGTACTGGCGACGCAGCTCATTTACCTCTCTTTCAATGGCTAAGTCTTTCTCTACCTTCAGCACCTCCTTGACGGTAATTTTGCCCTCGGCGATGGCCCGTTCCTTCTCGAGGCGTTTGAGCTTCTCCTGGAGGAAGCTGAGCTCTTCCTCATGCTTCTGTCGAAGGGCGCTCTCCCTCTGCTTGTTCTCTTGCAACATTCGGAATTCCATCTCCAGCTGGGGATCATTCTGCAGCTTCAGCACCTCCTTCTCCGTTACCTTCTCTTGCTCTTTGTTCTTCTCATTGGACAGCACAGCAATTTGCTGGCGTAGAAGGATGACTTCGTTCTCTCTGGTTCCTTCCTGCCTCCTGAGCTCTTCCAATTCTTCTTTGAGCTTCAGAATTTCATCAGCCTGAGCCTTATCTTGCTCAATACGCAGGACCTCTTTCACTATGTACTCCTGCCCTCCTTCCCTCTTCTCATGCTCCAAAACGCGCAGCCTGATTTTAAGAGCCTCCAGCTCATCCTGGAGGACCTGGTTCTTGCGCTGCTCTTCTGCAAGGTTTTGCTGCAGCTTGTGGAAGTTCTCCTCCAGCTGAGGGTCAGGCACTTTCTTCAGCAGTTCTTTCTTAATGACCGTTTCTTGGGGCTTCTGGTTTTGCAGGTGGACGATGTTGTTCTGAATGGCTCTGATCTCCGCTTCAAGTTGTTGCCGACGCTGAGTCTCGTCCTCAAGCTCTTTCTTCAGCTTCCAGACTTCTTCCACAGGTCTTGCAGATTTTTTGGTCTGGGCAAAGTCTTGTGTCACTTGAACCTCTGGTTGCTGTTGTTGAAAAAAGAACACATGGTGAAAACCCTCCAAATAATCATAGTTCCAGTGGTTATATTCAGTGCCTCCTGTGACAAAGTGGCAGGAGGGTGTTGAGCTTGGTTAACAGCGGTTACCTATTGCAAACGCTGAACAGGGGTATTTGCAGACAGGCAGCTCTCGACCTGCTCCGTGCATTCCCAGTCTGAAAAATGCATTCTGTGATGCCTGCTGCGGTCAGAACAAGGCTTTTAGCCATGAGGGACACTAATTCCGTTATAGGGTTGGCAAAAGAAGTGTTAAAAATGCATTGGAACTTCTGAGTGTGACTGGGAGATGGGACTAGGCAACACAGAGGGGCTGTCTGCCTGCTCTGAGTGTCTGCTGATGAATGATCTGGGGGGTGTGGAACAGTAGCTAGATTTGTTTCCAGTTCAACTTGGAGTAACAGAGGTGCACATGCATGTTCTTTACACAGCTGTCCTTTGCATGTCCCGTTGTTCCTGGTGATCGCTTACCTGCCGCAGGAGGCTCTGAGCAAACTCCAGGTTCTGCAGCCTCTGTTTGTTCACGGCATTCACCTCGGTGAACTTGGCTGTGAGGACAGCTTCCTACAGAATGAAAATGTGTTGAGAAGAGGTGGGGGAACCAGGGGACTTGGTCAAGACTTGGCGAATAGAACCAACAGGCCCTAAAGAAGTAACTTTGAGTGGTCTTCTAAAAATCTTCAGTGACAATCTGCCAAGCTTTGGGGGAGGAAAAGTGATTCTCATCCACGCACGCTTTCAAGGTCATACCGTATGTTTCCTACTCAATATATGCAAAAAGAGATGCAACTGAGGAAGAACTAGGTAGACACTTCTGTCCACCTCGGCAGGCAGGGTGAGTTTCAGGCAAGTATCAAACAAATCCTGTATAAATAGTGTGTGGCCTGCTCTCACTGTAGGTATTTCTATCTAGCATGTGGTCTTCAGTCGTGAAATCCCACTCTGTTTGAGAGTCTTGGGAGGGGAAAAAAGTCAGAGTTTTGGCTTTTCTGCCCCCTTTCCCCTTTCAGAAAGTGCTAAATCCAGTATTTCGCAGCTCTTGTTCTGTCTGTCCTAGTCCAAAAAATTGATGGGTTAAGAACGATGAAAAATCCTTTCCTCCCCTGATTCCTTCCCTGCAGCCCCCTCTGGAACAGAGGTCACTGACAGCGAATACAACTGTTTGCAGGATCCCTGTTGCTCCCAGAAGCTGTCATCTGCTTTAGCTTGCTGCAGGCCACCCCTTATTTACCTCCTCTTTCACTTTTGCGGCTGGAGACTGGAGCCTGGGCTTCTTGCTCGTGTACCCATTCCGGCCGTTCTCTAGATCAAGGATGGACCGTAGCTTCTCCGCTTCCAACTCGTAATCCTGTGAGAAGAAGTTCCAGGGAGGAAAATGAAATTACTGGGTCCCCTTCATGCACAGGTCCCTCCTAAGCCCTGGCTGTAATGACTTCTTCTCTTGACCCATGTTTTAGGTGAGCTGCTGAGGTTGATGGGACCTGGAGCACTGTTGGCAGGACCTTCCAGCAGGTGCTGAGTCGGGTGCTGCCCTCTGACCATAACAGCACAGTGGCAGGTGTGTGCTGACCTCCCAGTTATTTACTGATGTTGGGCCTGTGGTGGAAGCCCTCCTTTCACAGACAATAAATCTGAGCCAGATGACATGATCATGGCCACATGTCAGTGTCAGAGCAGATATAACCTGGTATGAGCTCATCGGTTGACTAAGTAAGGGTACTAGGCTTTCTTTAGGTTGTTCCTTGTAGGATGTGCAAGGAACTGCCCCTCTGCTCTGGGGAGACCCCCCTGCAGTGCTGGGGCCAGCTCTGGAGTCCTCAGCACAGGAGAGACAGGGACCTGTTGGAGCGGGGCCAGAGGAGGCCACAGCAATGATCCAAGGGTGGAACCCTCTGCTGGGAGGCCAGGCTCAGAGAGTTGGGGTTGTTCAGCCTGGAGAGGAGAAGGCTCCAGGGAGACCTTCTTGTGGCCTTTCAGGACTTCAAGGAGCCTGTCAGAAAGATGAGGACAGACTTTTGATCAGGTCCTGTTGTGACAGGACAAGGGGTGATGGTTTTAAACAAAAAGAGGGAGATTTAGACTAGAAAGAAAAAAGCAGTATGTTGAGGGTGGTGAGACCCTGGCTCAGGTTGCCCAGAGAGGTGTTCGATGCCGCATCCCTGGAACCATTCCAGGCAAGGTTGGCTGGGGCTCTGAGCAACCTGCTCTAGTTGTAGATGTGCCTGCTTCCTGCAGGGGGGTTGGACTAAATGGGATTTAAAGGTCCCTTCCCACCCAAACCAGTCCATGATTCTGTGTTGAAGTTCTCCCACCCACAGAATTCCAGTTCTCACCTTTACTGCCTGCTGGTATTGCTGAGCTGTGGCAGAGACCTTCTGCACCTCCTGTTCCTTGCTTGCAATATCACTGAGCAACACCTGGTGCACACACAGAATACACGTCAAAGGGAACACAAAATCCAAATACATCTTTCAGTCTATTTGAGGGTTGCCATTAAAATTGCAACACCAAGAATTACAACCTTCTCAAGCTACCCTGATACGTGTAAACAAGGCACAGGTAGGACAGAGGGATTTTATAGCATAAAAATAAATAAAGCCAGTAAGTATTCCTATTTTGCTGGTTTATGTTCAGGAGCTATCTAAGTTCTATTCCTTATCTTCTAGTCTTGTTCCTTCTCTGCTCCCCATGGAGCCCAGGGTATGCTCAGAAAGACTTACCGCTTGGTTCTTCAGCTTCATTTCCACTTGCTGGATGTTGTCAGTCTCCTGTGGCTCATAGTTTGGGATGTTGCACAGGAACTGGTTGACTTTGTCATAGTTGGTGCGGTAGTTGGAGTAGGCACTTTTCGCTTTCTGCAGGGTCTGTGTTCTGGGGCAGGGTGTGTGCGGGAGAGAAATTAGCTCAGCTTCAGTACTGTAACATCTCTTGTGTCCTGCAAACACCTCTTACCCCATGTCCAGTTCCCCTGCTGCCTAATGACACTGATTTGGGCCAGAGTTGTTCTCTTGCCAAAGTCTCCATCTCTGTTGCAAGAGCACTTAATCCTAGAGGCTACCCACATCTACCCAGCCAGGAATGCTGGGACTCATGCCAGGAACCTCTCTCTTCCTCCTTTGCCCTCTCTCATTCCCATGATGGTGTTACACCTCTTCCAGATTCAGCGTGGTTCCAACTCTGCTGTAAATATCCCACCTCTCCAGGTTGGTCCCGTCCTAGCTAGCTCCTGTCTTACCTGTGGTCGATTTGCTTGCTGAGGTTATTGAAGCGCTGGTTCAGCTTGTAGAGCTCAGCTTCCTGCCGCTCGATGTCAGGGCAGTGCTCCTGGAACTTGCTGGCCAGGGTGTTGGAGCACGACTTTGTCCTTAGCAAGTTCTGCTCTGCCTCATTGAGCAGGAACTTTTTGGATTGTAGTTCTGTGCCCATGGCCTGCAGAAAAAACAGGAGAGAGTGATTTTCCAGGGTTAAACATATACCAGGATTTTATCACTGTTCCCCATCAACTCCAGCAACTGTACTGGAGCTGCAGAGGATCACAGGTCAGAGAATGGTGGGGGTTGGAGGGACCTCTGGAGATCATCTCATCCAACACCCCTGCTCCAGCAGGGTCACCTGGACAGAGCAGGGGGCCCAGGATCACATTGTCCAGGTGGGTTTGGAATCTCTGCAGAGAAGGAGACTCCACAACCTCTCTGGGCAGCCTGGGCCAGGCTCTCCCACCATCACAGCAAAGAATTTTCTCCTCCTGTTCAGATGGAACCTTCTGGGTTCCAGTTTGTGCCCATTGCCCCTTGTCCTACCACTGGGCACCACTGACAAGAGCCTGTCCCTCCATGGGCCCTTTTGCTATTGATCATCATTGATCAGATCCCCTCTCAGGCTGCTCTTCTCCAGCTAAACAGCCCCAGGGCTCTCAGCCTTTCCTTGGCACAGAGATGCTCCGGTCCCCTCAGCATCTTTGTAGCCTCTGCTGGACTCCCTCCTGTAGTTCCTTGTCTCTCTTGAACTGGGGAGCCCAGAACTGGACCAAATGCTCCAAAGGTGGCCTCACTAAGGCAGAGTAGAGGGGGAGAAGAACCTCCCTTGACCTGCTGGCCACATTCTTCTGAATGCACCCTAGGACACCACTGGCCTTTTTGGCCACATGGGCACATTGCTGGCTCATGATCAACTTGTTATGCCAAGGCATGGCTGAGCTACAGTAGTGCTACAAGTTGTGGAGAAAAGCAAGCCAGAGGCTTGCACGAGCAGAGCCATCTGGTAATGCTGATGGGGACAAAAGCCAGCACCTGCTCCCTTCTCCACTTATGCACCTTTTAAGAGCAAGCACACTGTGCAAAATATTTGTTGCTCCTCATGCAAAAAAACCTGTTCCTGACAGTGCAACAGCTACAGGAGCTGTGATTGCTTTTGCATGCTAGTCTGAACTTGGGGAATTAATGGAAAAGCTGAAGAAGGGCAGAAATTTCTGGCCTAGCCAGTTTCTGGCCTTCCTACAGCAGGATTTCCAGTTTTGGTTGGTAGCTTTTCCTAGGGGTAACTGTTCTCAAAGCCTTGCTAGGTTCACCTCTTTGAAGTATGAGACCTCTGCATTGCTGAGTTTCTGGTTTGGGGATGGGAAGGGTTTGCATTTAAAGTTGGTAGGGATCACTGCAGGTAACATGAGGTCTCATTTCCACCTGAGAGAGGCCATTGATTTACCAACTGATTTGAGCTTGTGAGTTGAGAAGCGATTACCTCAGCTTTTGGGAAGTGATTTTGTATGTGGAGCATGTCAATAGGGTAAAAAAAAGACTGAAGAAAACACTCACAAGCAGTTCTTCTTTCTTACGGTCTACAACCCGCAAATCCTCTGGTACAGTGTCATCTATGACCAGTTTGTTCTCGTAGGTAGACAGCAGGTCTCGGCCTTGCTGGAGGCTCTTCTCGAGGTGCGTGGCCACCTCAACTCTGTATGGACAGGAGAGAAAAGGTGTTAAAGCACAGCTGCACCTATCTCCAGCGTTACGCCAGGCTCAAGCCATGACTTTTAAGCTGTGACTTACTTCTCTTGGGCAGCACTGAGCAGCTGGACCACACGGTCGTACTTCTTGTTGGTGTTCTCCACCTTGTTCTTTACTAAGGTAGCGCTGCCAGTGTTCGGCACGGATTCGATGAAGACCTCGCACTCCTGGATCTTCCTTGTTTTCTCAGGTTCAATGCGACGGACCTCATTGGTGATGTTCTGCAGTAGGAATAAAGTCTTTATAGCAACCAAACTATGACCTCATGGCTATGAAGAAGCTGACCCTCAGCTGTCAAGGGTCAGAAGGGAGGGCAGGGCTGAGGGCTTGTGTTTGATGGCAGGTGCCTTTCAGCTCTGTAGTGCAGAGGACAAAAGGATATTTTCTGTTGACTTTCTGTTGACTTGTGTCTCTTCTGGGGTAGGATGGCTAGCCCCGAGCAAGGAAACTCTGGCTGAACAGTGGTTCCCACCAGCAACAGTCCTGTCAGAAATGTGCTGGACTCATCTGGACTGTTGGGCTCCTGACGGATGTATTCTTTCCTGGACATCAAAGGGCTGCAGGCAGTTGGAGCAATTTGCTTTCACTTGTGGTGGCACCTGGATTTTGACACAGCCCTCGGCAGGTGATGTAACCAGGACCTCAACTTCCTCCTAAACCAAGGGAGGTTTGTGGCACGGAGCCTGGCTTAATTAGGGGTATGAAGGAGAGGAAAGGAGCAGGATGCTGCCAGCACTGGAGCTTAGCAGAGCAGGTCCACACAGAGAAGTAGTGCCCTGCACCATACTTGTTTTCCTTCTCCTTTCTGAGCTGGTGGTGGTGGTGGCAGCAAAGTTAACATCCCTGCTGTGCTGAGAATAAGGGCAGGATCCAAATTTGAAGGCTCCCCTCTCCTCCTCACACTGCAGCTGTCACCTTTCTCCCATTCCACCTTTCCATGACCAAGCTGGGCAAAGGTTTTTGTCTTCTCAGGCCTCTCAGAGGGCTGCTCCCCATCTCCAGAGGGAGCATCACTCCATCCCTGTATACTCCTGGGCTCAGGGAGCACTTACAGCACCCAGCATCATGAGGGCCACTCTGAAGATCCCTTGGGAGCACAGTCCCTGTACACCACCATCCATCTGCTGCCACAGCCCCCTACCTTCAGGTCCTTGGAGCGCTCAGTGCTGTCCTGCACAGCCCGGCTCTGCTCCAGCGGGGGACGGAGGTTTGCCGTTATCGCTTTCTCCTGCTTGTCCAGGTCACTGTTCACTTTCTCCAGTCCTGCCAGAAGCTGGCGCCCCCGAACCGATGCAGCATCTGCATAACCAGGAGGGACCAGGTTAAACCCAGTGGGAAGCTGGAACTAGGCTCAATCCCACTGGTGAGTGCAAAACCCATATTCCCCTCCACTCCCTGAGCCCTGCCTGCTGCGACCGCAGCCTGGCTGCCCTGCCTCTGCACACATCCCAGCACTGTGGTCCCCAGGACCCTTAGGAGATTGGAAGCTCTCAGTGACATCTCCCTTAAGATGGGCCGCCACCTAAGTTTGTGCCTGGGAAGGGGCAAGCCCCAAGCTGCCCTTCCAGAGCCACACCTCCAATGCTGTCTGCCTTCAGCCCCTCGTAGCGCTGCTGGAGGATGTTCTTGCAGTTGGCAGTCTTCTCCTTCACGGTCACATAGTGATTGGCAATTCTGTGAAATGGGGACAGCAGGGGCATGAGGTCAGAGTCAGGCCCTTGGCCCCTCCATTGCTTCAGTGCTGCTCCAGGAAGGACGATGCAGTTCTGGAGGGGCTTGTGGGACCTGGCCTCTTGAGGCAGCTGTGAAGCACGTCAGGGAGAGGCACCTTTGCCCCAGGTTGGCAAAGGGCAGGGTCTTCACCGGAGGGGTGAGTGCAGGGGAGAGACAGCGAAGGCAGGTACCTGCCTGCTGAGGGAGGGGTGGGCAGCTCCCCCTGCTGTAACGGCCCCCAGAGGAGGGGAGACCTGGATGGCTCTGAGCTGGCCCCATTTTGCCAGGTGGGATCTTGTGTGCAAGCAGGAGGGAGCAGGAATGCCCCCTGGAAGAAGCCGGAGGCTTGAAGCAGGCACAGCTCTGCTGCAGGAATTGGGGCAGGAGGCCCATCAGCTCTGGGAGCATGGCCTGGGCTGGTGAAGGGGAGGGCAAAGGCTGCTGAGGCAGCAGGAGGGGTCTGGTATGGCATACTGGGGGGAACGTACTGGTCTGCCAGCGCTATTGCTTCTGGGTCAGGTGGGGGGATCATGAAGCAGACCCCTGGGGCACTGATCTTGTCTCCTGAGCTGTCTGCCACTTCCCAAACGTCTCCGCTGTTCTTCTGCAGGGTGTAGTGGGCTCCTCGGCTTATCTGGCCCTGGAGGACAGGAACCGGTCACAGCAGCAGGTCAGGAAACACCACCCACTCTGCTCCATCCACACCAGCAACCCCAGGGAGCCACGCTTGTAGGGAGGGAGGACCAACATAAACCCCAATCCCTTCTCTTGGCACTCTCTCACTTCTCCAAGTGCCTGTTGCTTGCCAAAGACTCATGTGCCTGCTCTACCTCCTCTGAGCCTGCAGGTCTGAAGCCATTGCTCCTTTAGCAGCAACCCAGTGAGCAAATTCCCATTAGGGCAGAGACAAGAAGGCACTTCCCAGGCTCTGCTGTGGCTTTTCCTGTTCAGAGAGGCAGGTGGCTGAGTCAGCCAGGGCCACTTGCTCCTCTCCAGGCCATGGCGCTCTTGTGGTGCCTGGCAGCTTTGCTGTCCCATCCCTTTGGTCAGCCCAACCCAACAGTCCTGCGAAGACTGATACTGGGATGGTGGGATGCAGATGTGCCTGCTGGGACTGTGATGGTGGGGTGAGTTTCTTTGATCAGAAACATGCCTGGACATCTTCACCATCCCAGTGCAGGAGCGTGGGAAGGTGACAGAGCCAGGCTGTCGCAACCTCCTGCAGGGTGTGTGACAGGCATGCTGAGGCTGCACTTCTCCCAGATGCCCCCTACACCGCTCCTCCTGAGCTGCAAAACCTGCTCTCCCACCGGGGCAAGTGTGACCTTCGCCTTGTCCCCTCTGCGGGAGATTTTGCCGTTTGGGTACTGGCAAAACCTGCTCCTACCCCAGGTGCCTCTTCCATCCCCAGTGACCACCCAAGGAGCTGGGCCCCAGCAGTACCCCTGTGTTGCTGATGGGATGGGGGAGATGGTACCTGCTCGCCTTCATACTCGCAGAGAGCCTCCACAGGGACAGGCTGGAGCGGCGGCTCACGGCGGTACCGCAGGGGCAGGACCTGCTGGCTGCGCTCCTGAAGGGACTTCACCACCACCTCATACTTCTCCAAGGCCTTCTCCTGGTCCTAGCACAGAGTGACAACCCAAACCAGTGGGAAATGTGGGAAGAACAAGCTCCTGGGAAGGGCTGGGCAGCAGCTTGTACCAGTGGTGCTGGGACAGAGACTGTGGCTACACTTGTGCTTATACTGGTGAAAATGGTTCCTGGGTCCTGCTCTGCAGCCGTTGGGTTTCTACACCACATGCTCCTGCCCACTTTTGCAGGCAGGCTGAGGGCTGGGATTGTCCCTGTGAGTTGCCACGCCTTGGCGCTAGCCACCAGGCAGCGATGGGCATCCCCATGGTCTGCATCTGCTTGGCTGCATGTTAATGGACAGCCCAGTTCCCGGCTATTAGCTCTAACTGGAGCCCCATGAAAAGGCTCTTGGTCAGCTGCTCTATTTCTAGGTGTCGAGGTGGTTATCCTGTAGGGCTTGAGTGGGATAGGGCATGCAGGAGAAGGACAGCTCTCATGAAAGGAGAGTGGATTTAGATTAGATTTAAGAAATCCTTCACTGTGAGAGTGGTGAGACCCTGGCCCAGGTAAGCTGTAAATGCCCCATCCCTGCAACCATTCCAGGTGAGGGTGGCCGGGGCTCTGAACAACCTGCTCTAGTTGCAGATGTCCCTGCTCCCTGCAGGGGGTTGGACTAAAAGAGCTTTAAGGTCTCTTCCAACCATTCTGTGAGTATCGGCTGTCCCAGGACATGCATCACTGGGGCTTGCTGCCGCATGCTTGGGATTGGTCTTGAGCTTGGGCTGGGCCCGTGGCTCGGCTCAGCACAGCCCTTCCCAAGTGGGCGATCTTGCAGCCCAGCTCTCGGCAGCACAGCAAGTTCTACAGCCTCCTCTGGCAGCAGGTCTAATTATGCTCCCGCCCTTAATGAGCACTAACTCAATGAGAGAACAAATAAAAACCAGCCCAGTGAGCAATTACGTTGCTCTGGGAGAGGCAATCTCTAGCTAGAGGGGAAGGAAGAGCCAGGTGAAGGCTGGACAAAGGGAGGTAGCAGCATGGTCCTGCTGCTTACAATGGTGGAAGCTGTGCTAGATGCCTGCACCAGCAGGGATGTCTCTACATCAGTGCCACAGGGACACTGGCTCCTGCTGCTGCCTCCCCTGTGGTCTGCCTGCACCAATACTCACATCCAGCTCCCGCAGGAGAGACTCCAGCTGGTATCTGTCCTTGAACTCTGGGCTGAATTTTTGATCCAGGTCTGTATCCACTTTCTTCAAGAGCTCCTGAGCTTCCTTAGTGTCTTTCTGAAACTGCAGAAAGGCAAAGTCTCCTCTGAGAGAGGGTCCTGCTGAAACAGCGAGCAGAGCCACACCAGCATCCTGGTCCTCGCACTGCCTAGAGCAGGGACAACCCCCAGGAGCCATGATGGGCATCTGGACACCAAGAATTCATAGAGAAAGCTGAGGAATTGCTCTTTCCCATGCTCAGGGAGCTAGGGGAAAGACAACTAGGGGAAGCTTATTTCATTATTTTCTCCTGAAGAACTGTTAAATCCCACTTTTCCCTGCCATCAATTTTGTTTCACTTAGGCAGCATCACAACACTGCGTGGTGTCTCTACTGCCAGTGCTGAGAGAAAGCAGATCCAAACCCTTCCATACACAAACCACCTCCTGGGGCAGTTATTCTCTGGCAGATACCCAGAAAAGGCACTGCCTGGGCTGAGCACCACGGTTCAGCTTTGGCAACAGACTCGCCATGTTCTTGTCAACACACCCAGGCTGTGGGAAAGGAATCCAGCCCGACCTGCTCCCCAGCAAGAGCCTCTCTGGCTGTTGGATGCGATTTATCCAGCAGACATTTGTCTGTCAAGCTCAGCTTGGGTGCTGAGCCCTTGAACAGGGCTCCCTGGGGGGCAGCTCAGCTTTCTGCAGGTGTCATTTCCCCACTTGGACCTGTTCTGCTTCTGAGTGGAGCATGCAAGGTGTGCCCATGCCTTGTTTGACAGGGAGGTACCTCTGTGAGATATCTCCATGTTCCTACAGACAAGGATGCCAAGGCTGGGCTGTGGCTCTTGCGCCTTGGGGTTGGAGCAGGTGCTTTCTGTAAGTGATGCTTTGGCCAAGCAATTACTGACCTTTGGGGCTCGAGCAATTATGACTTGTCTTCTATCAGCTCAAGGTGGTCCTCCTAACCTTAAAATCCCCATAGATTAGAGGACTTAATTGCCTCTACCCCGTTTCCAGAGCAGCAGGGGTTGGTTTGTATTCTGAGGTCTCCAGCAGCTCAGCACCTTGAAGAACTCAGTGCCTTGCTGCCCCTGGGGATCTGGTACCTTGTGGAAGTCTTCCATGAACTTCAGGTGGCTCTCCTCACAGATGAGCAGGTTGAGGTACTCCTTCCAGTCAGCGTGCACGGCTTCGATGTGAGCCTGCAACACAGGGGTGGGAGGTGGACCTTAGCAGCATGCCCTATGGTAAGGGTGAGCCTGAGCTCCTCACCAGAAAGTACCAGTTTCCATCTTGAGCAAACAGCTCCTTGGCTGCCTCTGAAGCCACCTGGATGCTTTCAAGTCAAAGCTAGGATGGGACTACTGGAGAGGTAGTCCAAAGCTGGGATGCTCTGATGGGAGCATGAGGCTGGGTGCAAGGAGGTAGCAAATCCTGTGGCCTTATGTCCATCTTCCCTTGAAAGATGGAACTTGCCACCATAATCTGTCTTTTGGAGACAAGCACAGGGTAATTGCCACAGGAATGAGGAAGATGGGAAGAGCTCCTTAGGTTTATCTTGGCTCCTCCAACAGTGTTTACACACTTGCAGGTGAAGGAGACTTTTTCCTACTTGGCATTCTGGGAAGTAAAGTCAAGAGTCTCACTGGCACCAGGTCCCACCCTTGAGAAGGGCTGGGCAAGTTCCCTGAGCTCTGGGGTGGGTGGGGAAGCTGGAACCCATCCCCGATGCTCACCTCGATGGCATTCTTCCCAGGGTGATTCTGGGCAAGCAGCTGATCTCCGTCTGCATGCAGCTTGTTGATGGCCTCCTCCTTCTCCTCCAGCTTCCGATGGATGAAGTTCTAGATGGAGAGAGGGAAGATACTGATGCCCATGTGAAAGAGGGGGACCCTGGCTGCGTCCTGGGACTGAGCTACTCTGAAAGGGCCTGAACGGCTCCACAAGACAGAAAGTGTGATGTTCCCCTACTGCAGCTTTCGCTTTTCCTGCCCTTGTAGGTGTTGGTGAAGACATGACTCTTGTCAAGTGGCTGCTGAGATAAGGGAGAGAAGGAGGAGGAGGGAGCTGTCACACTTCCTCCTCGTGTTATCTTTGGCAGGAGGAACGGATTAACCTTACTATCCACGTGCTAGCATCTGTACATCTCACAGCCCTTCATGAGGGGAGCGGGGGAAACTGAGGCACGGGTGAAGGGATGCTTCTTGCCCCTGTCCAACCCTCAGCCTGCTTCCCAGCTCTATGCCCACCTCCCTCGTCACAAAGCCCCCAGGCAGTACGGGGCCAGGCTGCAGGGGAACGTGCACGGACCTCGTACTGGCGGCGCCGGCTGGGGTAGTCCAGGTTGTGGTCGCTCCAGTCGTAATGGGTCCTGTCCTTGGCCTGCTGATCCAGCCAATAGAGCTTGTTGGTGCAGCGCTGCATGTAGTCCTGCAAGGAGTTCAGATCCTGCTGGCGCTGCTGGGAGCCGGCCTGGGAAGGGTCAGAGGGGACAGCTCAGCCCAAAACTCCTCTCCATGGGTCCCCTGGGGGTGTCTGACCACCCTGGCAAGGGGCCCTTGCCAAAGAGCTCTGCCCTCAGGATCCCTGAGTTCTCTTACCAGCAGCTTCTGGTATTTGTCTTGGAAGTCATTCATGTATTCCTGGAAACAGAGGAGAAGCAAGGCAAGAGTTAGGAGCATGCTGCTCGAGAGTGGTGGTCTGGCAGTGGGTTGATGGTGGAGGGGGATGTGTGTTTTATGGGAATTGCCTCATTGTAAATCTGGAGTTGGTGTATGGTGCTGAGCTCTGAGGTTAGGAGTGGATCTGGACACACACCCAACCTGGTCCAGGCTGTAGCAGCTTGGATGGTGGGATGCCCTCACCTTCATCCATGGCTCAGGACAGGGCTGACCCTAGGGAGCAGCAGGGAGAGGGGCAGCAGAGCTGACCTTGTTGCCTTCCTTGACGATGTGCGGGCCAATGGCCATGACCTCATTGTGGAAGATGTTGTGCTCTTCTACTTGGCTGTTGACCAGTGGCAGGTCGGTCCCGAAGCCCTTGCTGCTTAACGCGTCCTGTGGCACAGAGGAATTTGGTTTAGTGATGGGGGAATGGGATGCGGTGACCAAGATCTAGGAAACTTCTCTTGGAGGTGGCCATGGATCTGGGCTTGGGCAGGCTCTGCTGGTGCCCAGGAGCACATGGGTGAAATCCACTTTGCTGGAGGGCAGCCATGGGAAAGCAAGTTTGGGAGTTTTAACCCTTTTCTGCTTGGAAGAGAATTTGGAGTGGGATAAAACAAAAAATAAGGGCCATGGGGTAGAGCCCAAAGCAGGTGGTGATGGGATGCCAAGGCAAGGATCTGAGAGGAGGGACTGAGGCTTGTTCAGCATGGGGAGAAGGCGGCTTTGGGTGGACCTAACAGCGTCCTTCCTATAAAGTTGCTGAGAATATGCTGAGAATATACCTAGGCTCTGCAAAGTGGTGTGTGGTAGCAAGATGAGAGGTGTAAATTGAAACAGGGGAAGTGCAGACTGGGTAGAAGGAGAAGCTTTTCCACTCTTAGGACAGTGGGGCATTGGAGCATATTGCCCAGAGAGGGAGTGTGGTCTCCATCCTTTGATGGAGAAGGTCAGAGGTTTACCCAAGCTCAGCCAGGAGGTCAGTGACCAGGCTGAGCCTAGGAGCCCATCTCCTAAAGCCTGGGCTGGCACGCTCCCCTGGGGCCCCCAATCCTTTGGAGCTTTTCCTTAGCCTGGCTGGTGCCAGTGGTGCCACTTTGAAGTACCAGTTCCTGGTGCCACAACATCTGGCCTTGTCCCACCACCTCTGCACCCTCCCCTGCCACCCAGCACCCCACTTCCTATGCTCTTTACTGCTCCCAGTAGAAAGCTGCCAAGAGGGTTTCCAAGAGCCTGTTTCTCCATCAGGAGATTCATGAGGTCCTGCCCAGCTGGTGCTACTGGCCAGGCAGTGGCACTGATGGTCCCCTTGGTACCTGTTTCTCCTCGATCACGGTTGACCAGTTGACCTGGGGCTCAATATGCTGCAGGGGGAAGTTATAGATCTGGTCGTGTTTCACACGCAAGTTTGCCACTCGTTCCTTCAGCTGCCGGATGCTGCGGGAAGGGAAAGATGAGGATGGGATGGAAGGTGAATGGAGGGTGTGGGCATGGGCCAGAATTAGCATCAGTAATCGTCTCCCAGCCTCCCATGGAACTGGGGGGACTGTCCTCAGGGGACATTGGTGAGCCCAGCGCTGCCAGGCGGGCTGACAGCAGTCACATTGTGCAATCGGCTGGGGAGGGGAGAGGGCAAAGGTTCCACGTCTGCCAGCTCAGGGCAGGCCAGAACTGGGGGAGAGTGTGGTCTATCTGCCCAGCAGGCAGATCCCACCCACACCATCAGTGGGCATGCAGCTGTCCTCTCTCTGCCCATGGCCAAGGATGGTTACACACCATAATGCAAATCGGGATGCAGAGGAGCTTGTGGTGACCCCCCCCAGCTGCAGGCAGAAGCCCTGGGGACAGGTCTCCCCCCACCAGGTACTCACTCTTCCGTGATCATGTCACCCTGGGGATGCTTCATGTGCCGGGCGATGGCCGCATCCCCATCCAGCACATAGAGCAGCTTGTCGGACTCGGTGAGTTTCTGAGCCGTCAGCTCCTTGTACTGTGCGAGCTGGCACGCCTTGATCTTGTGCAAGTCCTGGGCAGGCAGAGAGAGGGAGGAAAGGGCATGAGGGGGAAAATAAATGCAGTCCAAGAGGTCATCCTGCCATGCTATCCCAGGGCACCAGAGATGGTCAGGAGCTCTGCCACCTCCTTCCTCCGGGTGATCTATTTTGCTTTCCCCTCGCCTGTGTTAGCCCCGAGGAAGGACTGTGGCCAGGGGGCTGCATCCTCTCGGGATGTACTGTACCCTTGGGGAAAAGGAGCATGGTTCAGGCCCCTTCTCCGCCATCCCAGCTCCCTGCCAGGATGCACATCCAGGGATGCATGTCCCTGCTCCACACAGTGCTGCCCAGCCCTGGGTAAGGATGAATTTTTGGGTCCTGTTGCCTGTTACATCCTCCCACCTCCTTTCCACGAGCCAAGGGAACCCATGCGTCCCTCCCTTACAGACTGTGCCAGAGGAGAGAAGAGGACAGGCAGGGCTGGGGCGGGAGGGAGCAGGGGGTACAGGGCTGCTCGGGGGAGCCCATGTGGACACGGCCACCGCTCGCTTACGTTTTGCATTCGGGAGTCGGTCTCCACGATGTTTTTCTCCACCTGGTCGGCATTTTTCTGCAGGCGCTCTATGAGCTCGGTCAGATCTTTGCTAGAGATACTGGGAAGAAAAAGGAGGAGAAAAGAAGGCACTTGTCAGCCCACAAATACGACCAGAACTCTAAGCTGCTGCCAGGGGCTGCCCTTGGGGTGCTGTGACCCCCAGGGGTGGCGGGGGGCCAGGCGAGCCTGCCAGGCCCTGCAGCTGTGCGTGACTCACTGCTGCCTTCCCAACACTTTCCAAAAGAGTCGGCTGCTCTGCCGGGAGGGGGTGGCGGGGGGGGACCGACTGTCCCACGCACTGGAAATGCAAGCAATGCTGCGGGTGAGCCTGAGCCTCCCTTGGCTTTGAAGCAAGGAAGAGCTGCTTGGAGGATACAGTGAGAGAGGGGGGTCCTGCGTGGAGACGAAGGAGCCTGAGCAAGACCTGGAGTTCACACATTCAGGTGATCTGGTGTGTTTAAGGCTATTGCCCATGCCCTGGGCAGCCCCTGCCTGCAGCCCCGAGTGCAGCTCGTGTTAGGGCTCAGCCCTGCCCTGGAGCCCCTGCCGTGCCCCTCCACACCGTGGCCAGGGCTTCATTGCTCGGCGAGGAGTTAGTCACAATTTAAACCAAATAAAGGGCTGGGACAGCACTTATTGCATCAATCTTTCAGTGCTTCGTCCCTTGCTAGGCACCGTTTCTTTGCTTCTGGGGTGATGCTGGTCCCAGCCTCCCCATTTGCAGCCTGGCTGGCAGGGTACAGCGCCAGCCCGAATGTTCACAGCCCCACGGCAGGGCTGGCCGAGTTCAAGCAGAGTCAGAACAACCTGTGACGCAGCTTTTGCTGTGCTGGGGTTATTTTAAACATTTCGTCTTCTTGCTGTCACTTTGGCAGCAAGGAGAGGCAGCAGCATACCAGGGCCAGCTCCAGTGTGCCAGGCTGTGTGCCAGGCCATGCCCACAGCTCTCAGGCTCTGCAGACTGGAGGCAGAAAGCAGCGTGTGCTCCCCAGGAGTCCGTGCTGCTGGAGGGTTCATACAGTCGAGGCTGGTGGCAAGGCTGGGGCTCGTGTCCCAGCTGGGCTGCTTTGCCATGTGGGCTTAAGCCAAGAGTGTGGTTCACTCCAATCCCAAACACCTATAGAGTGGGGATAATGAGCTTTAATGACCTCATTATGTGGTGGTAGAATTAATCTTTCATAGAATCATAGACTGGTTTGTGTTGGAAGGGATCTTTACAGGCCATCTAGTGTAACCCCCCTGCAGTGAGCAGGGACATCTGCAACTAGAGCAGGTTGCTCAGAGCCCCGGCCAACCTCACCTGGAATGGTTTCAGGGATGGGGAATTGACCACCTCTCTGGGCACCCTGGGCCAGGGTCTCACCAACCTCCAGGATAAAAATATCTTCCTTATAAGCACCTTTCCGTAGTGCTTGTAAGTTTTAACTGCTGTTGTTAGAGCTGCTGATAGAGGAGTTGTATGTCTCATGCAAAGGCTGGAGGGCAGTGGGGCAAGCTGGGGGAAGAGCAGAGTTGTCTGGTGGAGCTCCAGCATCACAAGTGTGCTGGCTTATGGTGTGGAGAGCTCCTGCATCCTCAGGTAGACAAACTCATCCAGCAGCTTCCTCATCGAGACCTGAGGGGTCCTGCAGCACTGTGGTCCTTCACAGGACAAGGATTGCCTATGTGACCTTCCCTAGGACAGCATGAGGCCTTCCTCCAGTCTTCACATCACAGTGGGCCAAAGCTGAGAGGGGACAACCCCAGGCAATGCTCCAGGCTGGGGGCAGAGTGGCTGGAAAGTTGCCTGGCAGAAAAGGACCTGGGGGTGCTGGTTGACACCCATCTGAATATGAGCCAGCAGTGTGCCCAGGTGGCCAAGAAAGCCAACAGCATCCTGGCCTGTATCAGAAACGGTGTGGCCAGCAGGAGCAGGGAAGGGATGGGGCCCCTGCACTGGGCACTGGTGAGGCCACACCTCGAGTACCGTGTTCAAGTCCTGGGCCCCTCACCACAAGACACTGAGTTGCTGGAACGAGATCAGAGAAGGGTAACAAAGCTGGGGAAGGGTCTGGAGAACAAGTCCTGTGAGGAGAGGCTGAGGGACCTGGGATTGTTTAGTTTGGAGAAGAGGAGGCTGAGGAGAGACCTTACTGCTCTCCACAGCTCCCTGAAAGGAGGTTGCAGGGAGGTGGGTGCAGCCTCTTCTCTCAAGTAAATAACAACAGGACTGGAGGAGATGGGCTGAAGTTGCTCCAGGGGAGGTTTAGACTGCGTATTAGGAAGAATTTCTGTACTGAAAGAGTAGTCAGGCACTGGAATGGGCTGTCCAGGGAGGTGGTGGAGTCACCATCCCTGGAGGTGTTCAAAACAACGTGTAGATGAGGCACTTTAAGACGTGCTCTAGTGGGATGGTGAGGTGGGGTTTTTGCTGTTGGTTTGTTTGTTTGTTTTTGTTGATGGTTGCACACAGTGATCTTAGAGGTCTTTTCCAACTGTGACAATTCTGTGATTCTCTGCCATAGCTTGTCAACCAAGGCAGTCCTCTTCCAGTGCCTTTCAGTGGCTTCTGTGGACATCTGCTAGTGCTCAACTACCAGCAGGTAAAAGCAGGACATGGCTTCATCGGTCCTATGCACCTTGGGGACCACACACAGTCTCTATCGGGGACATCTCAGCTTGCTGCCTTTCCAGTGCAGGCACTGGGGGAAAAAGCTTTGCCAGCCCAGTCTGGACAGCCTCCCTCATGGTGCTGAGCTTCAGGACGTGTTCCTGCCTGCCATTGCTTTCAGTGCAGCAGAACAAACCAAAACTCATCTCTGGGCATGTTCCTCCATACCTCAAACCCTGCCCCAAGCTGCAGGAGCCTTGTAGCATCTGACAGCTCCACAGAAGTTTGTGTTTCCCCAGGAAGTTCTGGCGTGGGCAAGATTTACACTGATTTTTTTTTTTTTTTTTTCCCCTCCTTTTTATAGAAGCTGCATCATTAGGATGGTACTTGCCATGGCTGGTGGTTTGTGTCCGTCACCACTGCTGCTGATGCCTGCCTGGGACCTCCTTATGAGCTGAGGGATTGCCTTTAATTACCAGTCCTCTCACATCAGCAGAAACAACCTAGGAGGCATTCCAGAGAAGGGAAGCAAATGAAGGGGTCACTGTGAGTTGTGAGGCTGGTTGCAATAATTGCAAGGATGAGTCTTGTTTTCTGTTCAGTCATCACAGATGGAGGGTGCAGGGGTGCACAGGAGATGGTGTGCCAGTGGCTGGATCCTGCTGCAATGGTAGAAGCAGCTCTTTGAAATCCACTTTGGGGTTTCTTCTCATCCACATCATCCCGTGTAAACCAGGGAAAACATCAGATGAAATCCTTGGAGAGAAAGTGGTTTGAAGCTGGGCAGCTAAAATGTGCTGCACGTGTTTGTGTGTCTTCAGATGATGGTGGCTCAGAGCTGGCATCTCCTGCATCTTGAGAGAGCTTGCAACCACCTAGTAGCTTTCCTCATCTCCCACCAACGAACTGGAGGCCACCTGAGCTTTGAGGGTGGGACAGGCTGATTATCTAGCTGTGAGCTTGGGATGCCTTGCTGTGATAGCTGGCAGCTGAACCAGCACTGAGTGTGGCTTGTGAAGAGCTGGCAGGGCTTGCCAGCTTGTCTTCATGTCTCCACCTTGGTCTTGGTGTCCAAGGATGAATCTTCAGGGTTTCAGTGAATCTATAGAATGGATGGAAAAATCATCCCAAAAAGCAGAGGAGGTCTGGGGCTTTTCTGGTTCTGGTTTTGATTGAAGCTTCTGAATTGTATGGAGGAAATAAAACAAAGCCAGAGATTGTTTGGGATCTGTGGCAATGCTGCATTTCAGCCACTGCTTCCTGAGCTGCTGCTGCTGCTGCTCTGGTCTAGCAGAGCTGAGCCTGGAGACTCTGCCCAGCCTTTGTGCTCACTTGGCATCGACAAAACTGTTCTTGGATGATGGGAATTGGTGAGTGCAACACCCAGGCCCTGACCTTACTCAGTCACTGGCTTTGCCAGGAGCATCTTCTGTGGCTGTGCTGCTGGAAGAGCCAGGCTGGTTCTGGACGTGGATGAGGATTTGACCTCCTCGCTCTTCACGGGGGTCTGAGCTATGAGTGATGATCACCTCACCCCTGAGCTGGGGCTGTCTAGTTGGTTCCTGCTAGCTGGTTCCCAAGCTGGTGGTGCTGCCCTGGCCATCCCTCCCAGTGACCCAGGGAACCCAGTGCTGGGGCAGAGCCACTTTCCACCCTCAGCCCTGGCAGTACTTGGGGGATGATGTCCCCTTCTTCACTGTTGCAGGGAGCAGGGATGGGTGCTGGCACTGGAGGAAGGGGAAGGACAGAGGATGGTGTTTCCCTGTGTCAGAGAGGATGGTTTGCCTGGTAATGCAGAAACTCCTGGCTCAATGTGCAGTATCTGGGTGACCAGAGAAAAGAAAACACAAGAGCTTGCTTAGAGCAAGCAAGGACATGCTCAGTTATAATGTGGGCATGGCTTGGCTGCTCAGCCTTGGCTCTCCTGATGCATGCAAGAAGAGATGTTTGCTGTCTCCACCTCTGCGGTTTACGTGAGAGTCACTCGTGGAGCTGGTGACAGTCACCAGCTAAGGTTTTGGCACAGGAAAGTTGAATGAAACCTTCCGACAGGAGCTGGAACTCAAAACACCCACTGCAGAGTCAGGGGAGCTGCTTCTCTGCACCCCATCTTGTGCTGGAGATCTCTTATATCTGTATTCATTTCTGCATACTTAAGTGACTACTTCTGGGTCACTTAACCAACCAACCTGGACATTACTGGTATGAGAACATCAGCCTTATTAATAACCTGCCTGTCTCCTCCACAGGTGGGTCTGTGTTAATAAACCACGAGATGAGCATGGTCCCTGCATCTGTTTGGACATCAGGCAGGAGGAACTGGCTGGGAAAGCTGAAGCTCGGCCAAAATATCCTTGCCAGGGGATGGAGGCATTCGGATCCTCCATGCCCTTCATCTGCTGAGAGGAGAAAGTTGCAGGAGAAGCACAAAGTGATGGGCAAAGGGGTGAGGAATCCTTGGTTGCCCTGTGAGTGGTGTGTGGATGGGATTTATAGGAGATGGTCTTTCAGGAATCTGCTAGGAAGAGTCACGGGTGATCTGGTCTTTGGAGCAGAGCTGCTGGCAGGCTAGGGGCCAAAAACCAGGCAGGAGTGTAGAGTGGAGCTGGGGAAAGAGAAGGGCAGGATTTGGCCATAGCCCAGCTGGGAAGGGCAGCGCATGCGAGATTGAGAGGAGGCAGGAGCAAAGGCGCCCAGGGCACGGCCCTCGTGAGGCTCTGGCAGAGGGAAGGGAAAGGCAAATTTTTTTCTGCTATAAGTCTTTGTTTGAAAGATGAGGGGGGGGAAAAAAAAGCCTGGAAAAAACTGGCTTTGCCATTTCTGGAGAACTTTAACATTTTCTGATAGGAAGGAAAAAATGATATCACTCATGAAAGCTGCACTCAGCAGAAGGATTATTTCCTATCAATGCTGCCTTCAGCAGCCGTAGCTGGTGCAAAGCACCCGAGATTATTCCTGTGAGGAACTGGAGGGTTCTTAGGGTTTCTTCCAGCAAAGGAGCTGGGAGGAGCTCGCTGCCCTGGGGCAGACATCCCTTCATCCCTGTACCACAGTCCTGACCCCTGGTGATGCTTTGTTGCAGAGAGGCTTGGGGTATTTTTAGGGTTTGGGTTTGTTGGTTGTTTTTTTCTTAAGAGTTTTTTGAAGGGAATTCCTCAACAGACAAATATGATGATAATTAATTGTGATGTGGCAGCTTTGCTGCTAAAAACTGGACTTCTTTTCTCTGTTCCTTTTTTTTTTTTTCCCTCTCATCCCATTAGGTTGCACCCGCACCGTTAAGAGTACTTTTTGGTGCACACTTCCCTGAGGCTGGCATCTCTGGGATGTTTGCAGCTTCACACCCCAGCTTGGTGCTTGCTGGCAGGTGATAGGAAATCCCTTTGGTGTCTCCGTCTCCTTTTTTTTCCCAAATCAAGAGGCTATTTCACTGATCCCAAGTGAGGGATAGAGGGGATAGATATCAAATAGATACTCCTGGAGTTCTGACTGATCCAGCTGACTGGGGTCCCTGGGACAACTCCTGCTGGGAGCTTGTCCCATGAATCAGATCCTGGGAAGGTTAATGGGAAGGGCTCTGTCCTGCTCCTTCCCCCAGCTCAGTGCTGCTGGCCCTGCCCCTGCTGTCCTGCTAAGAAACCTGCCCATGCCAGGAGCCTGTCCACAGGTGGGACCACTCAGCCAGGGCCAAGCGAGTTGGTTGAGGATGGGGGCTGAGCAGATTGTGGTCCTGCTGACTGCATCCTACTGCTGGGACACACAGACGGGCAGACACCACAGAATCGCAGAATGGTGTGGGTTGGAAGGGACCTCTGGAGATCACCTCATCCAACCCCCCTGCTCCAGCAGGGTCACCCAGAGCAGGGGGCCCAGGGTCGCATTGTCCAGGCAGGTTTGGAATCTCTCCAGAGAAGGAGACTCCACAACCTCTCTGGGCAGCCTGGGCCAGGCTCCAACACCCTCACAGCAAAGAATTTTCTTCTCCTGTTCGGATGAAACCTCCTGGCTTCCAGTTTGTGCCCATTGCCCCTTGTCCTGCTGCTGGGCACTGCTGAAAAGAGCCTGGCCCCATCTTGTTGACACAGTCCCTTTAGATATTTATAAGCTGCTCTCAAGTCCATCTCCATTTCATTTCCTTTTATACAGCTTCCATAAAAACCATACCCATGGGAGCACTACTGCTTGAGACCAGACTTTAGGAGTCACGAATCCTTCAGGAGGCCACCGCACAGAACCATAAATGCCCTTACAGCTCCCCAAGCTACAGCTACCACTGCATGTTATTCCCTTGTGCCGCTTATAACACCAGTGGAGTGAAACTGCAGCAGAGCAGAGGACACAAGGGCTGGGCTATGACTGGTGTAATTCAGGTTTGGGAGAGATTAAGATCTGGCTCAAAACTTGGGAGCTGTCTAGCTCCCCACATTAGGGCGTAGCTGGACAGCAAGCTTGCTGTGCTTAATCCAGCTTGTTTCAATAATTGTTTCAATTATATTTATCTTCCCTGGTAGTACCAGTGATATATTACTGTAATGTGCATGGAAATTACAGCAGAAAGAGGCCAGGCAATGGTGAGGTTTGCTCCACCATAAATACAGAGCAGCTTCCCTGACTCACCTGCTGTCTGCTTCTTCGTGCTGACTCCAGCCCTACCAAACAGCCTCTAGAAATGGGTGTCATCCCTCCTGGCTTCTGTCCCATCTGCCTGCACCCCCTCTTAGATGGGGACTGGCTCTCCTGACACTGGTAAGTGTCTCCAGGGCTTGGAGCCCTCACAGATGGATGCTCTCAGCGGGGGACCCCAAGGATGAACATTTTCCCTGCTGGCAGGAGACTGACTTTCAGCAGCAGCTTCTCAAGGCTGAGCTGTTTTCTACCTCATAAGTCTGGCGTTTCTAAGAAAACAACCTCCTGGTTTTTAAGCTTGGCAAGTGCTTGATGAAGATAACAGGGAAGGAGAATGATGGTTTTCCCCAATACTATGTTCCTATTCAAGGTTTCTGCCTTCACTTCTAGGGACACATAGTGATATATATCATGTGCTAACACCACACCAGTCATGGCCAGTCCCAGCTGAATCCCCCAGGCCTTGCCCTACTCAGATGAGAGGAGCAAGAAGAACATAAAGCAACCAAGTCCATGAGACAAAAGAACTGTCACCATCATCACACACATTCCCCAGACAAGGTAGGGAGTTGCCCACATACCTACTGACATGGCCAGGGTTGGATGGGGGTGGCTACTGAGCCTGGAGACCACTAGTCCAGGCCAGAGCTTCAGCAGATGTTCCTAAGGAATATCCTTGGACCCTGGTCCTGCTTATTTGTGCATGAGAAAAACAAAACCACAGAGAGCTGTTGAGGAGCATCCCCTGTGTGGCACTGTGCATGGCATTAGGATGTGGATGGAGGGGGATGTGGTCTGGGGTGCTCGGCATTAAGCATTGACATGGTTTTCCTCCAGTCAAGATGTGGCACATTGAATGGCTGGCACGCTCCAAGACTCAACCGGTGTCACCGAGGATGGACAAGCCATGGCAGGCCAGAGGACCCAGCATCAGGTTGTCTTCAAACCTCTGTGGCTTTGCAGGATTGAATGTTGCTCCTGTTCTTTCCCTGCCATTGCCCTATTAAAGCTTCAAAGCAGGCGAGTGTGGGGCTGAGCAGCCTCAACACGCAGAGGGAGTTGCCATGAATAGTTCCTTCCTTGTTCAGAGAGGGGTTCTGCTGCTGTGGGGACCTGCATGCCCAGCATGGCAGCAGGGATGAAGCGGGGAACCCCACCCCAACCTCTCAGGCCCTGTGTCCCAGGCAAGCTGCAGGCAGCTCAGGGTGAGGCAGGGGAGGTACTCAAAGCCTGTACGCTCCAAGGTGCTTTGGGTGGGAGGCTGAAGGGCCAGTCTGGGGATGGGGAAGAGTGACTTTTTGCATCCAGGAGGACAAAGAGTGATATTCACGGGCAGATCACAGCACCTGGTTTGAGCTGCACAGACTCACAGAGATCTTGAGTTTCTGGTGCCACTCATCAAGATTCCCCCATCAGGGGAAGGGCTTGTCCCAAGGCTGAAGAAACTGTCAGGATTCACAGTGGCTCGTCAGGCTACAAACTGCTGTAAGACAGCACTTCCCAGGCAACCCCTGCCTAAATCAGCTGAGCTCGTAGCCTCAGCTCCTCATTGCTTGCAGGAAACATTCCAGCTCACTTGCACTCTTGCCAGACTGGTGCTCGGTTATTGCCCTGTCACCGCTGGGCTTTGACAGCTCAGTCACTTTTGAAGGCTGGGCACTAAGCCTTCATCCAAGGTGAAACTCCTGCACCCTGGCTGTGCAGCCTCGCTGAAGCGCAGGATGAGGCCGGGCCATTCACAGTGTTGAAATCTCTGTCCCTGTTTACGGCGGGGGTGGCCAATTGGTTTTAGAAGCGTTGCTCTGTTTTTCTAGCAGCAGAACTGGGCGGGAGCCGGCTGGGAGCCTGGCAGCGCCTGGAGCAGGGCCGGGGCGGCAGGAGCTCCTTGCTTCTTCGCAATCTTTCTCCAGCAAGTTGTTTAACCGGTCCAGCACCGGCTTCCCCGTCTTGATGGTGGGGCTGTTTCCACACGGTGGGAGTGTTCCCCGGATTCCCAGATGTTTGTAAACTCCAACGCAGGAATTAACAAATTGGGGCTAATGAGCACAGCCCTCCCCGAGGTGTGCACGGACAGCCAGGGTGCAGGGAGGGAGGGTGGCCCGAGGCCACAGGCCTGTGCTGCTTCCTCAGCCATCACCAGCCAGCCGGAAAAATAAAAGATTTCAGCCTGGCCCGCAGCCTTCAAAGGTGCCTTGGCACCTGCCCAGAGCTGGCTGGGCCCGCGGGCAGGGCGGCGAAGGGAACACCGTCTTCCCAAGCCCCATCCACCATCAGATGATGGGAGCCTGGGGTACCTGGTGCTGGCAGGGCTCAGAGTGCATCAGTGGGGACCCTGGGTGAGGATCGCAGGGTGGCTACCCAACACAGAGCAGGTCTGTCTCCCCCTGCCTCCCAACACCCTGACACTGCTCAGAGTCCTGAGATGTTGACCCAAGTGTGGCGTTGCTCATTTCCAAGCCTTCCACTAACACCCCGAAAGAGCAGAAACACAACCATCCTTCAACCATGGGAACAGTGGGGCTGGGGCCATCTGGGAGGTGCATCATGAGCCTCAGAGGGCTCTGTGCAACCCGTCTCCTCCCGCCAGCCCTCCCTGGGGCAGGAGCTGGCAGCAGACCGTGCCCTGGGGTTTGGGAGCAGGAGCCTGGGTGGCCCTGCTGAGCCAGCCAGGCTGCCGGGGGGAGCCCGTCCCCAGGGCTGAAGCTGGAGGCTCAGCCTGAATGGAGGGAGCTCAGCAACTATCAAAGTCTGAGCATCCGCTGTGCGCAAGCAGCACCTTCTCCTCTCAGGGAACACCCCTCCTGCACACCATAGCTGCCTATGGGCAGGGAGCAGTGAGGCGCTCCACCAGCTTGGAATATGTGGGTGCTTTCTGGGCTGACTGGTCCCTTTCTGGGTCCCCGGATACATCTCAGCCCCCGTGCCAGCTCCCCAGTTTCCTTCCCAAATTTTTGACAGCCAGGTGGTTGCTCCAAGCCCACCGTCCAGGGCAGATGCCCCTGGAGAGGGATGGAGAGGGATGAACAAAACACGGGCTTGAATCTGCACCTGTTGTCTCACTCGACATGGTCAGAGCCCCTGCAGCTCCTCTGGGAAACGCAAGACACGCTTCAAAAGCAATCTGAGCATCCACCTCTGGAGAATTGTCCTCTGTGCATCAGCCCTGTGCAAGCAGGGGCTGGGGGCTGCAGCTCCCCTTCCTGCAGCAATGCATCACAGCCCAGAGGAGGACCAAGCCCGAGAAAAAGTGGGGAGGAGGGGGGGACGGGGACGGGGGAGACACGGGGAGGGAGCGTTAGATCTTTTCCCTTTTAAGAGTCGTCTTAACGACGAAACACGTCTCACCCCATCAGAAAGAGCCGAGGAAAAGGCAATCGGCTAAATACTTGGTCCTGATGGAACAAGTGGATGATGGCTAAGAACAGACTTCCTTTCCCTAAAATCGAATCCAGCACACGCCTGAGAAAGCAAAGGAACCTGCTCCCCGGAGCTGCCGCGCCTGCGTTGCGAGGGGGACCGGGGAAAAAACATCTCCGTACCTTCACCGGGCACCAGAGGGGTGGTCCCAGCTCGGAGAGGATCTGGCACCTCTGGAGTTCCCCCACTTCGGGGGGTGCTCGGGCTCCGCCAAGCCCCGGCGCCGAGCGGGGATGCTGCGGGGTGGGAGCCCCGGGTTCGCGGGGCTGCCCGGGGGCCAGAACACTCACCTTTTCTTCTGCACGGAGGGGCTGTATTTCCCTTTATTGCGTTTTCTGAAGAGCGAGTGCATCGCGTCCCCGGCACGGCGCCCGCCGCGCTCCGCCTGCGCTTCCCCCGCCGCCGCCCGCAGCCTCTGCCCCGCCACCGGGCCGGGCCGCGCCGGGAGGCGGGAACGGGGCTGCACCGCCTCCCGCCTGCCTCCTGCCTCCTGCCTCTTGCCTGCCTCCTGCCTCCTGCCTGCCTCCTGCCTGCCACTGCCCGGCCCGCCCCACCCCGCAGCATCCTCCCCCGGCGTTCCCCGGCTTCCAGGAAGGGGTTTGTGGAGCCCAGTGTTTCCAGTTACAGTCCTGCCTGAAAGGGACCCCCCCCAGAACGTGCAGGGTCAACCGTGACATCACCCCCGGGGTCAGGGTGATGCATTTGAGCAGCTGCATTGAGCAGCAAAGAAGGGACCAGCTGGGGTGGCTGCCCAGCCCCGGCGTGGCCCGCACTGACCGGTTTAAACTAAAGGAGGTTAGATAGAAGGAAGAAATTTTTTACATTGAAGGTGGTGAGACCCTGGCCCAGGTTGCCCAGAGAGGTGTTCAATGCCCCATCCCTGGCACCATTCCAGGTGAGGTTGGCTGGGGCTCTGAGCAACCTGCTCTAGTTGCAGATGTCCCTGCTCACTGCAGGGGGATTGGACAAGATGACCCTTAAAGGTCCCTTCCCACCCAAACCAGTCTTCTATGGGCAGAGGGTGCAGGCCCAGAGGAGTAGCCAGGGGGACTGGCTGCCCCCCTCCTCTCCCAGCCTCCCTGCAACATCTGCTTTGCCCCAGCAACCTCCCTTGCATGTGCTGGGGCAGATTCCCACCCTACCAAGGGGGAATCCCCTTCTCCCAGAGGGCTCAGTCATACAAGCAGTAAGAAGGCAGCAAGATGCTCCCCTCCTCCTGGCCCATGGAGCCTAAGAGGTTTTGCTCACACATCCACAATCACCTAGCAATTAGGACCAGCTCTGGCCTTTTTATCCTGGGATTTTATGCCCATGTGGGATTAAAGGCCTGATTGTAGCTTCCCCACCAGCCCCAAATCCTTTGCTGATTTTTATTCTGGGGGCAAGTCAGTGCATGCTGTGACCTATTGATCCTGATCCCCTGCATCAGTTGGATTGTCTCTGCTGTGGGGTGGCTGGTCCCAGTCACAGAGCTCTCTGGATGGTGAGACGTTCCTGTCCGGAGCGCTGGGAGACTGCAGGTTCCAGTGGTGACAGCACAAGGCAAGTGTCTGTGTTTGTGTGTATTTATAGGAGAGTTTTCTCCATCCCAGTTCAGTGTGGGTTGTCCTGGCTGCTTTTGTGGGGGGAAGTAGGGGTGGGAAGTAGGGGTAGAGTGCACAGGCACTTTGTGGGGAGGCTGCGAGAGGCTCTGTGGCACTGGGGTGGTCTGACCATACTCTCTGGCTTTGCTAGCCACTTCTCAGTGGTGAACTAGTCATTGGAAAACAGCCCCACAGAGTCTTGAACCTGCTGAGAGCTGGGCTATTGCCCTGCAAGACAGCAGTGCTTTGGCTTTTTATGGCCTCGTCCAGCCAAGCATCTTCAAGCCTTTAGTGAGCAGAGACTGGCGCTGACATGCTGGGCTTTATCTGTTACCAGCTACGAAGACTCTATTTTAACTGTAACTGAGGTTACAGCTTTGTCTTCAGGATGAAGCCCAGCTTCACTTTTTCTTTCCAAATCAATTCAGTTTGTGAGAATCCCCTTGCTACAAACTGTTCCTCTGCCCCCTTGGTACTGGTTAATCCTCGCAGGCTGTCAGTGCTGGAAGGCTGGCACACTCCTAGCCATGGCTTCCATGCCGGGCTAAGGAGCTGACCAGTCTTTCCCCAAAAAAATTTTTTGGGGGGTGGGAGTAGGATTTGCCTGGTGCTGCAGTTTGTTCAGAGGCTGTGAGCAACCCCATGCTGCAGAGGAAGCTCTGCCCAGCAACCTCCATCCTCCCGCCCCAGGCAGCGTGCGCTGACTCTGATCCCAGAACAAGGGGAGGTCAGGAGGGAGAAACCCAACCCACGTACTTTGATTTTACTGTGAGAAGTTCTGCATGTCTTTATTTGCTCTAGAAACACTTTCTGGTTTTCATGCTTTTGGGTACCCCTCGATATGTAGTGGCAACATGTTCCTGGGGGCTCAGGGGAGCAGCTGCTCCTCTTCCAGCTTCCCCCTCCCTCCTCAACCCTTTGCAAAGGTAAGCAGAGGCTGGCTTTAGGGGTGAAATGCTTTTGCCTGCCATAGAGTTTTTATGTTACATCTTCTCCTTCACCAGCTCTGCAGCCTTAATCCTCCTAATCTCCCTGCATCTCTGGCGTGGCTCATTTTTGTGTGTGAGTGCCCTTGAGAGTCGCAAAATTGCAGCTGCTGAGTGAAACACCAGGCGGAGAGAAACTCTTTCGTAGTGGAAAACTTTGTCTTATGTAAACTGCCCAGGTATTTTGTCCTTATGCTGGCTGGCTATCAGAGGCTGTGTACAAAGCTGTATTGCAGAGTGTGCTTTTGGGAACCTGGGGGCCTGCAGTTTGGGGCTGCTGGCAGCTGTCTTATGAGCTCTGCTGCCGACATACCCCACACTGAGGTGTCCTTCCCAGATGGGGTCTGCTGGAGCTGCAGCTCAGACCTGAAAGGGGAGGGATTTGGATTTTTGCAGGGTTTATTTTGCAAAGGAGCCTTTTTGGGGGTTTACTGAAGCAGAAAGTTCTTGCTGCACCCTGTGCCCCACACCTTCTGCTGGACCTGGTATGCCCCATGCCAGTACCTGGACCCAGTGCTGCCAGCTCCTCTGACATCTCCTGAGCACCAAGAAGTAAGGGTGTCCCATCACCCAGGAGCCTGTACTGGGGAGAGGGCTTTAGTCCCACTGTGGGGTAGACAGGGGTTCGTGGGGGGATGCCAAGCCCCAGAAGTGCTGTTCCTGGGGGCTTCAAGAAGCTGTGCTCCAGGGTGGAGCCTGCCAGGACCCCCCACCCAGCCACACTCCCATGACTCCTCTCCAGCCTTTAGAACACCCATCAAACTCCTTCTACCAGGGAAAGCACTGCGGCAGTGGTGTGACAATATTGATTTAACCTGGATAAAAAGCTCTTGAGCCGATGCCTCAGGAGGGGAGCGGGAGAGGAGTACATTTTATCCAACAAGGTTGCATTTTCCTGGCAAGCCCTTCTCCGGCGTGCATCCCACACCCTGCTGAGCTTGCCCTGCTCCACCCTGCACCATCCCCATCACCGCCAGCTGATCCGACCTCGCTTCTGGGAGGTGCGAGATGGAAATCGGTTGCTGTGGTCTTGCTCTCTGCTGATACCTTCGTGGTGGGCTTGGCCATCCCACCCCATGCAAGCCCACCTTAATTCAGGAAGGCATCATGACTGGGTGGGTGAAGGCAGCATTGTGGCAGTGCTGTTCCCCCTCCCTGCACACCCAGAAAGGCACCGTGGTCCTGACACTTCCTGTGGTTCTGGGGACCCATCGTGTCAGAGGAGCTGGGCATAGGGATGCTCAGCCCTGGGGACTTTTAAGCAGCATTTCCTGTTGAAGAATTTTAGCATTTAGTTTTGGATGGGAGGTACGGGCAAAAAAATGTGGGGATTTCTGACAAAACCTGAGAACTTGGTGGAACAAAAACCAAAAGGGGATCAGCCAATACCTCATTTATTTCCTGTGTGGGACTTCTTGACAGTCCTCTTTGGAGAGGATAGCTGACCCTCTCACTCCCATCTTGGGGGGTTTCTGGATGTCTGGGTGGGCAGAGAGTTGCTGCTCACGGCCGTCACGGTGCAGGAAAGCAGGGCACCGAAACACCTCTGCCTGCCGCTTCCTTCTCACCAGCTCCCACGTGCACTGGAATGTGGCCATGCTCGTTCCTAACTGGTCCTGTGCTGGGTGAAACCTCCCTCAGCTCTGTTTAAGGCTGGTTTTGCTCTAAAATCAGCAGCCAGCCTGGCTGCTCTGGCCTCATCCTACAGCCCCTGCAAGCCCAAATAGCTTTAAAAGGGTCTTGTGGGATGTGGAGGCTTGCAGGATTGAGCTCAGGGCTTCATCAAGCTGTGAGAAATAAAACATAACAAATGCATTGCTCCCAAGCAGAGCAAAAGGCTGGGAAGCTCCTGCTCCAGCAGCACAGGCAGGGAAGTGACTTTTTTCTGCTGTTTGAGCCCAAGTGCCATCAAGGGAGTTCAATACTGAACAAACACGAAGCGAAAGCCGGCACTAGCAGCCAAGCAAAACAAAGGCTGAGCGAGGCCAGTGCTCTGACTCATTTGGCATGAAAATGCTGCACGGAATAAATTAAATTCAGCTCTTCCTCATCCTCCCGGTGCAGCACAGAGTGGAGGAGCTGTGTTGTAACTGGTGCTGTAGCTGAGCATGGTGGCTTTGGGGTGCTGGGGGTGCCAGGCTGAAGGCAGCAAGCAGTGGCACACACAGCAGGCATTGAGAGGGATGGGGGGCACCTGCACCAAACTGGGGGGATTCACAGAGGGGGATACGCCAACCTTGGCAGGTCTCTGTCCTGTGTCACCAACCACAGCTCCCAGAAAGGCACTGAGCACTGTACAACGGGGCTGCTGATATCAGGGTTTTAAAATCATGATGCTCTTGTTGCATCCGAGGTGGTGGAAGCTGCTCTTGCTCCTTATTCTCCTGTCTCATGAAGGGACAGAGAAGGCAGGGCTGTCCCAGTCCCACAGGTGGAACATTCATGTGTCCCCTCTGCTTCCCCTGTGACACAGTGCTGTGGCCCTGGATATGCATGCAGGAGCACTGGTCTCATGGGAGCTCGGAGGTGAGCCATGCACACCTGGACTTCCAAACCTTCGCAGTGCTCCTCATCCCCAAGGGGCTCTGCTGCCCACAAGGGACCATCACCCACAGCTGAGGTCCTGGCCAGGATGTCCCAAGGCAGGGTCTGCCCTGGTATATGTTCCCTGGAACCCATCAAGAGGGAGAAAAAGGTCAAGACTCCACAGCAGGCTTTGGCCTGTGATGTAAAGGCTGGGAATTTCCGGGGTGTAATGTTTGCATCTGTATAAATATGCAGATGGAGTGCACCCACGGGCAGCTGCCTCTGATGGGTGAGGGAGATAATGCTCTGCTTCCGCCAACACGGAAACTCTTGGAGGAAAGGGCAAGGCAGCGCCTTGCTCTCCAGCACGTCTCCATGAGTCATCTCATAAGCCTGGCTCAGGGGATGCTGTGGCCCCCCCCCCTCCCAGGGCTGAGGGCAAGGGGGTGAAGCATCCGTGGTGCATCCCTGTGGACTACCAGCACCTGCAAGGAGGGAGGTGGAAATGATGTTTCAGGGCACTGGGTGCCTTGGTGGAGCTGGACCACTGGCACAAGGCCAGGATTGGGGTGGCCTTACTGTCCCCACAGCCCCTGGGTGCTGTCCTGCCCCAGAGCATGGTGACATCACCTTTGACAATCCTGACTGGTGAGACTGGGAGAGGTCAGCCCAGCCCCGAGCTGGCTGTGGCACCTTGACACCCCTTCGCCCGCCCGCTCCCAGCGGTTTCGGCAAACCCTGCTGCCCCTCCTCTCCCAGCGGCAGAAACCGGTCCCAGGGCTCACACCCAGTCCTGCCCAGCCCTGGGTTGCAACAGCTCTGGAAGCAGGTGGCTTTCCCCACACCAGTGAGGGGTACTGCCACCCCTTGGCAGGAGGGGTCACCAGGTTGGGGAGGGTCCTGCTCCTCAAACACACCACGAGGTGCCCCTGTAGCCAGGGGTCCTGGGCAGGGCTGTGTTGTTGGGGGCTGGCCTGGGGCAGGGTGTGAAGCGAGCTGCACCCCTGAAGGTGCATGGGACGAAACCTTGTCCACAACAGCTCTCCTGGGTGGAGGACTGTGCCTCCTCAGGGGACCTGTCACTGGGCTGGGAGGCGGCCAGGCAAAAATGATTTTGGCACTAGCACATCCTGCACAGTCACTCGGAAAGGATGCTGAGAGGGATCAGCCTTAATTCACCCCCTTCTCCCCAGCAGCTTCGTTAACACCCGGGGAGCAGGGCCCCTGGCTGTCACCCCAGGCATGGCGCAGCCTCCTGGGTGGCTGCTGGGTGCCGTGGGGCCCCACACCCTCCTGTCCCGGATCCACCTGCCAATCTCCTCCCTCCTCTTCATCACAGCATGGGGTGGCTGAATTGGCCTCAGGGGCTGAGGTTTCCCAACTCACATCCCACTGGTGCTCATGCCCTGGCTGGGGATGTCACCAGCTACCACCATATCCCCAGTGCCCATGGAACACCCTGGCTGGCCAGACAGATTGCCACCATCTCTACCACTTGGTGCTTTCCCCAGTTAATCCCCAAGTGTCCTGGGGGGAGTGGTGGGCACAGGACCTGGACTCTGGGAGGACTGGCAGCTTTCCTTTGTCACACAGGATGGGGACAGACGGATGCATTTCCTAATCCCCGGGACTCAGCTAATCCCCACAGTCCCTGGTGCCGTGGGAGCATACCTGACAGGGACAGGGATCGTGCAGCAGGTTGATGCTCATTTGTATCTTTTCCATCGCCCTGGATCTGGGACCTGTCTGCCTGTCCCACTGTCTGTTCATCCTGCTGTCTGTCCATCCCACCCACAGTTGGATACAGGGGAGCATGATGGGCCTGCCTGCCATCCCATCACTCTGGGATAATTCACATGAATGAGCACCCCCCCAGTTCAAGCAGTTTCAATCATCCCACTCCTGGGGCTTTCCTAACGGTCCAGGGGACCCTTCAGATGCTGGGTTACAAACAAATGACCTGAAATGGGAGGGAAAAAACCCCAACCATACAAGAATTGTGCCCTGAATGATATAACTGTCTACAAGTGCCTAAGCTGACTGGCAGCAGCTGGAAGGGGATGAGCTGCGCGTGTTGCCGCAGCCCAGGCTTGGTGCAGGCTGGTGACACTGGCAATTGGCTTTGAATAGTTTGTGGCGGCAGGTTAACCATCGATTATAACCAGTGTTAATGTTATAACCATCATTAACAGCACTGCAAGTGCAAGGGAAGGGGGATCTCACTAGAAAGGGGTGAAGGAGTTACCCTGCTAAAATAAATGCTCAGGTTATTGTACTGGGGCTGTGCTGGGCAGGGAGAGTGGGACACGTGCCCCACTGCCAGCCACACACTGGCAATGGGACAGGACACCTTTGCTGGATGCCATGGAGGTCCTGTGGCAGAGGTGCTCACTCTGCCGCGTCCCAAGTGGCTCCCGCTGCTGCAGGGGGGTGGGGTTGGACATGCCAGCTGGAATTAGCTGTATGGCACGATCCCCAAGCAGTGACACAGCCACTCCGTGTCTGCCCGGTGCTGCAGAACTGGAGACATCGGCGGAGTTTAGCCGGGGGGAGCTGGAGAGGGGCGATCACATGCTTGCCCGTCTGGGATTAGATGTAGCCGTCTGCGGCTGGGAGTTGTGCTGGGGAGCCGTGCCAGGGAGCTGTGCCGGCCGCTGGCACTCCGAGCCCATGGCCCCGGGCAGTGGGAACTGGCTGTGACAGCCCTAAGGGCTTGGTGGGGACCGGTGGCCCCGGATGATGTCCTACCTCCAGCCCCTTGGCCGTGACCTGGAGCGCTTCGATGGGCTTTCTCTCATTTACTGGTAAGCAGGAAGGATGCTGCTGCACCAGGAACAGGGTATCACTTGGTGGCTCGCACCCCATCTTGGGAGCAGCGTTAGGAAGGATGTATTTGGTGTCCCCGTGGCTTTTTGTGGGGTTTAATTTGATTTATTTTGGTGGCCCCTCTCTGGAGGCCAGGGTCTCCTGGGGGTCCCAAAGAACCTGCACCTGAGCTCCCCTGGGAGGGGCAGGGCCCAGGCGAGGCTGGTATCAGCCTGGGGTGGGGAAGGGGATTTATTTTGCAGGCAGCAGCTGGGGAAGCATCCACAGCCTTTGCAAGCAGTTGTGGGTGCTCTCGCTTCTGTTGCAGCCCTGGTGCTGAGCTCTCTCATCCAGCAAACCCGACCCCCCTGAAGGGACCGTGTCAACCTGGTGCCAGAGGCCAGGTGGGTGCAGAGTGGGGACCCCCGTGTGGGTTCAGGGAGGGTGGTGGGCACAGCGAAGGAGATGGGAGGTGAAGGGAGGTGAAGGCAGATGCCGGGCGGCTGCAGATGTCTATGTAGGGCAGAGAGAGCCGGCGGGAGCGCGTCTGCGGCCGGGGCCAGGGTTCAGAGCATGTGGCTTTAGCCGATTAACTGGGGGTCAGTGGGCCGGATCCAAAGCCGGCGGGGGGCCTGGAAGGCTCTTGGGGCCACCCTGAGGTTTGGCAGAGGCTTTCTTGAGCTGGCTGAGGCTGGATGCTGGGTGTCCTTGCTGGGGACCGAGAGCCTGGGCACCCTCCAGACCCTGGGGACCATGGACGCTGCTGGGGCATGAGCTGTCGTCTCCTGCCGAAGTAGGTCATTGGAGCGAGGGCTGGGGGGGCTGGGGGGCGGCAGCATCGCGTGGGGGTGCAGGCAGGCTGGGGAGGGCAGCACTCCGGGGGGACACCTGAAGGGATGGTTCGGGGTACTGAGCTGGTGCTTCCTTGCTGCTTTTGAGAACAGAAACGACAGAATTCATTGCTGCCAGTCAGAAGGAGGTGGTGCTGGGCAGGATCAGTGTTGCCAGGTGCATTTTGGGGAGCGCTGACGGGTTGGTGCCATTGACGGATGCTGA
This sequence comes from Todiramphus chloris collaris, assembly GCA_025345505.1. Classification (NCBI taxonomy): domain Eukaryota; kingdom Metazoa; phylum Chordata; class Aves; order Coraciiformes; family Alcedinidae; genus Todiramphus; species Todiramphus chloris. The sequence continues at coordinate 7,018,735 of JANVCC010000039.1, forward strand.
TGTTATGGGTCTGTGGTGTGTGTATGGGGGCAGGCGGAGCTGCACCCCTGCTTGGCAGCATCAGTCACCTCACTGGGATCCCCCAGGTTCCCTGGAGCTCCTAAGCCATGCTTCTCTGCGCTTGCAAGGCAAGATTGCTCAAAAAACATTTTCTGCCTCAGAAATCTGCTCATATAACAGGGCTTTGGGTCAGAACCTCCCACAGCTTTGTCCGCTGGGATGTGCTTTGTGCAGATGGAGAGTCTCGTCCGTGGGGTGGACGGCTTTGTGCCGGAGGACCGGCCCCCGCATGTGATGGGTGCCAGATGCCACTGACCGGTGTTTGGCTGTCTAGCAGCTCCACCGGGACACAGCGGAGGGTGGTGAGCAGATGGTGGGGAGATAACACCTCCCCAGTGCTCCGATAAGTATGGCCCTGCTCTGCCACTGATTAAAAGATTAATTTTAGAGTTTGAAATAGAAATTTAATAAATAAACACAAGCCACCAGTGGGACCTCACCTGGCATCATCAGGGCGCAGGGTGGCGATTGCTGCCGCTGGACTGGCGGCTGATCACTCAGCACCGGTTTCTCCCGGTGGTGATGCTGGTGTGACCCTGTGGGGCTGTCCCAGATGGCTTCGCTCCTCTGGAGTGTGGCTGCTGGAGGCTGAAAGCAGGTTGTGCAACCGTTGCTTTTGTGCAGGAGCTTTGCCAGAGCCAGCGGGAAATAAAACAGCCCTGAAGGTGCCCACTGATGCCGGGCAGGTCTTGTGGCTGGTGGCCAGACCATGCTGTGTGCACCCTGGACAGTTGCAGACCTGCTGCTTGCTCCTCACTGGGCATGGCTGGGATGCAAGACCAGCCCAGTGCTTCCGCAGTCCTCTTTGCATTATTATTGCTGTCATCTTTACAACTTTTGCTGGGATCTGGATTTGAGCACAGGGATGTTTGCAGCTCGAGGATGAGTTGAAGCTCTTCCCAAGCCTCCACTGTGCTCTCAGCTCAGTGGCACATTCCAAAATCTTGCCCCAAAATATGTCATTTTCCCAACTTTCTATACCCAGCCATTTCCCTCCCCTTCTTCTTTCCATCTTCTTTCCTATGGTCTCACTTGGATGAGCTTCCTGACATCATCCTTGTGTTTTCCCCAGTTAATTTGGGGGGGACGGACCAGTGGCCTGGCTGGCAGAGCAGGTTCTGCAGCCCCCACCAGCAACCATCCCCTGTTAATAAGTTTATAACTAGTCCAATCCCACAGCCCAGGGGATTTAGAAAGGCAGGGAGGCTTATAATCCTGTTAACCCTTCACAGGAGCTGACACCCAAACTGGGGCTGCAGCAGATTGCCTGCCTCATGGGAGGGTGAGGAGGCGGGAGGAAGGCTTCCCTGTGTGCAAGATGCCACCACACCTTGGTCCCTCTGGTAGGAAAATGAAGTGAGCTTGTTTGAGATTTACCATGTGGTTGTATTTAAATTGTGTTACTCCCCATCTCAGGTGGGTACATACAAGGTCTGGGCTGGAGCAGATGTTGGGGGACATTTATCTTGTTTGGATACAGGGCTCTGGCACAAACACCTTTCCAAAAACCTCTGGCAGATGAACCTTGACCTCACTTCCATCTGAAGCAGTCTCTCCCTAATTACTGCAGGACAGGCTAATTAAAGAGGTCTTTTTGCCTTTTACTTGACCAAAGCCTTTCAGAGCATCACGTGACCTGTGCAGCTGGAGGAGCCCCATGCTCAGCTGCAGGGAGTGGAGCTGGGTCAGTAAGGGCGGTTATTAGCATGGGGTAGGGGTGCTATGGCCTCTGTCTTTCCCTGGAGGAAGACTGGTGCTTTTCCCTCCTGTCCTGGGGGACTGAGACCATTTGTGGAGAACGGACTCTGTGGAGATTAAGTGTGTGACAATGACCAGGACTGGCCATCCACCTCGGAGAGGAGGGGATGGGTGTGCAAGATGGTGTGGTAAGCAGTAGCTGCCCCTGGGCAGCCTCTCTGGTCCTCTGGGATCCCCCACTGTGCCCCAGAGGAAGGGCATGAAGGAGCACTGAGGTCTACATGGCCATCAGGAGGAGAAGCGTGCCTGTAGGGTGTGGAGATGTTGATGTGTGACTGTTGCCAGCCCAGCAGCTCTGCTCATGGGGATGAGGTTTCACCACGCATGGTGTTGCTGAAAAGGCAGGACCTTGGGCTCAACGGAGAGACATCAGCCTGCTGGGTCTGGCATCACCCCTTCATCTGCTGCCAGCACCCTTCTGCCTGACTGCATATGGGTACCTGGGGAGCTGCTGATGCCCAAGACTGGGATGGGTGCATGGAGATGCCAGTGCCTGGGTGCTCCCCATCGTACCTGCCTAATCTCTTCACCAGTAATTTCAGTAGCGTGGTTTTGTTTGGGTACAAATTACCCCTGGGGACATTCTCACAGGAAAACTTTTCAAAGTGAGAACAATCAGCCATTGGCATAATCCCCCCAGGGAAGTGGTGGAGTCCCCAACACTGGACATGTGTAAGATTCAGCTGGACAGGAGCTGCCCTGGCTTGTCTAGACTGAGGTTTTTCCAGGAAAGGTTGGACCAGATGATCCTTGAAATCCCTTCCAACCTGGGGGTTCTTGTCTGTGAATGTCCCCGATCTTAGGAGCTCATCTGAAGCAACTCCACATCTAGTGTTTATGAAAACTATGAGGGCTGCACTGCTACTGTGGGCAGTGGGCAGTTGCTTCCCAGCTCCGCAGACACAGATTTATTTTGTGTGATTTATTATCAAGGCTTCATAGGTGATTCTGTAAGCAGCACAGTTGCGTTTTCCTGTTTTCTAATGAGATGTAAATGCCTCTTCAGCCTCCGCTAATTTTGGTTTGTGATGAAACAGCTGTCAGGCTGTTATTAAGCAAGTGCCCGATGCTGCTCGGGCAGCCCTTTGCTCCCCGCTACAGCTCCTGGCGTTGGTGGGATGTGGGAAGAGACCATAACACAATCCCATGCCGTGGGCTGCACCCTCCCACCTCAAAACTTCTTAGTGCCACTTTCCAGTGCTGAAAGCCCTCAGACAGACCTCACTGCTGCTGCAGGTTGTCTTTCCACCTCTAATTCCCGCCCACGCAAACCTGCTGGGTCCTTGTTCCTTGGCTAAGCCATGCACAGATGCTCCCTGTAGAACTGGGGATGCTGCTGCCAGCACAACCCACCCGTCCCAGCTCTGGCACCCTTTGTGCCACTGCTCCGCTGAGCTCAGGATACTGCCTGGAGTCACCACCTACTTGGGGTGGTTTAGTCCTGGATGAATCCCACCACAGGCATTGCTGACTGAACTGGGTGACTTGACCAGGCTGGGCATCCCTATGGGGTCTGGCTGTGCCTGGGCTCTGCTGCTCCCTGCACTGTGTGGCTGGTGTGGGGCAAATCCCTTCTGGCTCACTGGTGGAGCTGAGAGCACCACGTACTTTGCCCTTTCTCTTGACTTCTCATTTCGATGGGGATGCTCCTCTCTCTTCTCCCCCCTCTTCCCCCCTCTCTCCCCCCTCTCTCCGCTCTTCTCTCTCCTTTCTCTCTCTTCCTCACCAGCATGCCTGTCCCTCTGGCTGGGCCTTCTCTCTTTCTGTCGCTGTTTTCTTCCATAAATCTCACAATTTCCCAGCCTGAAACTAGTGCCTGCCTGTGAGGAGCCAGCCCTGGACTGCGGGGACAGCCACACGTGGCTTCTCCAGATGCAAGTGTGATTTGGTGGCTACCATTCACCTACTTTTTTGCTTGTGTTGGCCTTTCCCAAGAAGGAGGGAGGGAAGGAGACAGAAGACAGGCCAAGGAAGAAATGTAGAAGAGCCTTTTATCCACAGACAGGCTAAAGGCTGCTTTCCCAGAAGGTCCTTTAACCAACACATAGAGAAGGGAATATATGTGGATCCTTTTCAGTGGGTGAAGCTGTGAAGCTGGCTTCTTGTCTGTCCTACCAGCAGACAGAAACATGTCAAAGGAGATGCCTTTAGTCCTAGTTTTGGGCAAGGTGACTTCTCCACCCACCAAAGGAGCTCCATGGGCTGTGTCTGGGGCTGCACAAGCCTCCCAGGTCTCTCTGCCACCAGTCAGTGCTGAAGGCCAAGTTGCATGAAAAGATTAGTTCCCAGGCTTTAGCCTCGGTGTTGGGGCTGGAACAGCTGAGGAGTCTGAAGGCTCTTTGCCATCTTTGGTTGTGTGGCCTTAACATGACTGGAGATGACCCTACCTGGGCAGTCAGGCTGCAAAGAACTATTTTGCTAGGGAGAGCATTCACTGAGCCCCTCAACTTCATATGGAAGTATGTTTCACAAAAGATGAGCCTTCAACAATGTCTTCCCACACAATTCCGCATTTTCTTCCAGACATCTCTTTACCCCCATAATAACCATGCAGTGCTAATGCTCCCAATGACATTAAAACCACAACCTCCACCCATTGTGGGCCAGCTGTTCCCAGCACTGTTTGCTTGTAGTCTGGGTAGGAAGGGCAAGGGGAGACTTGAATGATGAGAAAAAATAACTTTATGGGTGGCTTTGCTTCTTTCAGGCATCTTCTTCCCCTCTTTTCTTTCTGAAACACTGACAAATATGGAGGAGGTGGCAGCAGTGGGCTAGTGTAGGGCACAGGCAGCTCCAGTACCAGCAGCTCCACTAGTTGCTGTGGGATGGGGGAAGAGCATCACTTTGGCAGGTACCACACCACCACCAGCACCAACCTGCTCCCCTTCCGTGCCTCCTCCCAGCACTGACAGTTTCTCTTCCTCCACTTTTCCCTTTGAAAAATGTAGTGGAAAATTGCCTGACCTGTGTTGTATTTTGCTGTCAGCACATTATTTTTTTTCCCTCGTGGTCTTGCTCTAAGACTTATTTGGATTCTACTCTTAGCTTCACCTGCCCCTGCTTACACACACTAGTGTTAAGTAAAGCTGACTTGTAGAGTTTCACGCAACTTCTTACTTTTTGCTTGAAAAAAATCTTTAATATAACTTTTTATGTAGAAAAACCCCATTTTTTTTAATAAGTTTTCAAATTCCTTTCTCTAGCAGGCAGCAAAAAGGTGCACATGCAAGTTAAGCACATGTTTACGTTCTGCCCAGCCCTGTGGTGTTCATTTGGACTAAATCGTGCTCCTGACATTTGCTCATTTATTTAAAAAACTAAAGTGTTGTCAGCGGTTCCCTGGGGTAAGATGCCTGCATCTTCCAGCTGGATTTACTCTGAGCTGCCCCAGCTCAGTAAAGAGCTTGAGCATATGGTGCATCCCCTGTGCCAGAGGGGTGTTTGCCTGCAACACCAGTTACACAGAGCAGGACTGAGACCCTCAGGCAGGTTTTACGTGGTTTATAAATCCTTCCTGAACGTGAGCCTGAGTTTTAATATGCTGTCAAACTTCTGAAACAATTTTGATGAATTTATTTGTTTCTGAAGCTGTTTTACTTTCTCTAATTAAGGTAGATCTTAATTGACGGGAGCAGTATCAGTGTCTGATGCTTTTACCAGGGTCAGTCTGTGTTTTGGAGGATGGAGTCAAGGATCGGAGAGTTTGGAGATAAACTTGGAAGCTGAGCCTTGCTCCTCTTCCCTGAGGGCTTCTTTGATGTGATTTGATGTTTCATGTACTTCACCACCTGACAGACAGATGTGTGTTTTATTGCAACATCCCACCCAGCTGGTATGAAACACTGGCATGTGGGAAGGGTGAGCGTTGCTTTGGGTGCAACTGGCAGCAGTTGGAGGGACCATGGTTGGTGGGACCATGGTTGTGCTGCTGAAGTTTTCGTTTTTGAAGGTGCTGAGCACCCAAGCCCCACACAAAAACATAACCACTCAACAATGAGTGTGGAAATTGTTCCCTGGGATGCAGAAACTGGGTTGGACAAATTACTGAGTTGCCAGGCAGAGGAATTCTCCTGTATGCCTGTATGTTTTGGGTTGGATTGGACTGGCTCCAGTGAGCTCTTCTGTAGGCCCTCTGAAGCTGGTTAGAGAGGTCACCTTGTCCTGTTGAGGTTGCCTTCAGTGCCTTAGGTACCCCTTCCCTTCAGCAGCATGGATTTATTCCAGCTAAGGCTCTGACCAATGATACAAAGGGGTCATCCTGTGAATTAATTTATTTAGCAGAGTCTCAAAGGATCTCAGAAGGTTGTAGATTGAATTTTGGTGGTGGGATGGAAATTCTCTTACTGTGACTAAGATGCTTATTAGAGGACTTGGGGTATCATCATTAGAGCAACTGGCAGGAGGCTGGTGGGTAAAGGCTGCCTGAATATCCATTCACAGTGGCTGCAGTGCCAGGGCACTGCTGCCCCTCAAATAGCTGTGCCCTGGTGTGGACCAGCTCCTTGTGGTAGAAGAGGCATGAACAGAGGGTTAGCATACCCTGCAGGCTGAATTTGTGCGTCTGTTCTGCCACAAACCTTCCTGGCTAGCCTTGGCCAAGTCACTTAGGGCCAGAGCTGGGGGCCATTGAGCACTTAATGGAGCATGATGTTTGGCTTTCTGTGACCTGGACATTGTCTGTGGGATGGCAGCAGAAAGAGCATCTCCCAGCTGTTGTGTTGCTGCAGGGACAAGTAGTTCTGTGAGGCTCTCAGTGCAGAGAGGCTGCAGTTGTCCAGCAGACTGGGAAATTACCCCCCCCCCCCACACACACAACCCCTTGAGCTTAGCCCAGTTTGGCCAGAGGCTTTACAAAGACATGGACTAGGAACTGGGCTGGCTTTGGTGGGGCGTCTGTGATATATCACCAGATGTGTCCACATTTGATGTGTGCTTGGCATGATTTATCCAAATTTTGATATTGCAGCTAAATTAACTCAGTTTTTAAGAGCTTTGGCCACCTAAAGGTGTAGTGTGCTCAGGTTTTTAATATTTCATCTGAATGATCTCAAAGGGGAGTCACTTAAACAAATAAAATAAAATGCAGGAAAACTTGGCATGTTTGTTGCTGGTTTGAAGCACCTTGCACCCAGCAAGGCTTCACATGATCGTTGGGGAAGCTCTCGCTGATAAAACTTGCTGTTCATACAAGGGAAAAGTAATATTCAAGAGCATCAGATCCAAGGAAATATTCAGCAAAGAGTCTGCAGTCCCAAGCAATCACGTCCATATGCTGAGCCGGGCTTACGTACCCTGATGCTCAGCTAACAAGGTCTGGTACCACTAATGGGGTCTGGCCAGGAGCCTGCAGAGAGATGCTGTGGGAACAGCACGAGGAAGACACCGTTGATGGAGTCAGGGCCAAGAGCTGTGACCTCGGCTGTCCCCTGGAGCTGGCAGGGATGCGGGACCTGCGTCCTCCCGCTGTCTGCAGCTCCAGCGCAGTGCGTCTCCTGGGAATTTCTCTTCATTTTGCACTGTGCCCACCAAAATCACAGCCCTGCTTCTGTCAAGCCTTGAGGTGGCTTGTTCCAATTCTGTTCCTGCTCACTGTCCAACCTTGGATAATCTCATTTCATCTGTCCCTGCATCCAAAGTGGGGGTCATGCTGTTTCTGCAGCTGGGTGATGTGCATCAAGACAGGGGTGAAAGATGCTATTTAAAGGCAAATCATACTTCTGACCTCCCAGCAGACAGTGGAACAGCTGAATTTGTTTTGTATTAAGGAGAAAATGCTGTGCTAAAAGTAAAAAAAAAAATCCCAAACAAACAATCCCTAAGTGCTACAGTCTGTTATTACTTCCAAAGCTTTGTGATGGATTTTAAGCCTTTAGGGAGGGTGAGTGCACGTGTTCTGCACCTGACCACCACCCTCCCTTTCTGGAGGGGCTGTTCCCAAAGACATGAGATAGCCTACATGCTGTTGTGTGAAGGATGCTTACCAGGGCTCTGCTGGGGGGGCTGGCGGAGCTCCCTCTTGGCTCGTTCAGGAAGGGGCTTGTGATGGGCCGTGTTGGCTTTGGCTTGCGTAAGCTTTAATCTAAAGTTGGAGATGTTTTTAGCTGATCTGTGTTAATGTTGGGTGGAATTAACATGCGTACAGGGATGCCACGTGACTGCCTCCGACCTCCCCCTTTTTTCCTTTTTTTTTTTTTTTTTTTCCCTCTTATTTTCCTTTTTCCCCTCATCGTTTTAACGGATTCCTGCCAAATCGAAGTGGCTGGCACCCAGCAGGGCTGGGCTGCCACCATCAGCAAGATGCCCGCCGTCTCTGTCCTTTACAAGGGAGCCATCATCATCAGCAGGTAATCCCTCCGCAGCTAGGGCAGCAGTCAGGGATGGGACTCAGGGGAGCCCTTGGGGGTCCCAGTGGCCCTCTCCATCTTAGAGGGCCAAGGGTCATCTGCTGTGGCTGCTCCAGGACCAGGGTGTGCTGGCAGGGATGGCTGGCACACAGCAAAAAGATCTGGGGACATCAGAACTAGTGCCCAGGGTTGGGTTTCTTGAGTGTCTAGCAGTAGAGAAGCTCATTCTACTATGCCATTTGTGTGTCGGATCGGGGATAAAAGTTGATTGTATCGAGCAGGCATCTGTTTCACCAAAATCTCTGTCCTTCCGTTGCGTTTCAGCCCAGTTTGAGCTATTTCTGTTTACTAGCAGCAGAGCTGTCTCGGCGATTTTCTCAAAAAGCTCTGCAAATTCTGGATAGTAAACTGAATCGGTCTGGGCCCAGGGCTGCTCTGGCTTCCTGCGATACCTTCAGGCTGTTTTCTGACAGCCAGATGTGTCCAGTTGTTTGTACAATCTCTTGAATACATGAAACAATGCAAGAATATTAAGGGGGGTTATTTTTAATGAGGAGAAAAAGCTTCCAATCTGAATCTTAGAGGTGGATGTTACTGGCTTTGCAGAATAGCTTGGTATGTTGAGAGGCATTTTGGATGCCTGAAAAGAGAAGTCCCTGAGGTTTATTCCTCTCCTGCATTCCACTGACCTTTGAATAGCCCCTTGTGCTCCACAGTGTTGTCCCTCCCTGGCTGTGTCCAGATTTGTGATCTGATATTGACTCAGAAACTCTTCTGTGACTTAAATCCTGGGAAGTGTTTTGGGAGCCATTCATCCCTGGCTTCCCACCTGGCACACCTGGCTCTGGATTTTTCAGATCAAGGTCCGCTCTTCCTCATGTCCACCCATCCTCATGGGGGTGGCAACTGCCAGCCACCTCAGGATGAGAGAGAAGTGGTGGTGGTCCCAGGTCTGAAGTCCCCAGCTAGGGCAAAGTGGAGCTGGGCTTTTCTGTTGTCATTTTTTTGGGACATTCACCTTGCCAGAGGGTCTTTAGGGGGAAGACTGTGGTGGTTTGGGATTGTTACTTGGCATGGGGGAAAAATCAGGTGTACGATGCTCCTCCACCTGCTTTGACTTGCAGTCAGAAGCTCCTACCCTCGGCGTGGTGGGGCAGGGACTTGAAGCAGCTTGGCGGGTCTTGCATCCCCCTTTTCCAGACCCCATGCCAAAGGCACGGAGGCTGCCTGCGTGACAAAACCTCAGGAGCGGATCGCACCCGCCTGTTTTCATTACAGGCTGGCTGTATTTGTGAAACTGGTTTATTCCTGGAACATTGGTCCAAGCTCTGATCTCATTTCCCGGGAGCTGGACAGCTGTCCAGTCCTGTTAATCTGGGGTAATGAATCACAGACAGGTCCATCAGATTTGCTGGGTGGGGAGGATGATGTCCAACACTGCACATATTCTCTCATTTATCTGTATAAACTTCGGGGGGGGCAAGGGTGAGGGTGTTGATTTTTGCCAGTGCAGGCTTAATACACGGGGCTGTCTCTCTCAACCAGTGTGTCTGCATCGTTCTGGGGGCAGTGCCTGGGGCAGTGGGAAGGATGTGCCTGTGTGAATGTTGGTTGGGCATCTGTGCTTCTGTTTATTTTAGCCTGTGAAAGAAAGATGCTTCTCTTCTTTTCCCTAGGACACTCATGGGACCATACGGGATGGATCGAACCGCACATTGCTTTGATTTCTATGACTGTGCAAACGGGCTGGGTGAGTACTGAACCTCTGCAAGGGACAGCAGGATGGGCTGGGGTAGCTAGAACATCCCCCACTGCTCCCTAGCACCTGTGTTGTGATGTGCCTCCCTGTATGAAGTCTGAGATCTCACAGAGAGACTGGTTCTCATGCCTGCCTGTGTTGAGCATCCGATAGCACCTTTTTCATCTGGGAGGTTAAAATAACATCAAAATCCCAACTAATTCCCCATGGATAGTGAGCAAAAGCAGTGCTGAGAGCTGTGCAGGAGTCTGAGGCCAGAGCCCCTCCTCTGAGCAGGATGGGGTGGGCATGAAAGGCTTTTCAGATTTTTCTTATACATTAAAATAAGAAAAAAAATAAAATGGGGAAAAAAAAAAAAAAAGAAAAGAAAAAAAGAAATACAATCCTAAGCACTTCCCAGCTGCCTGCCCCGCTGCAGGCAGGCTCCCCGGGAAGCCAACCCAATGGGTGATGCAAGGCATTGTGGCTTTCCTGGGGACCAGGCTGTAGGAGTTGGGTTTGGAAAGTTTGGCCCACGGGTAAGGGTATGAGCAGCAAGTGAGTCAGATATCCTTCCATGGAGCTCTGAACATCAAAGCATAGAAGAGAAGGGGAAAGAGATGGTCATGTCCATCAGAATGTGAGAAATAGCTGCAGGTTCATGAAATTCATCCGAGAAGGATCCAGCACAGCACCTCATCTGACCTCTGTGTGTCCAGCAGCATAATTATTGCTTCTTTCTCATGGACTTGATAAAAAATTGTGACCCTGCATCAGGATTTCTCAGAGCCCGCTGTGAAGTCTCCTCCATAGTTATCAATTGTGAGCATAGCCCATCATCCCTCAGAGCAGCTCTGGGACCCTTGGTGGACTCCCTGAGTGACCTTTTGGGGACCTCTCCTGAGAAGTCAAACTACCCAGAGAGACAAGGTCTGGTTTCCTGAGACCTGAGATTAATTATAGATTAATTATTAGCTGTTTGCAGCTCTTGGGTAACGGGGCTTTTGGAGATGCAGGAAGGGCTTTGCTGACCCTTCCCTGGTGTTCTGTTCATGAGGTTCACGGGAGCTCAGCAAAATGTCTCGGTGAATATAATATTTTAATCTCTAGAGGTGGATTTGGTTGAGTTGATGGGATTTTAGCTGCTGGGTTAGATTAGCTTGTTAAAGGAGGAGACCTAGAGAAGCCTGACCAAGCTGTTGCTGATCTCTGAAAGAAGTGCACAGATATTGCAGCCCGCTGTAAGCCACTTTGCTGGGTCCCAATACTCCTTCTTCTCCCAAGTCTGTGGACAGAGGGTCTTTGCAGGGCTTTGCAGACCCTCTACAGGGTCTTGTGCTGCAGGAAGGTATAATGATGTGGATTTTCTAATGCTGTCATCAGCTTTCCTCATCCTTTCTTGTGAGGCTTGAAACCCCCAAGACAAATGATTGTCCTCCAGAAATCATCCCTCTCTGCTGAGGACCAAGCAGTGCTTGCAGGAGCCCCACGCCTCACATAGGTGTAGATGCTCAGAATAAGTGATGGTTTTTGAGGGAAAAAAAAGTGCCTTCGTGAGTTTATGTTCAGATGCAGGTATTATTCCAGCCAAGTTTCTATGGAGCGGCATCAACCCGCTTGGTGCCGGAGTGGCAGGTCAGCGTTTGGCCCCAGGTCTGTTGCTCTGTGGCTTTAGGTGGAAACTCACATGTGAACCTCAGCAGAAGTTCAAAGGGGTTACTCGGCGGCTCCTCAAACCTGAACTTTGAATTAAAGAATAGCCATCAAAGGGAAGTGCTGATTAAGAAGCATTTCTGAGAAACACCGAGAGATCCCATTATCTTGACCTTCATCTTCTTAGGACAGGGCAGTGAGTGATTCACCTCCAATCTGTCCCTTCCTCCAGACACAAAAAGCTGGCTGGGGCTGCAAGATCAACAGAGGGATTAAGGGAAATGTAATTGAACATTGCTAGCTTAGGCGCAAAGCAGGCAGCTCCTCTCCGTGCATCCCGCCGGGAGCATGGCATGGCTGCCAGTGGGGTCAGGATGCACCGGAGATGATTACAGTTGGGCTAAACAACCAGATTAGCCAGGACACCCCTTGACCCCTGGTATAGGGAGCCAGGAGCAGGTGAGATTATAGTCTGAGAACTGTGACACTGGTAGTAGTGGAAGCAGGATTAGATGCACCAGAGAAGTTTGAGGGTCTTGAAGGAATTTATAGGATCGCTAAGAAGCTAAAGAAAGTGCTACGGCAGTCAGTCTAAGCTCTCTGCCCACCTGGAGTTTCCCCATAAACATTTATTCTGGAAAAGAGAGAATACTGGAGATGTGGGCATCAGCTCCAGGACCTTTGCCAGAAAGGAAAGATTAAATAGAGGCATCCAAAATAGGCTAGATTATCTGGCCTTAAGTATGACTTAATAAGCATTATATGGGGACTTTGATGCTGTGACAATTCAAGAGCTGTTATTTACCTATACTGAGTCCCAAATGCAAATTTTACTGAAGTGTTTATAAAATACAGAAACTCTCAGGAATGCTATCATCACAATCTTTGATGATTTGGGTTTGTTGCAGTCAGTCCCAGGCTGTCCTACGGTCAATCCAAGCTCTGGCAGGAATAAGACCTTCCTCTTTCTCCTCCTCCTCCTCCTCCTCCCTGCCCTGGTGGGGACTCCCCAGTGCATTCAGGGGGGGCAGGACTGGTGTCTGCAATACAATGAGTGGGAGGGCAGTGTGGACAGAGCCTGGCAGCACCCGGCTGCTTTGCCAACAAGGGAGTTAAAAGTCAGAGGGTTTTCCTCCCTCCCCTCACCTCAAAGTTGGAGTGTGTTTGGGAGCAATACTGTGAGTAATCACTGATTTTAATAACAAGATCGGATTTTCTCCTGACATCGTTGGGGATCAAGGAGGATTTGTAGATACTTCAGCTATATTAAGCCATTATTACAATTGATTTGCAGACACAAAAGGGAAATGAGTCATTATCAGTTTGATACCTCAGCAGAGGAGTCTGTTGTGAGCAGGTCCTGTTGGGCTGCTGGGTAATGCTACAGATGTCCCACTTCCAAGATGCAGATCTTGACATGATTTGTTTAAGGCATTTTATCATTCCTAACCACCTGAAGTTCCAATGTGAAGAAAAACAGGGTGGCTTCTTCAGTCATCACATTGGCTTAAGCCAGACTTCTGGTGTTCTCCCTGTCCAGGGGAACCCATGAGCCTCTGCCTCTGGCAGGACCCCCCATGCCAGGGCTTTCCCAAACCCCATCCCAAGTGTAAGCCTGCTCCTCCGCAAAAGCGAAGTCCACCAGCAGCCAACTCAGGCCGGTCAGGAGCTGAGAAGCTTTCCAGCTGAGCATCCTTGTTGATGACCAGCTTTCACCTTCTGTCAGCAGGCTTTGAGGCTGCAGCATCTCTTCCCTGCTTTGATCCATAGGTGCCTGACCTGTCCACATGCCTCAGCGAGGCTCGTGCTGCCTGGAGATACCCCTTTTGGGCAATATTTTCAATTTTAGCAAATGTCTTCAAACATGCAATGGAGAACAGCATTGGTGCCTGCACCTGAGGTTTTCTGCTGAGAGTTCCCAGTGCTATGGGTAAAACAGCTCCCCCCACCCAGGTGCTACGTGGTTTAATGCATTGAGCCCAGCGAATAAACTCCAGCTCTGGGGTCTTGTGCTTGGGAGAGTCAGCTATTGCTGCATATAGAAATAAGATGAAAAATTGTAATAATCTGGGTTTAATCACAATTTGAATGTAAAAAGGAGGAAAGGCTGAGAGCCCTGGGGCTGTTCAGCCTTGGGGAAGAGCAGGCTGAGAGGGGATCTGATCAACGCTGATCAATAGCTAAAGGGCTCACAGGGGGCAAGAGGATGGGGCCAGACGTTTTTCAGTGGTGCCCAGTGACAGGACAAAGGGCAACAGGCACAAACTGGAACCCAAGAGGTTCCATCTGAACAGGAGGAGAAACTTCTTTGCTGTGAGGGTGTTGGAGCCTGGCCCAGGCTGCCCAGAGAGGTTGTGGAGTCTCCTTCTCTGCAGAGATTCCAAACACTCCTGGCAATCCTGGGCCCCCTGCTCTGGGTGACCCTGCTGGAGCAGGGAGTTCTCCAAAGGTCCCTTCCAACTCCCACCACTCTGCGTTTCTGTGATTTTGTTTAAAGATGACTTGACAGACCAGGGGCTGAAGCTGTGTCCCGCTCTGCAGTGCTGCATGTCCTCAGCGTGCCCTCCTGTCCAGAGCAGCAAAATGCCTGACCGGCAGCTCTTGGGAGAGATTTGTTAATTAAAGCCAGGCTTTCTAATCCTTCTGTCCACAGCCTGGATCTTTGAAGCAGGATTTAATGAGCCCTGGACAAATAAGTCTCTTGGGCCTTTTCCTGCCAGCCAGCTTACGCATGCTGGCTGGGACAGGTCCCGTGGCTGGAGAGGTGGCTGTGTGGAGCGTGAGCCCTTTGCCAAGGTGCTGCAGGGTACCCACACCAAGCTGCCACAACAGGGGGTTTCAGGGACTCGACAAAGATCGTTGCTGGCACCTTGGCTCCTGCCTCTGGGCTGCTCCTCCTGGGTCCAAACACTGATAAAGAGTGGCTGCTCTGGGGACAGCTTCTGATGCGCAGCTCTGACATCAATGGCAGCTTCAAAGACTGCAGTGGAGATGCTGCTGGTGCCTGGCAGGCAGGCAAGTGTGCAGTGGTGATGTTCTCACCACGGCATTGAACTGGGGCTTGTCCAGATGTTGCACTTTGAAAGAGTTCTTCTGGGGGAGATGTTTGTCCCAAGTAATGTTTTCTGTGAGAAGTGTTATGAGAGACATGAACACAGGCTGAGGCACCCACAGCAGAATCAGATCCTTTCCCATCAGTGATGAACTTGGACCTGTTGGAGCAGGTCCAGAGGAAGCCACAAAAATTATCTGAGGGTGGAACCCCTATACTGTGAGGACAAGATGAGAGAGGCGAGTTGTTCAGCCTGGAGAAGAGAAGGATCTGGGGAGACTTTCTTGTGGCCTTTCAGGACTTCAAGGGGCCTGTCAGAAAGATGAGGACAAGCAGGATTTGTTGTGACAGGACAAGGGGAGATGTTTTTAAATTAAAAGAGAGAAATTCAGACTAGAGAGAAGGAAGAATTTTTTTCTGCTGAGGGTGGTGAGACCCTGGCCCAGAGAGGTGGCTGATGCCCCATCCCTAGAACCATTCCATGTGAGGTTGGCCAGGGTTCTGAGCAACCTACTCTGGTTGCAGATGTCCCTGCTCCCTGCAGGGGGTTGGACTACATGACTTATAAAGGTCCACTCCCACCCGAAACAGTCCATGATTCTATGAACTTGGGGTTGGGACAGGTGTTCAGTCCTTGCCTATACCTTTCCTGGAAGCTTTGCCTCCACAGCTGTTGGTCTGAGTAAGTGCTATCAGATGCCTGTACCCTTTGTGTCATTCCAGTGTTGCTTCTGCTGCTGCTTGTGTATCACAGGGGATGCATGGGACTTTCCACAAATGGTTTTTAACGGGGGTGTCCAGTAGTGTTGAGGTGCCCAGGAGCTGTGCCAGAGGCTGCATCTCTCTGAGATGTCCCGTGAAACTGCACTACTTCTATCTTTGTGTCATGATCTCTTCTTATCCTCCAGGTATTAAGGTAATTGGTGGCATCAAGGAACTCACTGGGGAAGAATATGGAGTTTATGTCAAGAGGATCATTCCAGGTGGTGTTGCTTATGCAGATGGTGAGTTAAACATGGTGTGGATACCACAAAACCCGAGAAAAGCCAAAATCCACTGTATTTATGTTACATGTTACCTTATTAGCGATTTCAGGTGCTTTCTCACAGATTTTCCAGCAGTGGGGGATTTTTTTTTGCTGTGTCAGACTTGCCTTGGCTCCTCAGCATGAGTACGATTGCTTTGTGTCTTTAAAGCAAGATCTGTCTCTGCCACACAGAGAACTTCACTTTGCTTCCTGTCCTTTCCCATACACCCTTCATTGCCTGTAGACCCCCAAAAACCCAGGGTCCTTCAGCAAATTCAGCTCTGCTCTTGGCCACTGATTTAATTCTGAGCACCTTCAGATAAGTTGGTATTAGGCGGGGCTCTGCAGAGTTCACCTTTTGTAAGTAAAGCCACAAAGATCCCCCCCCCCCAAATGTTAGAAGATCATTTTTCTACCTAAGAAATAAAAATAAATCCAAAACAGGTGGACATGCCACTCATGGTTGTCTACCTGACCTCAAACTGAATTAAGTAAAAGCTTTAATGCAATTTTCAATGTTTACTTGGTAGCTTCCTACAGCAGAGCAAGTGCTGTGATGTTGGAGAGGGTTGTTCAGGGAGGTTGCAGAAACAATCTATGGACATCTTGAAAAACCAGTTGGATGAGCATTTCAGGAGCGACCTATGCATATTTCGTCTTGTCTCTGGGCAAAGGGAGGAACTGCCCAACCTCTCCCAGTCCCTTCAAGCTGTATTTTCTGCAGTTTCTATCCATTAGTTTTCTTTTCTAGGGCGCCTGCAGCCAGGAGACCAGATCCTGGAGGTCAATGGAGATTCCTTAATTGGGGTTACAAGTGAGAGGTACCATATCCAAACAGAAATTCTGCATTCCTGTTGCTTTTGTATAAGTCTGTGAAGTGGTTTAGGTTGCAGGTTGCATGGAGGACACTAGGGCATCTCTTTGTGCTCTGACACAGCCAGTGCTGTTCTCGAGAGCCAGCTTGGGAATTATTGAATGAAAGTTTCTGTATCCAAACAGACCAACGAACCCATACTGTATTTGTGACATATGCAGGCATTTCCCTCAAATGCTTGTTTTTTTCACAGCTGCTGACACCCCCACTCCATCTCCTGCAGCTTCCCAGCAAGTCCCACAGCTCCCAGTGCTGGAGATTAGCTGGTGCCTAAGCCCAACAGCACTGCTCCATGACAGGGATTCCCTTTTGAGCTGCAACCAGCCCTTCAGCTCTCTGTCAAGAAAATCACTAGCTGATCCAGTGGTTCCCTGCACTTTTGGGGCACCCCTGTTCCCTGAAACACAGTGCTAGCCTGATGCTGCCTTGCACTTCTGCCTAGGGGACATAGGCTGGGTGAATGCTCAGAAAGGAGCATGAGGAGTTTCTCCCACTCCCAAACCCACATCGTGGCTGGGTTTGATGAAGGAGGTTCTGAGGACATCCCTGCAGCTGCAGGGAAGCTGTGCCTGGCCTCCAGCCCACTGCCCTGACTCCCACAGGAACATGTGTATTTTGAACCAGAAAGTGGTCATCCCTAGGTTGGAAACTTCCAAGTGAGGAGATGTGCTGGGAGGTATTTGCTCACCACCCTGTGCACCTCCTGGGTCTGCTTTGTTATCATGGACTTCTAATTTATTGAAGAAGTGGAAAATTCAGGCTGCGAATTGGCTGTTTTCTGGCCCCACTTCCAGGGCAAGGAAATGGGGCTGTTCCAGAGTCATCCAGCTGAAAAAGGTCACTTGGCTGCTAACAGGCTTTGCCCAGGTTGTGGGTCTCTTCCCAGTTTGCTGTGAGCTTTGATACATGGCTTAGTGAACTCGGTGGGGCACCTCTGTGAGCTGGCATTGATACGTTGTGGTCCTTCTCACAGGGCCGTGGACATCCTGAGGACGGCATCGGCCACCAGCCACATGCGCCTTCTTATAGCCCGTGATGACGATGCCAGGTAAGGGGTGTCGCCTTGCACCGGGAAGAGGGATCATGGTGTGCGTGGGCACTGTAGCTGGACTGTCTTTGAGCTAACCAGGATCACAGTTCATGGTGAAGACAGAGGTGGCCAAGGTAACTTTGATAGCTGTGCACCAGTGGGAATGTGCTGGAGATGTAATGGGAAGGGAATTAAAGCTGGTGGCTTCCAGCTGCAGACTTGGCTCCAGTCCAGCCTGTGCCAGGTCTGTGTGGCATCAAGCAGACTTCTGCAGGTGTTTCCCCAGCAAGGACCAGGGCAGCTCCAGCCTTGGCTGTAGGGTGGTACGAGCTCCTTCAGCACTGAGCACATCCTGCACAGAGATTTGGATGAGGATGTACAGGGACAGCAGGATCTTTACTTCCTGTTCCTTTCCAGTGATACACCTTAAGTTAAGGTCTCCCTTCCCCAGAGGTTTCCTCTTATTTGGTCAGTCGACAAGGA
The DNA here is from genome assembly GCA_025345505.1 of Todiramphus chloris collaris. Classification (NCBI taxonomy): domain Eukaryota; kingdom Metazoa; phylum Chordata; class Aves; order Coraciiformes; family Alcedinidae; genus Todiramphus; species Todiramphus chloris. The sequence goes on from JANVCC010000039.1 coordinate 7,036,754, forward strand.
GTGATGCTTAATAGAGAGGAGATTTAGACTAGATAGAAGGATAAAATTTTTGATGCTGAGGGTGGCGAGACCTTGGCCCAGGTTGCCCAGAGAGGTGGTTGATGCCTCATCCCTGAAACCAGGTGAAGTTGGCCAGAGCTCTGAGCAACCTGCTTTAGTTGCAGATGTCCCTGCTCACTGCAGGGGGGTTGGACTAGATGACCTTTAGAGGTCCATTCCAACCCAAACCAGCCTGATTCTGTGACTCACATGGAGGACAAGCAGATTCTTCCTGAAACCTCTCCCTGTTTTACTCCATGAAAAAAATTGATTTCTTGAGAGATGCTTGGAGGATTCAACAGGAGAAAGGAAGAGTCCAGTTTTGTTTTTGCTGGATTTCAGCTTTGTGGGACAATGATGGTGTCATGAGAGGAGGCAGGGTTGTGGAAACCAAGTCATGTGATTAAAGGGATCTTTGCTCACAACCCATGGGAGATCTGGTGCAATGTGCTGGAGCACCCTCCCTCTTGAATAGCAACACAGGTCTGAAAACTTGAGGTGCACCAGGAATCACTGAAATGAGAGTGGGTATAGGTAGAGCCCAGCCGTGGGCAGACAGGCTGCTGGTGCCAAGGCATTGCACCATGTGTGGGTGGCTGAAGATCACAGAGTCAATGTAGCTGCGTCCCGTTAGCGCTGAAGATGACAGTTTCATTCCTTATCCATCAGCAGCTGTGGAGCGTTCCTGCCTTAGCAGACCAGTGAGAGTGCTGTAATGACAGGGATGACGCTAATTTTGGCTCAGTAATATAGTGGTGGAAGAATTATTTGCTATTAATGATGGACTGCTTTTTACCTATGCTCTTCCGGTGAAAATAACATCTCAAATTATTATATTAACTGCAAGTCCTTCACCCAGTGCTTCATCAGCAGCTGCTGAAGTGACCAGGTCACCAGAGCCAGACTCAGGCCTTTGACCCTGTTTTGGCCCAAGAAAGGATGGGCAGGATGCAGTTCTGTGCCACACTGGTTTCCAGTGCTTGCCTTATGGGGAAAGCGGCAGTGGGCTTCTCGCATTGGCCTCTATGAGTAGCTGTTGCCAGGTCTGGTGCCCAGCAGGAGGGGTGAGTTCTGGCATCTGAGCAGCTCCCAGCACACATCTGCAGTGGGACTTGTTCAGGGAAACACTTGGTTTCTCAGCCAGAGCCCCCAAAGCAGGCTTTCTGCCTTCCCCAATCCTGATCTGTTCCAAGCTGTTCAGGCACCTCGATGTGTCTCCTAGTATCTTAAACTGCAGCAGATGTTTCTTAAAACATACGCACGCGTGGCTTTGTCGGCAGCTCCAGCTCCTCCGTGCATCTGTCATCAGTCCCCAGTCGCCCTGCAAGGCGCTGCGTGAAAACCAGCTGAGGGAGGCTGGGAGGGAGACGAAACTTCAAGCAATTTATTTGGCCTCCCTTTGCTGTTGGTCGACTGTTAAATCTGCGAAAGGTTCACTGGCGGGAGAGCGGGGAAGCAATCAGTTACTTTATTTATTTATTTGTTTTAAAAGATTTGCAGAGATTTCGCTTACATAATCATCTCGCAAACTGTTTAATACACAAATACACATCTCCAGGATTAAGGGCTGTGGAAAGAGGGGAAGGATTTTTCTCCTTTCTGCTTTTTTTTTTTTTATTTTATTTTCTCCTTAGTGCTGTCTTTATTTCATTGACGCCCTATCTTTTAAGTCTGTCCTTGAGCATGGGCGAGCGGAAAGCCCTAAATCTGGATGGAAACAGGCACTCTGACTTCCCAGGGACTGTCAGCTCTGGAGTTGATGCCCATGGAGCTGCCATGCCTTGAGTTGAGGGCAGCCTTGCACCTTCCCGCTGCCCAGCAAAGCGGCTCACGAGACACGAAAGCTGAAGGATGACATGTGGAGGAGTGTAATTCAGTGTGTTTGCAGCTACTCCAGTGCAGGCTGTCTTCAGAAACCCCAGCGCACAAGGCATGCTGGAGGAGGAAACATAAAGGCTCGGGATTTGGAAGACGATCCAACCTGCCTGCCAATTTTCCCCATGACTCAGCTGAGTAGCATTTTGTTGTGGTTGCCCTCGGGTGAATTTGACTCAAATGCTATTATTTGTCCCTGGAGTTAATTATAGGCCCAAATTACCTGTGCTTTTAATGGAACTCAGTCCTGGCGTGTATAAGATGCATGTTTTCAGCCTGTCGCATCAGACATGGTGCAGAGAGCGGCAGTAATGCCAGGGCTTAAAGCAGAAAATTCACATTTAGAGCTGGACATGCTGGGTTTGGGTGATAGTTAGATCTGATTTTTGTCTGTGCTCATCTTTAGCAAGCAAGGGTAATTTTATTGCATACGCTAATTATTGTTTATTCATTCTCAGCCTGAAAGTTACAATAGTTCCTCGTTTCTATGCGTTGCACAGGTATCATCCTGGTCTTTCAGGTTTATCACTGTGAGAAAGCCAGTTTGTGCTGCACCTCCTTGTGCACGCATGATAAAATGCTAAATATGTTGCGTCTCCACATTATACGTGCAGTTGCCTTGGCGAAATGGGCTGTTGTATTAATAGGGCTAGCACAAGAAGCTGTAAAGGAAAGCAGTGTGCTCTTCTGCAAGTGCACAACCAGTATCCAGGAATCAGCAGAGAGGCCATTGCTGGAGTTCTGTGTGTGATAGTGGCATCTCAGACCATGGTTTGTTCCTCTGAGCACTTGGTGCTAAACTGGAAGGTTAAACTGGATCTGACTCTGGTGAGCCCAGGGTGTCCCAGCAGTGGTGGGATGTACTGGCCCATGCAGCCAGAGCAGGAGGGCTCACAGCTCAGGATGTGCTAGCTCTATGCAGCTCGGTCCCCAGATGCACTGTGCTAAGATGGACTTGGGCTCTGTGCTGCGGCTGCTGCTCTAGAGCATCATCTCACCCAGACAGCAGTGGAAATCATAGCATCATGGACTGATTTGGGTTGGAAAGGATCTTTAAAGGTCATGTAGTCCAAACCCCCTGCAATGAGCAGGGACATCTGCAACTAGAGCAGGTTGCTCAGAACCCTGGCCAACCTCACCTGGAATGGTTCCAGGGATGGGGCATCGACCACCTCTCTGGGCACCCTGGGCCAGGGCCTCACCACCCTCAGCAGAAAACAATTTCTTCCTTCTCTCCAGTCTGAATCTCCCTCTTTTAATTTAAAACCATCCGCCCTTGTCCTGTCACAACAGACCCTGATCAAAAGTCTGTCCCCATCTTTTTGACAGGCCCCTTGAAGTCCTGCAAGGCCACAAGAAGGTCTCCCTGGAGCCTTCTCTTCTCCAGGCTGAACAGCCCCAACTGTCCAGCCTGGTGTCCCAGCAGAGGGTTCCACCCTTGGATCATGTTAGTGGCCCTGCTGCAGCTGCTGTGAGCTGGGTGTGAGAAAATCTGCTTCAGTGATGCTTTTGCAGTGCTTTGGGTTCATGGTTCCCACTGACCTGCAGGCTTTGGGTTTTGTTTATTTTGAGACAAGTTATTAATTTATCTGGTGTCACAGGCTCTTCTCTCTCCCCCAGCTGTGGTGCAGAGCTGAGGTTTCCAGACGCTGTACTCTCCCATAACCTTTGATGTAGGATTTGTCCTTTGTTCTCCCAAGAACAAAAGGGCAGGGCAAAAAGGTATTATGAGATAAAATAAAAATATTTTGCAAGAAGATTGACCCCCAACTGCTTAATCTGAAGCAAAGTTGGCCTACAGCTGGTTGCTGCTAGCAAACCCCATTGGGTGATGGTGGAATCAACTCTATGCCATGGGGCTGTGTGAAGGCTGTGCAGGTCCAGGCTCTGTTACAAGGATCCTCCAGACCTCAAATGTCTGCATCTTAATGAAAAAGAGCTGGCAAAGGGATTATTAAAATGAACTTTCCACCTAATACAACCCCGTTGGTTTTGGTTTGGTTTGGTTCTTATTTTTAAATAAAGCCGGGCATTTTAGTCCTGCAGGCACCTGACAATTCTGAATGTTTTAGTAAGGGTCAAATTTTAAATATTAAAGACATCTTCTGAAGCCTTTTGGTGTCTGAAAGCACAAAGCAAGACCTGCCTGCGTTCCTTGTTCATGAACTGGCAATGTTTGGGCATCGTCTGCCCGCTTGCAAATTCCTTCAAATACAGCACTGGGCACAAAATTAATTTTCAGGAGATTGACACCAGAAAGTGTGTTGCTTGCTGCTGGGATAAGCAGCAGTTAGTCTTGTTAGTCATGTGTTTATGTCCTTGGTGGAACTGGGGCTTGCACCACTGACCAGCAAAGCAGGAGCTGGGATAGTGGCACATGATGTAGCATTTAGTCACATCACCCCTACAGCAAACAGCTGGGCTGGACCTGGCCTTACAAAGCATCCTGGGGCTTGGAGCTTGTCATTCAGGCTCCTGGGCAAACAGTGATAAATACTTCTTTGTGGATAAACTTAGCGACATGAAATAAATAACAAAGAATGCTCAAGTCGTACATGCCCTCGCTTATAACAGATTGACGGCATGGATTGGGGACTGGGTTGGCATTGTTTAGCAAGGTTTAAAGAGCGTAAGAGATGACAGACTAGTTGCATTTGCATTGACTAAGAGTTTTTTTTAGCCATTGTTTTAAGTTCATAACCTGTTCTGTGCTCTGATGGATTATTATCTGAGGAAAATGCAACAATAGATGACCACAGAAACACCCAGCCCAAAACAAAAACCCAGCTGCTGATGGCTTGGTAACCACTGGAAATAACATGTTAGCTTCCAGCACATTAGACCAGCCACTGCAATAGGTCAGGAAGGAAAAAGGCCACCAGTGCATGAGCTATCAGTGCAATGGGAGCTTGAGTCCCATATAGAAACACAGAGGTTTACTGGAAAGTTGGGAGAATTCTGTGTAGGTAAGATCCATTCATGTTTCAACCCAGGGAATCAGAATAGCAAACCGCTGTCCTACTGCTGCAGGAAAGTTGTCCTTCTGCTTTCTCAGTGACTTCACATCTGTTTCAGCATGAAACTGCCTGTTAGAAAGTTTTGTGGAAGTTGGAGCTTCTGAACAAAGCAGATGATTTTTTTTTTTAAGTCATGGGTTTCACTGATAAAGACAACAGTGCTGATGCAAAGTATGGGATTCACCAAGGCTTTCCACTGAGCATTGTGCGACACTTGGGCTTAAAATTTAGCATTAATTGGAATGAATAAGTCATACATTTGATGGCAATATTAGATAAGGCAGGCACTGGTCTTTGAAGTTTGTAAATGAGCTGGTTGTTAATGGGAAGATGTAAATTACTGAGAGCATTTCCAGCAGGAAACTAAGGAGCTGGTGATTCATTCATCATTTAATATTGTTAACTCTAATCTAGCCAATAATATATAGCATCTGTCCCAGTAAAGTACGCAGATGACACAGCGTCTGCTTGTGCGTAAGAGGAGTCTCCTCACTGAGGACACTTTGCTGTGGCTGGTTTCCTACAGGTTTATGTCTTGAGCTTGTCGGACTGTCAGGTCTGAGAGCTAGTCACTCACAACCCAGCTTTTCCTGTGGCTAGAGCATGAAGGCACCTTCCCATGGGGATTCCCTCACGCCTTCAAAGTGGGCATCTGATGTTGTTACTGTGGCCACAGAAACAACACTTTAAAGGTCTCTTCCCATTGCCTGACTGCTTGTTTAGTGACACCTGTAAGAACTCAGTCATCCTTGAGGTTCTTCTCTGTGCCAGAAGGTTGGATTGACCAGCTAGTGTTTGTGAAAGGAGAGGACCACACAGTCATGGAGGGACTGCATGTTCCTGGGAATAGAGAGACAGTGTGGCAGGAATGGGCACAGAAGGATGATGCTTGAACATGGCAGCCCCTTTCTGTGCCTCCTCATGCAAAAGGGTGCAAGGGCCTCATGGCAGCTCAGAGAAGGATTACAGAAATTATGCAGGAGCTGATAAACATGGGTAATGGTGGTTCTTAATGGGGTTTAAAAACTGAACGTGTTACACTTGTCAAAAGGAAGGTGATGAAGCAATTTACCTGTTGTGTACAGGTAGTTACAGCTCATCAAGGACTCAACAGGCTTGGGTAGTTATATGGTAGCCAACCTCAGCCTGGAAGCAGGAAGCATTAACGAGGGCACTTGGTCAATAAGGCAGCTTTCCAGGGGATGTTGTGGATGAGATTGCTTTGCAGAGAGGCAATATAGGAAGCAGGGGGGTTTACTTCAAGACAGAGGGATCATGATAAATGTTTGTGGGCTGCCAATCCTCCCTGTTCTTGAATTCACTGACAAGCCCTTCTGATCTTGAGACTTGTAAATTTAGCATGTGACTGCTGCTTCAGCATCTTCAGCCATGAGCTGCTGGGAAGTGTACAGCAGCCTGAACTGCCCCAGCATGCAGGTCTTTGGTAAGGCTTTTGCTCCAAGAATTTAGCCTATGGTGTTTGTGGAGAGCATGACCATGGATGGATTCAGAGAGAGGGCTGCTTCTTTTGTGCTCCAGAAGCCATCTACCTTCTTTACCCCATCAAGACCTAGCAGGATCTGCTTTCTGTCTAGGAAAGGAGGAGAAAGAACACAGAATAAGCTACATTAAACTATTCTAGGAGTCACAAAGAGGCCAAGCATTTTTGGTTTATATTTGCATAGGTACAGCTCCTTTTGACAGTCTGTTTAATTTGTGTGGTGTGTTAACAAAACTTCTGAGCCTTACAGTTGGGGGTAAAATGATTCCTGTTGATCCTCGGGAGGGTCCATGTGGTGGGGTGCAAGGCAGGGGGGCAAAGCAGGGCTCCTGTGTTCGTCTGCCCTCTCTCAGGATGGACAGTCCCCGACACCAGTGTCTGTCCATATGTCCTTTCCCAGTTCCTCTTGCCCATGTCCACCCTGTACACTTTCCAGAGCAAGGAAGGAGCGCACCCATCACACAGCCTATTGCAGGAAAGCTGCACTGCCATGAGTTTGATTATTGGCCTTAAGCTTTGAATGACCTCTGGAACCCAAGGAGGTTACCCTTGTGCATGAGGAAGCTCTGTCTGCTTCCCACTGCTGGAAGGCTTTGGCCCTAAAGTCTCAGTAGTAAGTCACTGCCATCAGTGGCACCCTTGTCATATCAAGAGGTGGGGAATCTTTTTGAGCAGCAGCTGACTATATGATGTTGGATTTTTTTTTTCCAGAAGAGAGTTCTCTGAGCTGCTGGAGAAGTTTGGCTCCCAGAGTAATACAGGCTCAGCACGGAGCTCACCGGTCCTGCATAGTGGCAGTGAGTAGCTCAGAGTGCCTCCAGGGGGAAACCAAAGCCCCCTCTCTTTCTTCTGAGAATTCTCTTTTTCCCAGTGTTATTTTGAAGGAGTTTGGATTGAATTTGTGTGGCTGTTTGGATGAAAGAGGAATCCTGCTTGTCCTTACTGCAAGCACTTGGTGCATCCCTGGGTGCAGACTGGCAGGCATGGCCAGTCCTGCCCACACAGAACGAGGCAGCGAGCGAGCTCCTCAGGGTGAACACAGGAGAACTGAGTCGGGGTCATAACCACTTCCAAGACCTCCAGACTCTGCTTAACTGATGTGCTGGGCAGGTAACGCCAGCAGTACCTATCTCTGCAGGTGCACCTCTCTGCCATGGATTTCAAAGCATTTCAGCAATGATTCATCCAATGATCATTATTTTGCATTTGCAAATGGGAAATATTTCATGAGATGCAATAAGGTTCACCTAAGTGAGGTGCCAGTGCACTGAATCATGTGTGCACGGGGAAAGAAGGCATCCCTCTGCTTGGCATCCCACCAGAAGGCTACCAGTCCTTCTCCTATGGCAGCATTATGTAGTGCTGGTGGAGGGGTGACAGTCCCATGCTGGAATTGTGCCAAGGAGGCTGAATGAGCCTGTCCATGAGTGATATAAAGATGTCTTCAACTACTATGTGGTTTTCCCCAGAGAGCTAGGAAAAGGGTGCCAGCTTTTGGTGGTGGAGCAGGGGAGGAGGGTGATGATGGGGTATTTGCATTCCCTGGACTGACTCTGACTTTGCTGTTCAGGTCGCTACCTGGAAAGTACATCCTCGGGCTCCTCCTCACGCTCTCAGAGCCCGCTGCTGCTGAGCCCTGCCAATTCCCACGGCCCCTTCATTGGGACCCCAGCGCACACTTCTCACGCACAGTACGTATGGGCCGTGCGGGGCTGGCCTGCAAAGCCCAACCCTTGGGCAGTCATGAATATATCACCCAATGTCTAACGCTGCCTTAGGGGCAGATCTAGTAAATAATTCCAGTGCTTGAAGAATTGTTTTGACCGTCCTCATGTCCTCGGTACTGATTGTACCTCCACAATGGCTAGGAGACCACAAAACCTTCTAGAAGTCTTTGTCATGGTGTCACCTTGACTGTTCCTGGGAAGCCTGTGCCCAAGAGCTGAAAAGTTTCCCTGCAGAGGCAGTCAGTATGTCTGCAATGTGCTCTTGCTCCCCTGCTCTGAAAGCCGGGGGGAAGCTGTGGCTTACATCCATCTGAGAGGACACTGCACCACACCTTTATAAACCATTCATGAGTAGAGTGTTTCTGCAAGGCCAGTGCTGCTTTCGGAAGGTGTTTCAGAAGCTTGTTTTCTATTGCCCTGCTTCTGGAACATTGACATCATTCAACAAGAGCACAAGCACTGCCCTCTCTCAGCAAACACTCCGGACACTCTGATTTGGTGTCAACAGCGGCTGTCTACAAACACCGCATCCTTTTGTCTCCAGAGCATCTCCTGGAGCATGTGTTTTCATGTGGTCATCTGCCCCTTTCATATTTCGTAGGGTCAGATGTTTGGACAGGATGAGCTTGTTTTTCCATGGAGTCTCGTCTCCAGGGCTCTCGGGGTTGCCCTTCTCAAGAGGGACAGCTTGAAGGGTGTTAACAGTTATGGAATTGGGACCATTTGTCCCCAGGGCTTGCAGCTTCCCTTCTTTTGCCAGCATAAACAAGCCAAGTCGCTGGTAAAGAGAATCAGCACTTACTGCAGAACCAGTAAATCCTCTTGCTAAATACCAGCTCTTTATTAGGGATTTGCAGAGGACAAATATTTGGCACCAGAGGTTTAAGCTGCTTGCATGGCGTGAGAGACCCTTACAGAGGAGAGGCCAGCTCATCTACTCGGCAGCTGGTTTGGATGAACCCAGCATCCTTTCTCTGCAGTTAACCCGCTCCATGCTGTGACAGAGGCTAGAGGGGACCTGCTTTCTTTGCCTCCTCACTCACTGCTGCTGCGCTATGCCATGTTCTGCTTGTCTCTATGCTAATGCCAGGCCGCAGTGGTCTTCTGGGAGCAGCAGGAGCTGTTTGAAATCCCAGGCCTTTGATTACTGCTAAGCCTTGGTGGTCAGCTGTAAAGATGTAATTTGGGCCACTGGTCTTTTCATGCATGTGTCTGCTATCCCTTCTGCTGGCCACAGGTTGTCCCCAGCCTGTGGCTTCTCACCGTGGTGTCATCTGAGGTCCTGCCACCCCATTGAGCAATGGGACTCTGCTATGATTTAGTCACATTGTGGATAGCGTTGGATATTTTAATCTGAATGGAGGTTTTAATGCTACATGTCATGATATCATTTTCCTAAAATATTTCTTAGACCAATGTTTTTTCATAAGACTAAGTCACACATCACAGCCCCTTTCCCCTGCAAAACCCACTGGCTCTCCCAGGGCCCTGCAGCCAGTCTGGGGGTGCTGGCAGCATGCTGCTCTCTTGTCGCTGCTTATACTGGGAGCGAAGAGATGCAGCAAAACAAAATCAGTAAAGAGAGAGCCAGGAGAGGAAGGAGAAGACACTTTATTAATTTATAACCCCGTTTTATACACCCTAGCCCCATAGGGCGATGGGTCAGTGATCACCCATCTCCTAGGGTGATTGGCTAAAGTCCTACAACACCTATTTCAAAATATTTTTTCAATGTACCATAAACAGAACTTAGCAAAACACCAGGTGTTAGTCTAGCTTACAGAAACCATCCTACTGTTTGTCATAACTTGCATGAGAAAGGCAGGATTCTCACCGAATATTGTGAGAACCTGAGAAAATCCCTCTGCTAGCAGCTTTGCAGCATCCACACTCTGTCACTGGGGTGTCTGACCACTGGGGATGACATTGCTGGGCAGCATGGGGCAGTTACGTGCTGGTGTTGCTGTGAAGCATGGGATGCACAGCTGGCACTGTGGTTTAAGTTACCAGATAACACAAGGAGGACCTGCAGAGCATTTGGAAATACACCAAAAAGGGCAAAAGCCAGGTGCAGCCAGCCTATGAGGAAGAAAGGCTTTGTTGACCCCTAGATCCCACCAAATCCTTCACCCAAACCCTATTGCAATGCTGCTGACTTGCCCATGGGTGATCAGTGAAATGTCTGCTCCCACAGACACTTGCAGCAACTGCTAAAGCTCTCCCCTGGCACAGAGTTGCCTGCAGTGGCCTAGTCTTGGTGGCCTGTTGAGTCCTGTTTAGCTCTTTGAAGGTAGGATCCAACCTTGTTACTGCTCCATTTGCAGCACATCCTTGACCCAGTGAGACATCTGTACAAATCACAGGGTGGTGGGTATTGTTGTAAAGGTGCCTAACAGTCCATTTCTTGGGGCATCTTGTTAGGTTTTGAATCCAAACCTCACGAGACATGGTCAGCTGTGCATCCTGAGCTTCACTTTGTCATTTGCTAAGGGCTCCTTCATTGTTGACCAATCTGTCAGCTATCGTTGTCTGGTGATTTATCTAGATTCAAACAACAACCATATCGATCCTTAGTGTGCTTTTGGCTATAAAGATCAAGAGTGCCAAATATATTCTGGTCAAACCTTTAATTTCTTCTCTGTTTTCCAAATGCAAACAAGTATTCTACAGCATTTGGGATTGTGCAAGCCAGTCATCTTCATAATGCTGAGCAATGTCTTATGAGAAACAGGAGTCCTCACCTCCTCTTTCTAGGGTTGGGTGAAAGAAAAGATGTAGAGAAAGAAAATGTTGGGAGAAGTTAGAAGGATTATGCACATGAAGAAAAACAGGCACAGTTTGTTGAGTGATGTGAGGAAATGAACCAGATCACCTTGACTCACCTGCTAACATCTTTCTCCTGCAGCTACAGCATTGAATCAGGAATCCAGAGCATTTCTATAGCAAAATTCTCTGGCTTAGGGATCACAATCAGTGGTGGATCTAACAGGCCCGATGGACCCATGATCTATGTTCAAGAGCTTATGCCGGATGGTGACTGTTACAAGGTAAGTCAGTGTGGAGACCCACAGTGACTTTTCAATGGGGATCTCTCCTAGAAGCTGTAGCTGTTCTGAATCAGCTTTTCCAATTTCTATTCACTTAGAATAATGCCTCACATGGGCTAGTGAGGATGAAGACTTTGGACAGAGAGACATTCCTTCCCAATGCTGTGACTTTCTCCCTCTTTGTTTAGGATGGTCGGCTCCGACCTGGTGATCAACTAATCGCTATCAACAAAGATTCTTTGGTGGGAAGCACACATGAAGAGGCCAGAAAAATAATTGCAAAAGCCAAACTCAGGTAGGTGTATAATGATTTCCTGTTGTCATCATAGTGCTGTTGCATCGTAGGCAGGAATGCTTCACATCATACCAATATTTGGCTTCAAGAAGCATGAGGCTTATTTGTTTTAAATAATGCTTCAAGATGGTCCTGATAGATGGTCATATAATGTAATCTTGAACATGTGGAACATCCTGAAGTGTAATTCAGACCTTCCCAGTGTTCTGGTCCTCACAAATATCCCCTATCACTGCCCAGCAGAGTTCTGCAGGAGATAGGAAGTTCAAACAAGCAACACAGATGGTGGAGCCCCAGCCATGCTGGTGCAGGTTACATGGGCTTAAGTGAGATTATCCCGGAAAAAGAACCACAGTCAGGGAAGTTCTGCAAATTTGTGCTGTTGTTAATTAAATGTTCTATATTTGTTGTTTGTTTAAGACATGAGGGAAACACAGAAGTGGCCTTTATTCCTGGAAGGGGACGGTTGCATCCTGGACTGTCAATTCACAACAACATCCCATCATCACCTCCAAAGGCCGTGGGAAACGGCCTGAGTTCCTGCAGACTGAAGGTCCATGTGAGGTCCCCAGAGGTAAACTGAAGTTCATATCTAAGACCACAGACATCAGTCCTGTCCTCTTTGATCAGAAAACACCTCTTGAGGGACTCCCTGAAGGTCTTTCTGCATGGTGGGAAGTCTCTGGTGCTGACATACATAGCTCTGGTTTACAGCCAGGTATTTTAAATCTAAAATATTGTTTCTTCTGCCTTGGGTTTGAGATGGCAAAGGATCTGTGGAGTTAATGACGGGAGTTTCATTTCTGGGGCCTGTGTTTAGACCTAGTTCAGAAGTCTCCAGTTTTAAAAAAGCAAAACCCTTCTGTAGATAGCAACCTGCATCTCATTCAGAGAGCTGGAAGGGATCTCCAGAGTTGGTTTGATCTCGTCTCCTACCCAAAGGCAGCAACAACTCTTTATTCTTGCAGTCCTCTGATGAGGGTGAATCTGCAGCATTACTAAGCAGCCTGCTTCTGTTCTTCACCGGTCTAATGATAAGCCAGGTGCACTCCTCCTGGGGAGCCTGGCTCCAGGTTGTGTCTGCAGAGGCGAGGGCTCGAGCTGCACAGGGTGAGACAGGGCTTAACCACATCACCCTCGCGATAATTTAGGTCTGTGGCTGGACTCTGTGCATTTGTCACTCCTCTCCTGGACTAGTGCAATGCCAGCTGTATCTTTTGCCCTCTACCACATAACCTTCCTTCAGAAAAGGCCAGATGGATGCTCCTGTTGTGTAAGCATCATTCACAAAACATCTTCCTTTCCACACTCTGTGGAGATGCAGACTTGCAAGAATGTCATATACATCTTGCCTTTGGGTGTACCAGGCTGAAGACATGCTTATGAAAGTCAGTCTTAGCCCATACACGTAGAGCTGAGTGGTGTAGTTAGATCCTTCATCATCCAGTGGAAGATGTGCTTGTGTAACATCCTGCACCTATATGAAATTACACTGCTGGATGGAATTAAATTACTCCTTTTCTCAAGGCTGCTAAAAGATGGAACTTTTAAGAGTTCTAGCCAGAGGTCTAGGCTTCCCCATGCTCAGGTGCCCATGCTACCTGTCTGTATATCCTCAGCACCAGTCCTGTGCCCCTCTCCACATCCCTGTTCCCAGCTGTGGAAGCACCATCTCAGTGGTGACTCTGTTTCCTTCTGTGCTTTCAGCTATAAGTTGTCACTTAAGGAACTGTGTGCACTGGTCTTGGTTTCTGTCATGCTTACTGTTATAATCATGTGATTTGGGTAGATAACACAACTGGCTGTGGTCAGACTCAGCACCTCGCTGGTGGGTTGAACACAGAGCTTTATGGAGAACTTCTATGGAGAAACCATTCAAGGTCAAATTCCTCCTCAGCTCTCAACCACAGTACAACAATGCCAAACCCATTTTTTTCTGTGTGTGACCAGAGATTTTGAGATGACTCAGAACATGCCTTGGCCAAGTGCTCCCAGAGAAACCCCCAGAGTCTCTTTTGGTCCAACTGCACAAGAGGTGTATGTGGTGCCTTTGCTCTTCAAGGGCCAGATGGATTGCTGTCTTGAACAGTTCTTTCTTCTGTGCTTTATTTACACCAACAGATTCTGCTTAGTGAGTGTCTGTGTCATTTTGTGTTGTTTTCTTTTTTCCTAGAATACACGTGAAAATCATTTTCCTGTGCCTTCTTTGTCACCAGATGTTTGCCCACCAGAGCTTACAGTCTCAGGTAAGAGTCCTGCTAAATTGTTTTCTCTGTGTGAGTGACAAGCATAGCCTCAGAACCCTGGTGCTGAGGATGATGAAATTAATTTTGATTGGTGTTAATGCCGCTGTAGTGGAATATAATGGGGTGATAATGAGACTCAGCCTGCCAGGAGAGAGGGAAGGTAGCAGCTTGGCTTTCTCTACAGGTAGTAATTATGCCCATGTTTGTCCCTAGTAGCACAATTCTATGCTAAGATATATTCAGAGAACTGAGATGTTCATAGGAGACAACTTCTTCCATTCTCAGCCAGTGGTTCATTTGCAGTGATGTCTTTGCCCACATGCAACAAGCATGTCAGCCTCTCATGCAGCAGGTCTCATTGCGGGCAACATGCCCTTCTGATGGTAACGGGTCTTCCTCAGAAAGGTAGTATAAAAAAAGTCAGGTAATGATGGTTGTAACACACACAGAAACTCTGGGTGTGATACAGGCACTAAGGATGCCCTCAGTTGGTCAAACTGGGAAATTACTTAAGAGATGTGATTAAGTTGGATTTCTCTCCACATCCAAGCTTCACTTATTGCTTACTTCTCCATGCTGTGTTTTCCTTCCATGCTCTGAGTCCTCTACTGAACTCTTACCTTTAGGGGGAGAGACCTTCTCTGCTTACCCAATAGGATGGCAGTAATGGGGGGGGAGCTCAAATCACCCTACAGCTTCACAGGTCCCTTAGAACTGTCCAGAAACCTCAATAACCCCCAAGACCCAGTGTCCAAGGAGATGACCTCCAGCAAGATACCCCATATTCATACGATGTGAAGGTTACTCCTGCCCCAAGGAAAAATTGTGTTTTCCTTAGTGAGTGCCTGGCAAGGGCTGACCATCATCCTCTTGCCCGCAAGTCCAATGGCTCTTCCTTCTTACTGCACTGTCGAGACACTGGACCCACTTGCAAATCCCTGTTCCATGTTGTAATCCCATCTGGTAGGCTAAGAGCGAGCATTGTGAGGTAAATTGTGTCTATACCAGGAATTAGCAGGAGAGACAGGGAGCAGACAGTGCTGGGCTGTTTGTGCATCAGCGCTCTGCTCCCAGGGATCCCTGTCTCACCTTGGGCAAGCTCAGCAGGCTCTGCCTTCTCCTTTCATGCTCTACACTGCAGAGACCCTTGGACAGGGACTGCCTGTGGTCTGTCCTCCCTGCCTCAAGCATCCTGCAGCCTTGATTTCAGGTAGGCTCCAAGGTGGTCACCGCAGACAGCCAGAGCTCCTGGTGGTGGGGAGCAAAGCCGTGGGTCATGTAGGCGATCCAGCGAATAGCACTGATCTAATCACTTCCTGACTTAGTGAGGGGATTGCATTACACACCATTTTTTAATGTGAAATGCTGAGGAGGCTTTATGTCAGTGTTGTCATCCATGAAAACAGACAACCAGCTTTGACAGAGCAGCAGCCAGGCTTGAAGCCTGGGCCAGTGACTGCCTCTCTCTGAGTGACTGATAGATGCCATGGATATCTCCATGTCCAGAACTGACAGCAAAGCCACGTGGAACTAATCCTGATTAACCATGCACTGAAGGGTAACAGCTCTGCCCTTGAACTTGGAGAGTGAAGTGTTGGTGGCCAACCCAGCAAACCCATTTATTACCCCTTGGTTCTTCCCAGCTGCTGGCATTGGCAGACCAGATAAACCTCTGCATTAGGAGGAGGATTATGCTTGGGCAGCCCCTCTGCTTCTTCTTGTGACCTGTCTCTGCCCCAAGAGGTTCAGGAGAAGTGGCATTATTTGTCACGACAAGGCTTCCACGATGTTCATCAGATTCCAGGCAGGCAAAAGAAATTGGACCCTGGGCAAATCCTGTGCCACTGGCACAAGAAGGAATTTTGTCATGATGGCTTGAGGGTACCCAGGCACTGCAGGCACAGCAGTCCTGCACCTTTCTAGAATCTGGCAGGGGAGCTCTGCAGCCCTTTTCCCAAGAGAATGTCACAATTTCTTACAGACAAGGGTTTATCATAATGGAAAAGGTGGGGTTCCCTCAAGGGATGGAGGGGAGCATACGTGCAGAGCATAACAGCGGTACCATTCCAGCTGTGAAAGGCAGGGCTGGGAATGCTAAGCCAGCTGTCAGCAGCTGGCCCTCCTGAGCTCCCGACAGCTTTTTACCAGGAGCAGCTGCTGTTCCTGCCTCTTTCTCCCTCTGTGTTTGCCTTGCAGTGTGTGTGGCTCCTTCTACTCAAAACCACTTGCCTGCCCGGCTGAGGCAGAAGGGTTCCAGGCTTTCTGCAGTCTTGCAGAGGGAAAAAGTCTTGTGCTGGTGTTTTTTCAAATCGCTATTAATGCAACAATTCCCTTTTATATGGGCGTTGTGAAAGCCAAGGCTGCATCTTATAAAACATTGTTTTTCAGTTTTGCTTAATCAATTACAGAAGACAAAAGCCAGGCAGAATTTTTTTTCTTTTATTCCACAGACCACCATAACTACAGATCCCAAGACTCCACAAAAAATGGTGACTGCAAATTTCCAAAGTGCTGCTTTTGCAGTCCTAGGTCCTTGGATGAAACATCCCATTTTAAACCATGCAGAAGCCCAGTTTCAGTAAGGGTTTGCCCCAGTGTCCAATTTGTTCAATGGTGGCCTAATATATTCAGCCTTCCGGGACTGGATTTAGTAAATCCTGGTCTTTGACTTTTGTCCTCCTGCACATACATCATATTTCATGCAACAAGAGTTCTGAATTTTGCTTTGCAGGCACCTCTTTCCTCTACCCAAGTGCTCCTCCATTAACATGTATTTTTGTTGTTTTCAGCACCCACTTTGGCATCTAATCATAAAGCAGCTTCAGGCACCAAGCCAAAAGTAGCACTGGATCCCCACATCCGACTCAAGGATGGGAAACTGGAACTGGTAAGTGGAATGAGTCCCTCTCTCCAAAGCGAGGTCACCTCTCAGTCCTCTCCTAAGATGTGTGATGCAGAAAACAATCCACTGCCATAATACCTCTTTGCTTCCAGCTGCCACACCACTGGCAAATATAGTAAGCTCACGTAAGTGGTCTCCCTCTATGCTTTTCTGTGAAAGAACTGCTTGAGACCTTTCAGCTTTGATTCTTGCACCAGTGTTGCACTCTGGCATGTGAGGATCAGGCCAGATACTATCATGGTGGTCATTATCAATCTGTTTTTTGAGGTAGGGGTCTAAGAGCTGGCCACCAAACTGTATTTATTACCAAGATTGAGAGTGAAAAAAAAGGGTCTCAACTCTTTGACTGAGTTTCCTGGAGTTTGGGTCCAGCCTCTAAAGGCAAAAAGGGAGAAGAGCGTGTAGTGAAACACCCCAGTTGTTCCGAATAGGCATTTAAACACACCTTGGCTCACCTTGGCTACTTCTCAGTGCTCTGGGCAGCTCCAGTAGTCTGCTCTTGGCCGTTGTGCGTCCCTTGGACATAGTGCGTTTGACTCGGGGCTGTAGGTGCAGGCAGCCGCCCTCCGAACTCCCCGGTGCTGACCTCGGGCACCCTGGTGTGGGCACGGGAAGGACCCAGCCAGAACCGCTGCTCCCCTCGGCACTTTATGGAAAATACATTCCGCGGGCACCATCAAAGGGCAGCGAGCGGAAGAGCCCCGCTGAAGGGCAGGGTGCCCCTAGGGGAAGGCTGGTACTCCCTGGGCACTGCTGGCTTTCGAGGGGGAAGCGTGCGGGACGCAGCCATTGTGCAGGGACGGGGGGTCCCGGAGGACCCGCTGCTCCGACAGCATCTGCTGACACCGGCCCCCCCCCCCCGCCCCCGCCCCCCCCCCCCCCCGCTGCTCCGGCCCCCCCCTGCTGCTCTCGCCCCCGGGAGCGCAAGGCCCAGCCCGAACCTTCCTTCATAGCCTGCCCAGCTCTCCGAGAGCGGGATGGAGGATTGCGTCTCCACAGCGACCTCTGCTCGTCATGGGTATAAAAGCAGCTCTTTGGTGCGAGGAGTGGGGACACTCGGCTTTCCCTTTTAAAATCCTAGAATCCCACCATGGTGAGGGTTGGAAGGGACCTCTGGGGATCATCTCATCCAACCCCCCTGCTCCAGCAGGGTCACCCAGAGCAGGGGGCCCAGGATTGTATTGTCCAGGCAGGTTTGGAATCTCTGCAGAGAAGGAGACTCCACAGCCTCTCTGGTCAGCCTGGGCCAGGCTCCAACACCCTCACAGCAAGGAAGTTTCTCCTCCTGTTCAGATGGAACCTCCTGGGTTCCAGTTTGTACCTGTTGCCCTTTGTCCACCACTGACAAGAGTCTGACCCCATCCTCTTGGCCTCTGCTCTTAGCTATTGGAAAACATTGGTAAGATCCCCTCAGCCTTCTCTTCTCCAGGCTGAACAAATTATAAGTGTTACAAGGAGGCAGCTGCAGCATTGCCAGGGTCAGGAGGTGTACACAGACCAGCACACACCTGAATTGGTTTTCAGGAGACCTATGCTGGATGCCAACATCTGCAGACTGAGGATCAAGGCATCCCAAAGCCCAGGAGCCAGCAGCATTGCCTTGTGTGGGGGTGGTGGGCCAAGAAGCAGGAAGTGGGACTCAAATGGGCCTCTCAAGCAGCATGTGAGAGTAGAAGGGTCCCGTGGGCTTGGTGGTGACAGAAGGTGAGCAAGGTCTCATCTGCAGCCCCTTTCCGGGGGACCATGTGGGAGGCACTGCACATGAGTGAGCAGGAGCTGCAGGTACAGCCTGGGACAGGGAAGCATTTAGCTTGGGCTCTTTCCCAGAGTCTACTGAGCTTGACTTTGTCTTTTAAAAGCTTTTACTTGCTGCTGCCTACAGCAAAGTGAGGTCTGTACAGGTTTATCTGCTTCTGTGTGTTGCCTGGGGTTGAACTGATAAATATCAGTAGAAGTCGGGGCATCAGGCGTAATGACAGAGAAAGGTATGTGTGGAGAAGCAAAATGTTTGAATGTCTCCTGTTGCCACAGGAAGCACTCTGTGAATAGCTTTTACCTTCTGGGTTCCCAACACAATTTCTGGGCAGTAAGAGGAATAGGATCAGCTGAGCTTTTGGCAGCTGGGCCTTGCCACAGCTTCACTGGCTTTTGATACAGCTCCTGACAGTGTGTCATAGCTGCAAATCCCCTTGAAGACTGTTTAAAATATTTGTGGAGGGATGTGAAGGTGTCCCTATCTTCAGGAACACACATTTTTGTACACATGTAGGAAAGGAGACAATGGCAATTCAGCCAGGCCTGCTCTTTTGGTAGATGCTGCCTGGAGAGTCAGTTCCAGGAGAAAACCCACCACCAAGTGTCTTCCCAGCACCTACTTCAAAGAGTTGCTTTTCCAGTATTTTTCTTTTTAAAGGCTCATTGTTTCTGCTCAAGGTTCTGCAGTATCTTGGTCTGGATGTGACTGAGGAGAAGAAGAGGCAGCTACGGCAAAGCTTGACCACGGACTCACAGGGGACAGTGGCCTATGGAGGTGAGCAGGCAGCTCTACACGTGACGGGCTTTTTCATTGTTGGGTAGTTTTGCTGGAGGCTGAGAAAGGAGAAGAGGCATCTGCTGAAAGGTGGCAGGTAGGACACATGCCTGGGTATTGATGTAGCCTTGAAACAGCTACAAAAAGTCACAAATACAAAAGAAGTGTTGGGTAGAAGCCCATGTAAAATGAAAATGCAAGAGAGTCAGTGTGAGGACAAAAGCTAGCCAGAGGACACAGCAAATAAAGCTCGCTCTGCTTTCTGTGACCTGAGACAGCACATCTGTTCCACAGGGGCTCAGCCCCACATATTTTCTTGCAAAACTTCAAAGCCATCAGCAATGTCCCTACTGGACAGGAGAGGCTTGAAAAGCACAATGTCTCTGGGACAGATGTTCTTGTGCAGAGCGATCAATGGAATACAAGAACCATGTGCCTCTCTAAGAGTGACTGCTTTGTAGTTTGTGGCAACAGAAATAAGGATGATCAAGGCGTGTTCAGCAAATGTGATGGCAGGGAAGATTCCACTCTTGAGTTAAAGGCTTTGGTTCCTGCTGCAGCTCCAGGCTGAGGACTGAAGAGTTCGGGACCCTGGTGCCACCTCCCTGCTGCTGTGTCTGTCCCTCGTGGCTTCTTGTGCTGTGTATTCCTCCATACCCCAAAGCAAAACAAATCCAGATTTCCAGATTTGTCAATGTAACACCTTTTCTAAGTGTTGAAGTAATTAAATTGTTGTTTGTCTAAATCAGAGAGATGAAAAATGCCAGCGGGTTGGTGGATGCCTTTTGTCAGAGAAATGTGATTTTTGGCTTCAAATTTTAAAACTCTGAGAACCACAACTGTGAAAATTCTGCTGTGAAAATATCTGTGTTTTTGGGGGGGTTTTAAAAGATTGTGGGGTTTGGGGTTTTTTTTTTTTTTTCCTACTGGACATTAAACAAGAGTCTGGTAAAGTCTGACAATAAATTATTTAATCTTGATGGGATTGCCAAAGAACAGAGGAACATCGGAGAAGACTGTCATCTCCAAACCTGTTCTGCTTGGCAGTCAGTGAATATTCTCCAAATCTTTGGCGGCATTTTCTCCCAACACACAGTGCTTCCCTCTTTTAGCCTGTTAAAAACTGACTCTTTCTCACAGATCTTCTTCAGGCACTCAGGGATCTGATGCAGGAGGAGCTGGAGGAGGCTGGTCTGGATTCCAACTCCATGCTCTTCACGCAGCATGAAGTGGCCAGCTTGCTGGATACGTCAGCTTTTCACTCTCCGGTCAGTCAGTCCAGTGCTCTTCTACATTGAATCCATGAATCTTCTACATGAAATCCATGAAATTCTGTGATGGGGAAAAGCTAAATTACCATTTTCTGGTTGTTGTACTGTTACAGAGAGAAGGCAGAAGTAGGTATTAATCATTTTGATTATAGGAAAATCTATAAAAGGCCTCACATTTTTAATAAGGAGATAAAAATATCTATGGGATATATGATATGAAGGAAGCAGCCTGGCAGTGATGCAGGAGGAAAATTAGCCATAATTAATCAATTACAACTAATCTGACCTGGTTCCCCAAAGGAAAATTCACTGTAGCACAGCTATTCCTGCTACATCCAGGGATCAGAGAGTGAAATCTGGGGGGGGTGAGAAAAAACAATGCTTCAGCTGAATTATTTAATGTGCCTTTTGATCTGTTGCACAAAAACACTGATTCCTTTTCAAAGTGATTTTGAGTCATCGTTATTCTGGGTTTGGAAAACAATAACCCTGCCATATAGCCCTATGCATAAGTGGTGCATGATGCCGTGTGTTCCTCTGCCTTGCAGACCTTCGACTCTCTCAGCTGTAATAGCAACGAGGAGCTGGAGCAGCTGCAACTGGAAATGGTGGATTTGCGGCAAGAAGTCCGAAGGCTAAAGGTGGAACCTCTTCTCTGAGCAGATTTCTTGGCTGGTGCCTTCTGTTGTAGCTCGCTGTAGTCGTATGTGAGGGTCATGGTGTAGCATGTACCTCTTAAGAAGTCAGCAGTTTGTTTTCTGAATGTTCTTTGTTACAAAGGAGACTCTCACCCTCGGTTCTCCTTAATTACCTCTTTCTCACTCTCAACATCAAATGAAAACTTACTTGTTCTGAAAGTATGCTGTCACTTTTTAGCAGTGAGTAAATACATTTAAAAATACAAAAACACTGCACAAATAATTGAAGCCCATGAATACCAGAAGCACTGCCTGTCCTCCCATCCTGACCTAGCTGCTGATTGCTGGCATGTCTGGTAGCACCATGGCAGTGTCCAGGTGGATTTCTGCAGGCATGCAGGTTGCAGCCCAAAAAACACTGTGGTGGGGGAGAGTGCACATGACTGCTTCTATAGAATATTATTCTAATGGGTAGGGGCTACCAGATCAGGGCATCTTCTAAAGAATGTCCTATCACTTGTTGTTTCTAACCTGGTGAAACTATTTTCCCTAGGCTCTTCTGAAAGAGGTGGAGAACAGCAAGAAGTCAATGGAAGATGAGCTTCAGAGACTGAACCAGGTTAGCGATGAGATTTCTGGGGACCGTGGGGTGGTTTTGGTGGTTGGTAGCTGAGGGGGATGTGATGCATTCACCAGAACTTCTTGATGTTTCCAGAAAGCCCTGGGCTTTCTCTCTGAGAACCGGACGCTGCACAGCAAGCTGCAGATGGCAGAGGTGGTGCAGAGACAGGCTCACAGTGCAGAGCAGGACTATGAGGAAGTGATCCACTTGCTGGAAGCTGAAATTGCAGAACTGAAGATGCAGCTAGCAGGGAAGAAAGCAAAACAGGTCTCTGAAATAGAGGTAATGCCCTCAGCCCACACCCCTTATGATCTTTCTTCTGTGGGCTCCCCCTCTTCAATTTATAGAGTAGAAAATTAATGTATCACATACATCATTTGTTGTGTATGACCTCGAGGCCAGCATGGTCATACATGGGTTCATGTTACAATCTGTATGATCTCCACTGGCCATTCCAAAGGGACTGTGGTTTTCCATTCATAGCAAATGTCATAATTGAGTGTTTCCAAAAGCCAAGGTTGTAGCATACTCATCATCTTTCTCTTCTTTCTCTGGTCCTGTCGCAGGAGGACATCCTGGAACTGAAAAGACAGTTGGCCCTGGCTGACGGCCAGTTACGAAAATCAGAAGTCTCACGGAAGCGCCTGGAGATCTGCAATAGGAAACTGCTACTGTTTGTGCAGGTGAATGCTGAACTTCCCCAGTGCTGGTGGCATTGCTGTGGCCTCTTACCTTAAGGATGATTTTGCAAGTCCAAGTAACTTCCTGCTGCATAAGCAAGAGATGGTTGGGTTTGTTTATTTTTATTCTATCTCATCCTAAAAAGGCACTGCCTGTTTATTAGGAGAAAGCAGGGAATGAACTCATATAGACTCATATCACCCTGAGCTATGTAAACACCATGGTGCAGGTTTGGCTGGTGGCTCTGCTGTCCCCAGTTAACCGGTCGCCCCATGATGCTCTGGCTGAAATTGCTCCAGAAACTGGACATGATGGTTGAAAGCCTATGTTTTAACCTTCCCTTTTTATAACTGTTTTTTGCTTCTCTACACAACAAATGTGAACTTGAAGAGTGGTTTTGCTCTTCCAGTGTTTTTTCCTGCAGATTTCCCACAAAATATCACATGTAATTACTTGAGTCTTTCAGTTAACTGTTCTTCCACTTCACCACCTGTATGGGGAACACAAGCTTGTGTAATTAATCAACTGTCCAGCATGGAAAACACTATCATGCAGTGTATCTGCTCCAGCTATTTGTAGCCTGTCCCAAGATCTCTTGAAATCACTAGGAAAGAGTGGAATGCGAGGAAGTGTAGCTGCTTCATCCTCCGCTTCTGAGAAGGAAGAATTAAACCACCTCTAGACCCACAGTACCACATGCTGGTGCCTGTGTGGTTTGGGGCTGGACTTGGCCCCAGAGTAAAACATCATGGGATTTTAACTGCTGGAACAAAATTTCTTCTTTTTTTTTAATACATCCCCCAGTAGTGTTTGAGAATTCACTATCTGTGCATGGTAATAAGAGCTTGCGCATGCAGGTATGATCCAAGAACCAGGGATCGCTACTAGTGATGATTGCTGAAACATAGCCCGCAAAATCATTCTTTGGAAGAGTATTTTTATGTTGCATTTCATGTATTTTAGTGTTGGTATTAAAATGTATAATTCAGATGTGTCTGTATATTTGCATAGGCTGTGAATGTTGCTTGAGTTGCAAAAGGCCTTGAGCTATTTGCTTCAAGGGCGATGAATAAGCAGAAGCTGATTACTGTCATATTAAATCTGATCACCAGGAAAACCCACGGGGTTTGTTCTCAGGAATTATTCCTTCCTACAAGTTTGAGACTTTTTTGGTTTTGTTTTTGTTTTTTGTTGTTGTTGCATGGCAGAATGTCCACAAGGTCCTGAGCACACCCAGTCACTTACCAGATGAGAAAAGGTAGGAGATGGCTTCTGGGAATCTTAGAATCTGGGAATCTTCTGGGAATCTTGTCCTCTTCCAGCCTTCCTCAGGGGAAGGTGATTCACACATAACTTACCCTGAGTTTCTAAACATACTGTCACTTTGGAAGTTAAACCATTGGGGAAAAATGATCTGGAGGCTGTTGGTGGGTCAGTATTTGAGGGGGGTTGGCCTCCATTCAGGCTTTTTTGGGGAGTGAGGAGGTGAAACAGTCCTCTGGTTAATCTGCTCTTGTTAGCAGAGTCCCTAAGCAGGTTGCTTCAAAGAAGCAGAGTTTTGAGCCACTTACTTTTCACAATGTAAGTCAGTTTTTGGCTTTAGGACCATGTCCTGTTTTACAGAAACTGGTAAGAGTGTCAGCAAAGAGCTGGCATCACTCTCAACTGCAAGAGTAGTTGCAGAAATAGAGTTCATGCTTCTGGACTCCCCTTCAAACAGAACTTACCACCTCTCACTTGCAAAAAACTTTGTGTGTTTTTTGCTGATTAAATCATTGAAAGGTCAGTGTCCCATTGACACTGACCAGCCCTTTTGAAAAAGATGTTTTGTTAAGAATGACTGAAAATAATTTTTAAGTTTTGAAGATGGTTACTTCTGATACAATGAGGGAAAAATGTTTTTGAGAAATTGTAAAAAAAAAAATTAAAAAGTATTGATATCTGTCTGTACCTCAATGATGCAAGTGTGTCTAAAAGAGTCTCCTGAGTTGCTGAGCAATGGAGACAGAATTCCCCTCGATACCCAGAATTTACATAGACTATCCTGCATGAGAGGCGGCCAGGATTTTCAATGACCATTCTGTGATAGAAGTATTGATGGCACTTTCCATATTTATAAGAGTCAACAGTGAAACAGAAGAGGATAAAACAGACGCAGTCTCAGACACATCTCTTCCATCTTCAGATCTTGTTGACCTTTTGCTATCAGAAGCTAAAGAGCTGTTAGCACCAATCCTCTCCAACAAGGATGGTAAGCACTAAAGTAACCGGAGAAACCTGAATCCAAACAAGTTTCAAGGATGTCTGTTAATATTATTTCCCATTTCTACCACCTTCCACCTTTTTTTGCCATACCAGTTAAGCTTCCCATGTGTGTACCTGATTCTCTCATACTAACCAAGATGTATTTGCCCTCTGTGTATTCATGTGACTCATCTTTGAATCTGAAATGCAGACTTGTAGTGTGAGGAGTCAAAGGGTGGGACTTGTGCCCAGGGCCAGAGGAAAGGCATTTATTCACGGGGAAAAAAACAACTAACAGGCAGGAGGATGGTTTCACACCATCATAAAAATACTGGTTGAGAAGGACTGATGGAGATCAGGAGTCACATCTTCTGCTCCTGGTAGGACCACCACACTATATCAGATCAGTGGATTTATCCAGCTGTGTTTTCATCCCCCAAGGATGATCCCCACAGCCTCTCTGGATAATATGTCCTCACAATGCTTTATGCTTTGTGAAAAAGATTTTCCCAGCATCTCATCTGATCTCCCCCGGGTGTAACATGAGACCACTGCCCCCAGTTATATTGTCTGCCACTGCCAAGAAGATCTCCAGTTATATTGTCTGCCACTGCCAAGAAGATCTTGGCTCCTACATCTTTCTAATTACCCTTGCAGTAGGAGTGAGTGCTGTGAGATTGCCTCTCAGCCTCCTCTCTGCCAGGATAAACAAGCCCAGCACCCTCAGCCCTTCCCAGCCTCTCCTTGCAGGTTATGAGCCCTGGGGCTCTCATTGCTGGACCGTGGCCAGTTTCTTGATAGCTTTGAAACAGGTATCCAAACCTTCATTGCGCCATCCCCATGTGACTACAGCAATGCTGAGCAGCAGGGAAAAGTAATCACCCTGTTTCCTTGGTGTACAAATCATCCTAGACTCCCTTCTCCTTGTGTGGCTGTGGATGGGAGATCATAAAATAGTAGAATGGTTTGGGTTGGAAGGGAACTTAAAGAACAACTCATTCCACCCCTCCCTGCCGTGGCAGGGACATCTCCCATTAGACCAGGTTGCTTAAAGCCCTGTCCAACCTGGTCTTGAACACATCCAGTGATGGAGCTCCCACAATTTCCCTGGGCAACCTGTGACCATGTCTCACCAACCTCAGAGTGAAGAACTTCTTCCTAATTTCTCATCTAAGCCTACAAGATCAGAGGAAAGACATCTATCTCCATAGGAGTCTGAATTAACTTTCCCAGTCTGTGAGACTGAGCTTAGTCCACGACCCATAAACATTTCTTGGCAGTAGTTATTCGACCCCGCTTGTCTTCTTCCAGGCAAAAGGAGGGTTTTTGGTCTCTTCCATGTCACAATCAGGTGACTGGACAGCTCCAAATAGGTGCCCAGTCTTTACTCTTTGATGCTATTCACCAACTAAACGTGTCCATGGTCCAGCATTGCCTTTGTCTCAAAGCACAAGACACAAGGAAAATAATTGTAGCCTTTCAGGAGCACCCCCACTGTATGAGCACATCAGCATTTTCAGAGTTCCTGCGTCATTTACATGTGCATTATCATAACATAGCAGTGCTACCTGCATCAGGCTTGTTTTCTAACCCTTCACTTATACTCAGTTGTGTGCTTACATTTGCAGCTTTGCCATGTGACAGGGACCAGTGCCTGCCTGCTGAAGGAATCCCAGATTACAAAGAGTAGGTGTCAAAACTGCCACGGTCTGTAATTTTAACAATACACATACTAAAAATTCCTGTTTGCTTTGTTGGCTTTTTTTAATCAAAATTTTTGCTTGACAACTTCTAGCCTCTAGTAGAGGCCTCCAGTTGGCCCCGTCAGAGAAATATGTCCCTTCCTAGACAGTGAGAGGCTTCCTGCCCTGTGCAGTAAAGTATGGTGTGAACTCCTGGATCTCTCTCTTGTTTTCTAAAATGTTCTTTTTCCTTCAGGCCAGATGGGAATTTACAGTCCTTTGGCTTGTTTAGCTGGCATTGTTTTTAGGCTGCTGTGAATTCTGAGCAAGGGGAAAAGAGTCACTGAAGGTGTTAATCATTTTATGTTGTGGCATAAAGATGCTGTCAAGTCCCAGACAAGGAGAGTGGGATAACAGGGCTTTGTTAGGACCTTCATTACCTTAAGAATTTCTCTAAAAACCTCTTAAATGGCTTATATTTAACAAAGGCATGTCCTAAAAATATCTGCAGAAAGGGTGCTTTGAGACCTGAATGTCTACTACCACTGTCTTAACTGATCACCTTAACTCAACCTGAAGATCTGCCTGCACAGGTTTTTAGTTAGGTACAAAGGAGACATTTGCAAACCATGATTTTATGAAAAAAAAGTTTATGAAAAGACTTTTCAGACAAAATAGATCGTCACTACAATCTACTAACCATGCAAGATCTGTGGCTTCCTCTTTTCCTTTCTAAATAACTAGTGGTGTCTTCATGTGACGTTCTGTGTCTTTCTCCCAAACTACATAAAACATATTTCTCATTTTTAGCCACCTTCATCAGAAGACCACGTGGCCCCCTCCCGCAAGCCAGACCAAGAGTGATCCACCACAGCCACCAAGTCCAACCAGCAAACTGCCTAAGTAGCCTCCAGAAACCTCCCACGGCTTGCAATGAACTGCGATTGTCTGTAACAGAGCTGCTGCTGGGCTGGGAGATGGGAAGGATGTGCCATGGGTGCTTCAGCTTCCAGGCAAAACAGGCTGAGAAAAGAGTTTTTGAGCATGAGACTAATTCTTCCGAACCACCCAAGACTTTTTCAGCAACCTCCCCTGCGTGTCTACCTCTGAGTTATATGAGGCAATTTGCTCACGGTTTTGCAGCTTTATAGGAAAAATATTCTCAAGAGGCTACAAGGGCCTGGATTTCACTGGCAGCCTTTTAGAGCTCGTATCCTGGGTAGTAAGAGGAACATGAACGTACCCAAAGGACTCAGGAGTCTTCAACAGATTCCTTTTGGTATTTCATATGAAAAACCAAAGTATATTTAGTGACTGTAATCAACGCAGCTTCATCTGTAGCATCCTAGCTGTCTTGGGAGCGGTACTTCTCTTTTAATTCTTTTTGTATAGCTTATCCCAGCTGCAACACTTGAAATTGGAAGCACCATCTGAGCTAGTCATTGGGCAGAGAGTGTAGAGATAGCCAGCCGCATGCTACCAGCAGTGATGTATGGCTGAACACCAAGCAGGCCCTGGAACGCAAGAGAGGACATAGTGAACATATTTCAGTAAAGGATGGCAGTGCTGCTTGGAAAGGAGATACGTATGATGCAAGAGTGTAAGTGGATAGCAATGAATGGGCTAAAGAGCCGAGATGAGCACAAGGTCTGGAAAATGAAATGGAAACACTGCTCACAAGGCGCTGGCATTCTGGGTTATGAGCGCAGGTGCTGTGTTCAGCATCTCTGAGACAAATATCCTGCCTGGGGCTATTTTTTCCTCCCTCTTATTTTGGCAGCTGGTAACAAGAGGACACGAGAAGTTGCAAGAAAATGGGGTGTGCTCTGGGGCTTTTATACAGAATTGTTACGATTACTTCAAATCTCCTTTGGGGGGGGGGGGGGGGGTCAGAGCACGTGGATGCTTTATAGCCTGAAATAAAAGCTTAGGAAAAATCATGATCCTCACCAGTATCTACTGTACTCAAAGATTAAACAGGAACTGTGTGGTGGAACTTCACAGTCACATAAATACCCATCCTGAAATTTTGGTTAAACTTCATTTCAAACCCAGTCTTTTGAATGTGTGCCTCAGAATGTAAATTAAAGGACTTCTTTTAAAAGGAAACATAATTCTTTGGACCACTCACAAGGAATATTCCCAGGAAGGAGAGTCTTTTAAATAATATTAATCTTGGGATAGTCTACAGTTAACAGGTTGTTCCCCAGTGCTGTTTTGATTGAATGATAGTAAATATTGGTTTTACTTGTGTGTTTAGCCCAATGGTTTTGTTCCCATCTCATGTTATATAGACAGGGCAAAGCTGCAAGAAGCAGGTAAGAGATGCTCAGAGCAAAATCCAGTCGCACCAGTTTTGTCTACCCTCTCTCTGCAAAAACATCTCCAGTTCCCCTAGGGTTGGCATGGCAGATACCAACCTGGTCCTAGCAGCATGTCTTCAAAAGCATTTGGCCAGAGGTCGCATCCTAGGGAGATGTCTCCAGCCACTGCTTGCCACACTTGCCAGAGAACAGTACAGAGAAGGTTTGGGAAGCAGCTCTGCTGTGTCATTACATACACACAACAGCACTAGTAGAAAGGGGACAAATTAGGGGGAAATCAGAACTACTTAGGGCAAACTTTAATCTTGTGGGAGTCAACAGGAGTTTTGCTACCAACTTGGAGAATCATGGAATTTTCCCAAAATATGAGTACTGAACTCTGTCTCCCTGAGTGCTGGAAGGGCACAGCCCAGTTGCATAGTCTAAAAGAGAATATATTTGATGCTGCTTACACAATCAAGTGATTTATATTCTCATGTCCCAAGAAAAGAGATTTTGTATAAAAGTATCTCAGCAGGTGAGGGCTTGGATGAGACAAGCCTGACAAAGCATAAACGTGCGGTTGAGGCTAATACACAACAAAGGGTGGAAACAGCGAGATGCTGACCCAGGGCTGCTGTATTTTGTGTATCCTGAGCTGTTGAAAGAGCTGTGAAGATATTAACCTTTTAAAAAGCCCAGGCAGTCCTGTGGTCTCAGCTTACTCTCTTTGGAAAGAATCCTCCAGGTTCCTATCAGCCACTGGAGATCCTTGCACTGAGCAAGGACCAAGTGTTGTGCGCTTTACGGAGCAGTCATGTTTCTTAGATGGTTTCCATGATTTTCTTTGAATTTGTCATGTTCCTTTTGCAGAACGTAAAGAAACCTTTCCACTCCTTATTAATAGTGTTGTTACTAACCACTGCCTTTTCAGAGCAATCTTGAAAGCTGAGATATGACGAGAATTGTGTTCCTGGAGGTGATGTTGATTTCGGTGACCCAGAATAACAAACCTGTGTCATGCTTTACTCCCAGGCAAGCGGAATCAGGCAGAATTCAGCAAGTCACAGGGTGATGTCTCTTCATGGAGCTACCAAGAGGCAAAAAGGGAAATGCATATGAGAACAAACAGCACAGAAAGAGAAGTCACAGAATATGCCATTTAAGCAGGATGCATTTCATTTATGCAGCGCTGTCTAGCACTTATGCAAAAAGCTGAATTCTATTCTAATTTGCAATATCACAGCTTCCTGGTAAGGTTGTGGGGATGTGCTGCTGTCCCAATGTGAAGTATCTGTCTAAGAGGGTCCCTGTGCAACCAAACAAAAATAAGGAAGCAAAAGAGTAATATTTCTGATAAAAATGAGTCCTGCATGGTACCAGATCTTTCTGAGTAGGTAAGATGGGAACTGGCAAGAGTTTTATGAGCCACCAGAGCAAATGAAGATAGTCCCTGTAAATGGACATAATCATAGAATCTTAGACTGATTTGGTTTGGAAGGGACCTTTAAAGCTCACTGAATCCAAACCCCCTGCAGGGAGCAGGGACATCTACAACTAGAGCAGGTTGCTCAGAGCCCCAGACAACCTCACCTGGAATGGTTCCAGGGATGGAGCCACAACCACCTCTCTGGGCACCCTGGGCCAGGGTCTCATCACCCTCAGCAGAAAAAAATTTCTTCCTTCCCTCCAGTCTGAATCTCCCTCTTTTTGTTTAAAACCATCCCCCCTTGTCCTGTCACAACAGGACCTGATCAAAAGTCTGTCCCCATCTCTGACAGGCCCCTTGAAGTCCTGAAAGGACACAAGAAGGTCTCCCTGGAGCCTTCTCCTCTCCAGGCTGAACAACCCCAACTCTCCCAGCCTGGCCTCCCAGCAGAGGGTTCCACCCTCAGATCATTTCTGTGGCCTCCTCTGGCCCCGCTCCAACAGGTCCCTGTCTCTCCTGTGCTGAGGACTCCCAGCACTGCAGGGGGGTCTCTCTCCCCAGAGCACTGGGAGCAGAGGGGCAGGATCCCCTCCCTCCACCTGCTGCCCACGCTGCTGGGGATGCAGCCCAGGCTGCCGTTGGCTTCTGGGCTGAGAGTGCATGGTGCTGGCTCACATCCAGCTTCTCATCCACCAATATAATATATAATCATAGGATCATTGAATGGCTTAGCCTGGAAGGGACCTTAGAGATCATCTAATCCAACCTCCCTGCCATGGGCAGGGATGCCTCTCAACTAGACTAGGTTGCTCAAGACCTCATCCAACTTGGCCTTGAACACCTTCAGGGAGGGGTCATCCACAACCCCTCTAGGTAATCCATTCCAAAGTCTCACCACCCTCGTACCGAAGAACTTCTTCCTAAGGTCCAATCTAAACCTATTTTCTCCTCCGTGTAAAACCATTTCCTCTCATCCTTTCGCTAGACATTCTTCTGAAGAGTTCCACTCTAGCCTTCCTGTAGGATCCCTTCAGATATTGGAAAGCGCTTATAAGGTCTCCTCGGAGTCTTCTCTTCTCCAGGCTGAATAATCCCAGTTCCCTAAGCCTATCCTCGTAGCAGAGGTGCTCCAGCCCCTGGATCATCTTTGTGTCCCTCCTCTGGACTTGTTCCAACAAATAGACATAACAGACCATGTTCAACACACTGCATGTCTATAAACTCATAACGATGCATTTAAAGAACATCAGTGTTGACTTGGAAGCTTTAGGGGTTATATATCACTGATGTGATGGTTTTATTTTATATTTTTCTTATGCAAAGCAGAAATTCAGTTGTTAACTATTGGTAGGTCAGAGCCCTGGTTGGGAGGTCTCTTTCCCTAATGAAACAAAACAAAACAAAACAAGGTATGACTATCTGACTCTTTGACCAGTTGCAGAAAAAGGGAAGGTTGGGCAGGTAGCCACCAAGGCATTATCTCGAAAGGTGAATGTAGCAGAGAGCCATTAGCACAGTGTTTATCTGCAGTCTGATGGGTGAGGTAACCGAATCTGCTGTAAATGTGCTGGACTAGAGCTCATTAGATCTCCAGTTTCATCTCTGCCAGTGATCTCTGCCATCTCACTGGGTGACCTTGGGCAGCACATTTCATCTCAGTTTTGCACCAGAGAAAAAGTGGGACTGACCACATCAGCTTCTCTGAGCAGCAAAGGGAAGGCAAAGCCCCAGAGACCCGTAAGACACGGGACACAATCTTCCAGCCCAAAAGGATCTGGTGAATGGTGTGACATGAGGTACTGCTGATCCACATTTTCCGTGAAAAAAAAGCCTCAATATTTTAACTTTTGCTGGGTCTCAAAACAACAGACCTAACTTTTGCTTAGCTTTCAGGAAACAGGGCAAAGCACTTAAAGGTTTCTCTGCAGAGATGTAGGGGTAGCAGAGGTGAAAGCCAGCCCATAGCAGTGCTGTGGAGGAGGCTGTCATGTCCGCTCCCAGCATGGGAGGCTGCAGAGCCTCCTCTTCCTCCCAGATCCACACAGTGCCATGGGCTGGACTGAAGCCCAGTTCTAGAGAGTGGAAATACACTGCCACACCACTTTAAATATGGCTCTAAAACCCAGGTGAACTTTGCTAATGAATTTTTAAAGAGATTCTTTAATGTTTAAACAATGGTGGTTTTCTAAGAGTTGTTGAACACATGTGAAAGAGGCTGGAAAGCATCTCAGCGTGACAGTGCAGAAAGGGCTGGGCTGGCTGCTTGGTGCTGCCTTCCCACTCCACTGAGATCTTCCTGAGGGCTGAGTCTACCCCAGCACCTCCAAGACAGACCACCAAATTTTCTGTCCTCGCTGACTAACGGCATTGCCACAAACCTCCTTTGCAGCTTCTTTAGAGCTCAGCTGCTTTCAGAATAAGGTAAATAGGAGTAACAACACCACGAACAATCCCTACAAGTTTTTTTCTGCACACGACACACCAGCTCACTTGAATTTCTGTTGAGTTGGTCACATTTACACCCACAGATGAGATATGAAGTTGAGAGGAAGAGAGTTTGCAGTGAGAAGTCCTCAGTCATGGGGGAAGTGGAGGCAGAGTGGTATCTCCAGACCAGACATCCTTCCTGGCAGATGTTCTCCTTTCTCACTGCAGAGACTGGCAGGGTTGCTGTGGGCTGAGAACATCTTTCTGAGTAGCTCCCATGAGAAATCCCAAGGGCTGAATGCCAGCCCTTGAGCAAGCACCCAGGCCTTGTCGGTGAAATGACAGCAAGAGACCTCAGGGTCATTGGGAATGCCAGGGAGAGATGGCTCTGTGTCATGGGAAAGGTAGCCCACCAACACTAGAAAGTACTAAGGTGACCTTCTGGCAGCAGGAGAAAATGTGTCTTGGAAAACAGGAATTGTAGCCAGGGCTGCCCAGCAGACAAAAGGATGGGATGTTCCAAAATTTCAACCAGGTTTAATGACTATAGCAAAAGGGAAACTGCTGCTATTAGGTCACAGAGCAGTAATGGGCTGGTGTTAAGTTTTATAGCAAGAGGGTGGAAATAGTATTCTTTTTTTTCTGAGGAAATTTAACAGTGATCAAGAACTGGGAGAGAAATACCATTTCTCTGATTAAAACTGAAATTGCATTCTGAACGGGAGAAGACAGCATTTATTTACAAAGTGATTGTAGAAGTTGCGGGCCTTGAATAACTTTGTGGCTTTCAGTGCCCATCTGCTCTGCGAAGGCCTCTAGGCAAAGCTTGCCTGCTCTAACTCCACAGGCTGCAGC
The DNA here is from genome assembly GCA_025345505.1 of Todiramphus chloris collaris. Lineage (NCBI taxonomy): Eukaryota > Metazoa > Chordata > Aves > Coraciiformes > Alcedinidae > Todiramphus > Todiramphus chloris. The sequence continues at coordinate 7,070,085 of JANVCC010000039.1, forward strand.
CTTGGATGCTTGGACATTGGTTGTCTCTGTGTGTTACTGACAGGTCAGGCGAGTACCCTTGGTCTGAGCAGGATGTTTCAGAAAATACTGCTAAGCAAAAATAGGATGGCAGCTTCCTAAAATGCCTGCCCAGATAAGGGGATGCTCTACAGCTGGACGTGATAAGGAGGCAGGAAAAGAAAATGCAGCAGTACAGGCAAGTGTGCTGTTTTTCAATATGGTCACACAAAGGGGCAGCTGGTCCCTAGGGAATTCTTGAAAGGAGGCTTAGAAGGTGTAAACCATTCCCAGGATGGTCTCCCACATTCCTCTCCTCCATCACTTGGTGTCACAAGCTCCTCCTTCCCCAGAACCATATGCCTGCTCAGCAGTTGTCTCTGCCACCCCAAAGCGGCTGCAGCATGAGCATCTTCCTCCAGCCATGTCCTCAAGGACCCTTACCAGATGGTGACAACTGTCTGCTACAGCCGTACGCTTTGATGAACAGGGTCCACTCTCCAGTCATGCTCCAAAGCTCAGGGCAAGTGCAATCTCCCTGAGGTTCATGAAACAACGTACAGATTTTCAAATATGGTGGAGAAAAAAGAGACCAAGGTGAGAACGCACCTCAGTGTCCTCCTCAACGCCACTGAGCTGGATGATAACCCTTTATCTTGTCAGGAAAATTCGGTTACGGGGATGTTTTCTCACAGTATGAGTTTGTAGTTGTTGTAAGTCACACAAACCTCCATGTGATAGTCTCAGGACTGAGGTGAAGTGTCTCAGTTCACAAAGCTGTGACCCACCTTGTACTGAGCAGGGTTGTGTTGTGTTTGGGGTCTGTGGCTGTGCCTCCTACAGCTCAGAACCCGAGCAAGTTGCTTCTCCTCAAGGGCAGGAAGTAGAACACCATTAAGATTGTGGCATGGAATCACAGACTGGTTTGGGTTGGAAGGGACCTTTAAAACTCATGGAGTCCAACCCCCTGCAGCGAGCAGGGACATCTGCAGCTAGAGCAGGTTGCTCAGAGCCCTGGCCAACCTCACCCGGAGTGGTTCAAAATCAGCCACCTCTCTGGGCAACCTGGGCCAGGGTCTCGCCACCCTCACGGTGAACACGGCGTTCAAAGGGAAAACAAAACCGAACAATAAAACAAAACCAGACCCGCGGCCCGGGACCGCTACTCCTTGAGGTGACAAAACCTGCGCTAAAATCACCACGGTGGCCGCAAGCGCCGCCCGCGGGACCCGGCCCGCCCCGGGGCCAGCGGGAACGGCGGGACAGGTGCCACAGGGGCCGCGCCGCGCCATGGCGGCGGGCGGCGCACGTGCGCGGGGCGGGGCCAGCGGCCCGGCGTCCCCGTGCCCCGTCCCCACCCCTCACCGCAGCACAATGGACAGCGCTCTGCGGCGCCGCGCGGGGAGGGGCGGGGCCGGGCGGGGCGGGGCCCGGCCGGCGAAGGGGCGGGGCCGGGCGCGCGGCGGTTGAAGCGGCGCGTGGAGCCGGCGGCAGAGGCGTCCCATGGACCGGGACCGCGAGCAGCACCGGGGCCGCCGCTCCTCGGGATGAGCCTGGCCGGGCTCCGCCGTGCCCGCGGTGAGGAGCTGAGGAGCTGGGGCGGGGCGCGGCGGGGGAGCCGGCCGCGCTGGGCTCCCCTTCTCCGGGGGGTCCCTTGGGGAGGTCCTGGGCGGGAGGGGCCTGAGGGGCGGCTGGGCCCTCCGTGTGGAGCCGGGGCGGGGGCACCGGTGAGGGGGTGCGGGCGGTACTGGGAGCCGCTCGCTGTGCAGCTAGAGGAAGCAGAGAGGGAAATTTTAGTCCTAATCCTGCGGGGTTTATGGAGGGAGCGGGTGGAACCGAGCGGCGGGCTCAGGCTGGCTGAGGAGCCTTGGGGGTTTCCTTAAAGCAACAAACGAAACGGTTTAAAGTTTGCGGGTCTGTTCCGCTTAGCGGAAGCCGGGTAAGCAAACGCTGGGTCTCCGCTGGCCGAAGGGTGTCTCTCTGGCCGGCAGCGAGTGGGACCCCGCAGCCCGGGTGAGCTCGGCTGCTGAGCCTTCCCTGCGCCTTAAAGTTTTTGGAAAAAACCCCACCTTAAACTGTCCCTAAAGAATCTGTAAACTCAAAGGCTGACCCCGGTAAGTTGCTACTCGATGTATTGCTGTATTTGGGTCAGGTTCTATATAAAACCTCCCTGGCTTTAGGGCAGGGTTAAACCAAGCATGTGGTGTTCTCTGGGTCACTTGGCTTAACTCCTCCGCGAAGTAAAATCGTCTTGAGGGCAGCGAGAAGGGGGTTGTGCCGGGCTGAAGAGCATGGCCGTGTACAGCTTACCTGTCTGCGGGGGAAGCGCCGGGGGCCGGCTGAAACGGGTCTGCGCTGACGCCTTGTTGGGCCGCCGAGTGACTGCTGACTGGACCTGCTCTTCTTCTGTGTGTGAACCTGGAGCACGTCTCCATTCTTAAACTGGAGTACTCAACTACTGGCCGTAGTGGTGATGGATGAAATGACCTGGTGTGATTTCCTATGGAGTAGCAAGATGAGGAATGAGGGAATTTCCTTTGTGAAAGCTTTGCAGGTTGGCAAATACCAGAGATTTAGTGTCTGGCTGTGCATAAAAGGTCAGTGGTGGCTCTTTGATGAGAAATTAATTCAGGAGGTGAAGGTGTGGCAGTATCAGGCACGGATCTTATTTTGATATGTACATGGATGAAACTGTTAGCTTTACAAGGCTTTGAGAGCAGAATGCTGTACTCTGTTCCCTTTCCTCCTTCCTCTCTCAGCTAAACTGTTCCTTATTGTGCTGTGGAAAACGTGCAAACGTTGTTTTTTGAATGGGGTTTTTTTTGTTGCTTGTTTTTGGATTATAATCTGTGAAGGCTCCAGGCATCTCTGGAAGGTGTGCAGAGTGGTGTCCAGGCTCCACAGCAGTGCCGGCTTGCAGCCCTCCGTGCTGCCTCACCCCTGCCCCCTGGGTGTTTCTCAGGGGGTAAGGTGAAGAATTCCCTGAGAAGGTGGCTGCTTCTAAAAGATAGTAATGGCTTTTGCTGGCACCGTTACACTTTGAGGCTTCCTTATATTAAGCTACAAAGGACTTGTTCTCAAGTTCTTATGTGAAACAGCTCTAATAAATATCCTGCAGCTTAGTACCATCTTATTACATGTGTAAAGCATCAGCTACTGTGTCAGCATCTACCCAAGTGAAAGGCACTTCAGGCAAAGGAAATTTCACACACCTTTCTCTCCACCTTACTCACGAAGAGAGGAGGAAAGACTACAGCTCCCTTTTCTAACTGGAAATACCATCTTAGCTGGGTGCTACAACTGGCTTTCACATGCTGTAGTAGTATTTGAGGAAGTCTGAAATTCTGCTATTTTCAGCAGTACTTTGTCAAAAAGCAAAACAAACAAACAAACAAATTGCTCAGTTGTTCTCTTCCGGCTGAAAAGAAGCCACCATGGGTTGGAGAAGTTAATAAAGTCACTTGCTGCCGGGTTTCACCATCCAACAAGCAGCTCTAATGTGGAAAGAGCTGAAGCAGTTTGTGCTCCCCTGTGTGAGAAGCAGGGGTTGGGGGCTTTGATTCAAGGCCTTGTGTATATTTAATACATAAACTAAATTTCTGATTTCCAACCATCTGTCTGTGTTCTGTCAAGTCAGCCTCTCCTACAAATGGCAGAATAAAAAGATAAGCATATGGGAAATCCCTCAGGGGTACATAGTGGATGGTTCTAAATAAAATGGAAATATACAGTTAATATCAGTGCCGCCATCCCCTTCGCCATGTGGGTAGTGATGTGTGCTCCTTGTGGGAGCCCTCGCAGTCTTTGAGCTTGGCTAATAGGCAGCGGTAGCTTCGCGTGCTGTCTGTACACCGCTGCTTCTTGAGAATTCACCATCTCTCAGAAACGCTCACAAAGTTACAGCTGGGAAATGCGTGTGCCACTGGGGCTTCATATCTTTGTGCCCCATTCCGTGCCCTCCTTCCCCTGGTGCAGTGCCAGCTGGGCTATCTCAAGCTTACAATGAACTCTCTGCCTTCCAGGGTTTGGTTTGTCTGTGACTTGCTGTGTGGGTTGCGGCAAAAGGGGGTACGTGGGCCAGCTGGCCTCTGTGGGGACCTGCAGAGCCTCCGTGCTGTTGGTGCGGCTGTCAGCGTGTCGGGGGATGCTCTGTGATACATGGTAGCTCTGTCTTCAGGTGGGCAATAACCAAAATGCCTGTGGCACATTTCCCCAGAGGCCCTGGCGCAGGGGTTGTTGACGGCAGACCGCACTTGAGGAAAAACCTGCTAATCCTAAGGGGTTCTGGTGTGTAAAAAGCTCGAATAAGAGGCTTGGTGTGATGGCAGTCTTAACCTTGAGAGTACTGCATGGCCAAACCTTGTTGAAGGGGATGCAATAGCACCCCGTTTAGCGGGGCCTGTTGAGACATGACAAGTGATGATGGTTGTAAACTAAAAGGAGGAGATTTAGACTGGAGAGAAGGAAGAAATGTGTTACACTGAAGGTGGTGAGACCCTAGCCTGAGTTGCCCAGAAAGGTGGTCAATGTGCCATCCCTGGAACCATTCCAGGTGAGGTTGGCTGGGGCTGTGAGCAACCTGCTTTAGTTGCAGACATCCCTTATCGCTGCAGGGGAGTTGGACTCGATGACCTATACAGGTCCCTTTGGCCCAAACCATTCCATGACTCTATGAAAGACTTTTAACATCTAATTGGGATGGGTAAACTGATGATTAGCTAGGTAGGCTGCTTCAATGTATTGACAGCTCCAGCCTCTCTTGAGCTTTTACTTGACCTGCTGAAATGACCTCTCTTGCCTGGTGTTACCCGGTGAATGACCAGAGGTCTGCCTTTAGCCATGGGTTGGGGTTTCCAAGGGATCAAGCTGCAGTTCAGTGAGTTGCTGTGTTTCTGGTTCTAGCCAGCTGCAGACATGGAGTAGAGCAGGTAGCCTGGGCCACTGCAGAGGCTGGAGTGATGTGATGGATGTTTAAGGAGCAGACACCTTCTGTAGTTGTGTAGTTTCTTTCTGGTTTTCTTTACAAGTGGTTGAACATACCTGTTTATAGTGTGAATGGAATACATGAGATGACTTTAAAGACACCTGTCTTTTGGTTCTGAAGCCCTATAGGTATGCATGACTTCAGATAATGGCCCTGAAAATCTTATGTCATTATCAGTGCTAATCATCCATCTGTATCTGTGTGCACTGAGTAACACCTTTCACTGCCTTTTCTGATTTTTTTTTTTTTAATTTTATTTTTACTTTTCAGGAGTTATAGCTGGAGTCCCTCTTGCTCTGAGAAGCAGAATGACTCTCTTGCAGCTCTGTGGTGAGGAGGGGATGTAGAGGACCTGCCACTGTGCTTTCCCCAAGGTACGAAAGGGGAGTTCTCTGCAGGTGTGAGTTCTCATCTGTCTGTCTTCCACAGCTTCTCGTGGATGTAATGGTCACTGGCTTTTTTTTCTCAAACTTCCCTCAGCTAGAGAAGTACAGGGCAATAAACCTGTGGCAATCGGGTAGGGAGCAACAAATCTGTCTGAGCAGCACGGTTACGGCTGTTGATCTACAGCTTGTGCCATCCCTTGTTCTGTTGCTGGTGACTTTGTTTCTGGGTGATTCTAGAGCGGCTGGTCTGTCCTGATACTTCTTCCTGTGGAGGTCCCCAAGTGAGGTCAGAACAGGGAACATGATCACAGCAAAATACATTTGCAGAGGCTTCTCTTGCTATATTTGCCCCGCCTCAGAAGGTTCCCCTGCGGCCTAGGTACGGTGCTTGCATAATCATATGACAGCGTTGCGTTACAAAGTGCCCCGTGCCTCTGGGCTCGGGTATCTGATACATGATAGCAGCCCAGCCTTCCTGGGTGTTTGCTTCTCCCTGCTCCGCTCACTTCACTTTGACTTGGATGCTCTGCTGATGTGTTCTCTCTGCGTGGGCTGGGTTTTGGTACCAGTAAGGCTTGTAGAGACCCAGCAAGTCTTTGAATATTGCTCCTGGGGTAAGTTGATCTGCAGAGTAACTGTCAAATTGTGAGATGCTTCTACAAACATTCTCTGTTCTCAGGTATACAGACTTTTAAAAGTCTTTTTCCCCTTTCCCTTGCTTAGATTTTTTACTGTGTAACAGCATTTTGCAGCAGTCTTTCTGGGGGAGAACCTATTGCTGTTTGCTTTTTAATTCCTGTCTCACCTCCATTTTTGGCCTTAAAATGTCAGGGATAAGTTGCCTTAATGCTTTGACTGTTGAGTTCAGCACTACACCGTGTCATGTTGCTGAGGGCTGTGTCTGCTGAGCAGTGGAATTCGAGTGGGGTGGAATCAGCATCATGTCTCAAACCAGCCATCCAGTCTGGTGTGTTTCTGGTGCTCACAGAGGGTATTAATAGGAGTGATTTAAAAGAATCTAAAGGAATCACAGAAAGCCGCTTAATAATGGTGGGGTTGTTGTTGTGTTTGGGGCTGGGGTTTTTTTGTTGTTTTTTTAAATGGTTTACGTACTTGCATGAGACATTGGTTATTGATGCATACTTGAGGGTTAAAACCCCAGCAAGAGAGTCTGAGGGAGGAATCCTGATGAGAACAGTGAGAGGTGGCTGAGAGGATTGAAATGCTGAGAACGGAATTGTTCCTCTTGCCTGCAGTTATTCCCTTAGTTCAGCTGGAAGCAGGCAGTGGGCATCCAGGCAGTGGGCATCCAGGCAGTGGGATGTGATTGCTAGCTGAGCATCAGGCATGTTCTTCAAGCCTGCTGTTTCCTCTCCCTTTTTTTCAGTGGTTTAAATTAACTGAATGCTCCTTTGTGCACAAAAGCATTTGAAACACCACGATACAGGAGCTGTGGAAGCTTTCAACAGGGGGGTTTGCGTAATGATTCCAAACGTAATGCAGAAAAGGGGATGGGGGAAGAATTGCCCCTTAAGCTTTGCGAGGCTCCTAAGATGGGTTCCTTCTCCAGAGTAAAATTAATTCTGCCTTTACATCTCTGTTTTGTGCTTTATTTATCGTGAGTTTTGTTGGAGCTCTATGCTGAATTTGCTGCAGTAGTGCTGGGAAGCAGCAGAGGATGTTACCGTGTATGGGGCACAGCACTGGACGGGGGCTGCAGAGACCTGCCTCTTGTTCTGGCCATGCCACTGACTTGCTAAGCAGTGCTGGGCAAGGTGTTCTACCTAATAATGTCTCCTCCTTTCTAGTTGCAAGAGAGTTAAGCAAGGTCTGTTTGTGAAAATCGCTAGAGTGCGTTACAGTGTTTGGTGTAAGGAAACTAAAATGTTCCAATTTCTTTCTATTACAGGCGTGTAGTAAAAATGGTGCAGAAATACCAGTCTCCAGTCCGAGTCTACAAATACCCTTTTGAGCTCGTCATGGCAGTGAGTAACACTCAGCACTTTTACCTCTCCTGCTTCTGAGGTCTGCCACCTCAGGCCAGTGAGAGGCGGGGGCACTGCGGGTTTGGCTAGCATGTCTTTGTGGCAACATTATGGGTACATTGTGGGAACAGACATTAAGCTCTCGTTATCTTTTTGTCTTCAATTTTGCATGAAAAATAAGAATCAACGTCTCAGTATTTTAAGAGAGTTGTTTTAGCCATTAGAGGGGAATAAAAACCAGCAAAACCCAACCTTCTGTAATTATTCTTTCCAAGGAAGAAAAAAATCCTGTGACATTCAGGTAGGCAGGGTCAGTTTGTAGCCAGACACTGTCTTTGCCTTATCACCAAATGCTGTTCAGGTTAGAATCTTTCCAGATCTGATCCTGATCAGTATTGTAGGATGTGTGTATCTAGAACTTGATTCTCAATCATATTGAGCTCTTTGATTTGGTTAAAAGCTAGAAATCTTTGGGAAAATTCTTGTTTATTGTCCTTCCTTGTTTGCTCCGTGATGGAGATATTGAGAGAACTCTCTCTCCAAAGTTTGCAGTTTCCACAAGGAGCTTGATGGCTGTAATTGAAGTTCTTTTTGCTGATAATGCAGAAACCTAATGTGACCATGGCAACTTAGGTAGAGTTTCAAAACATTTGTGTTACCGTGCACTTTGTCACTGCTCTTCAAGGTGTGAGGCAAATATCCTTCTGAAACATTTGCTCTTTGCATTTCAAGCGCAGCACTGAGCGTTTGGGCATTAATCCAAGATGCTTGTTTATAGAGTCTTGCAAGGCTTTCTTTTGTAATCTGTTGGCCATTTCAGTCTGCGCTAGAGACTTAGTATTTGCCACTTGTAGTCTGCTGCTTTCTCCATTGTCTCTCTTCCCTGCATAGCAAGGTTTTCTTTAATATATTAGAGATCAAGAATGAAGATGGGGAACTGTAGCCATTTCAGGTAGCTGACATCATTCCCATGAGTGGAAGGGAGAGTCTGACAGAATACATTGTGTTCCTCTTGACAGTGTTTCCTCTTCTAGATTCCTGGGAAATAAGTGCCATAAGATTTGTTTTATCCAGAACAGCCTCCAGACTACTATCATTAAAAGTGGGGGAAGGATGCTTTCTTTGGTCCTAAGTGTGAATAATGAACACAGAGGTATCAGCAGTTGCTCAGCTGGCAGTGGTTGTCATTAGCTTTGGTCTCTGATCATCAAAATGAACACTTTTTTTTGACAGTTGGCTTCCTCTCACATTCCCACCTCCCACCCCCCCCTTTTTTCCCAGCCTTATCCAGATTTGTCCTGTTAACAGCTAAGCCAGTAAAGTGCTGTAGAAGTGCCCCAACCAGCCCAAGGCTCATGTTTGTGGTAGTGAAACTATTCTGACCGTGTTCTTTGCTCTCTCAGTATATCCTGTATTAGAATAAGACACCAGTACTTGTTACTGAGCTACTGGGTCTTTGCTCTGTGCATACCTTTCCACATTCCTGTCATCTCTATTAGCAGGATAAACCTAACACCAGATGCCTGTCAATAGATTGGCTGCTACTATAGGAGGGCTGCCTCTAGACAAATCCTTTGTAAGCTTGTTAGCAGAAGGCCTAAAGGCCAGGGTTTGATGGGTTTATTTTCCAAGTAGTCTAGTTTTATTTGTTTTCAGTTTTTCAACATAATGGGACTTAAAATTCTCTGGGATTTCAGGGTTGGGATTGTAAATGTCGTTCTTTAGTTGTTCAGCAAACTCAAATTCCCATCACCTTGGCAAAGTTTAGTCGTCTTTCTTATGAAGATCAAATTACTTTTTCAGGGTCACCCAAAGGACTGTGCAGTGGAGTAGGGAGCTGAAACAGACCCCTTGGACCTACTCTAATGTCCTGTGAAAATCACATTTGCAGCAGGCTTTGTTTTGTGATGGAGACTGGCATTGTAGCGTTTAGGTCCGTGGCAGTGAGGGCAGGCTGAGGTGGACCCCGGCTTCCTTAGTACGTTCGAGATGTTCAGATGGAGCTTCCCATTTGTGTGGAGGCAGCGCGGGTTGCACGGAGCTGTCAGGTGCGAGCTGTTGGTTGCTGGAAGCTTTGCAGGGAGAGTGGGTGTACAGTGAAGCTGTTTTGCTCCTCAGCACATGGTGTTGCTGATAATCTGCTTCAAGAGAAATCTGACAGTGGCTTTCTCAGCACTGGGAACTGGTATTTAGCTGCTTTCCTCTTTTTCTCCTCAAATGCTGTGTCTGCACCTTTGGAGCACCAAAGTCTTATACTGTGGTTCATGGTAGGAAAGCAGAGGTCATGTGCTTGACTTCATGTCTCTCGTGAGACCACACCTGGAGTACTGCATCCAGCTCTGGAGCCCAGAACGCAAGAAGGATTTGGACATGTCTGAGCTGGTCCAGAGGAGGGCCATGAAGAGGATCAGAGGGCTGGAACACCTCTCCTTTGGGGACAAGCTAAGAGTTGGAGTCGTTCAGCCTGGAGAAGAGGAGGCTCTCAGGAGACCTGATCATGGTCTTCCAGTATCTGAAGGGAGCCTACAAGAACCCTGGGGAGGGACTTATTAGCAGTGCCTGTTGTGACAGGATGAAGGGTGATGGCTTCAAACTGGAAGAGGGTAGATACAAATTAGAAATTAGGAGTAAATTCTCCACTGTGAGAGTGGTGAGGCGCTGGCACAGGTTGCCCAGGGTAGTTGTGGATGCTTCATCACCGGATGTGTTCAAGACTGGGTTGGATGCGGCCTTGTGCAACCTGGTCTGGTGGGATGTGTCCCTGCCATGGCAGAGGGTTGGAACTAGCTAATCTTTAAGGTCCCTTACAACCCAAACCATTCTATGATTCGATGAAACACTGCCTTATTTTATGACTCTGCACCCTTCACTGACACAGTTGTGCATGATTCCCTGTCTGTATAATGGGGAGGGTCACACTTCCTGTGGTCTGTTCCAGCCACGTTATTAGGTAAGTACTTTTTCCAGGAGAAGGTTGGGGTTTTTTTCCCCCAGAACCTCGGATGTTTGGACCCCAATATAGAAAACAGTGTGTGTGCTTTGTTCAGATCTGAGGGTCTGAGAAATAGGGTTGCACAGCCAAATGAGGCAAACGAGTCATTGCTTCCTGGCCTTGTTCAAGCGCACGGTGTTTCCCGTGCCTTTTGCCAAGCCCCTGCCATAAGGAACACCATTTATCTTCCTTGGACTTGTGCAGAGTGCACGTGTGTGCAGCTCATCCTCCAGACATCACAGGGCTGTGCTTGACAGATGAGCCAGTGCTCATACTGTTAATACCTTTGTTATTGTGTGTCTCTGGATAATTATCTGTGGATTGACACCCTGCTGCTTACTAATACTTGTGCAGCTTGTGTTCTGGCATTTGCAGGCAGTGGGTTGCTTCCGAAGGAGACCCATGTTCATGTTCTTGCTCTTGCCGGTCCTGTGCACCTGAGGAAGTAAAAAGCATTCAGCTCTTCTGGACATTCAGGAATTCTGAATGTTCTCTTTTTCTTGTTAGAAAAGCCCTCCCTGCTAAAATGATTTAAACAAAGGACGATCTTTCCACACCAGTTCAAATTCACTGTAGTAATTTTCACCTGTTTTGTTCCTAATCTGCACTCATGTTAAAGGATCAAAAATGTTACACTCTTCAAATTATAAACAGTGCTTGACATCTTTACCCCTTATACTTGAACAGAGCCTTGATGTTTGTTTTTCTTTGTTATCTTGATATGTTTTTCCCTTCCATTTTATATCTTCTTTTTTTGTGTGTCTCCTTTTAAATGGAGCTGTTGCTTCCAATGGGTTCCCTGGTCTTCTCCTCAACTAGATCAGCGGGTTTGAGATTGCATATCACAGAATGGCAGGGGTTGGAAGGGACCTCTGGATTGTGTTAAAGATGTCAGATCTTTAAGTAGCTTTATTTAATGACTTCTCCCTGTTGCATTTAGCATACTGAGTGTATAAAGAGACTGCTTAAATCCTTACACATCGCGTGTGCTCTCCTCTAATGCTGCGGTGTCCGAAAGGATTCGCTATTTCACCAACTGGTGCAGTGATGCTTTTGCAGCAGAACCTCTGAGCTGTCTTCTGCCGGGCAGGCACCGCACCGTGCCCTCAGCATCTTGCAGTACAAGCTGGTAACAAATACACTGGTGTGTGCGGTGAGAGGTGAGACTGTGTGAAAGCAGCATAGCGTGCAAGCACACTGCTGTCTAACAAGGATGGTGTTAGCTCTGTGGGTTTGTTTGGAGTGACAAGTTCAATGTGTGTGTTCACAGCCCATCCGGGTCTCCAAATGCTGCTGCTGTCTTGTGACACAAGACATGCAGATTGGCTGTCTAGGTCAGCTACAGTGCACTCTCTTACAGTGCCTACAGCACTCCACAGAATATGTTTTGGGGGGGGGTTCCTTTATACCTAATTGTAATTACAGAGTAGAATATCCCCATCTGGAGCTCCAAGTTATTGTCAGTATTCTAGTGTCCTCACAGCCTGGTTTTAAATAAAGAAAAGTAGAATCTTAACTAAGATGCTGGTTTGTAGCCTCTGCTTTCAAGTATGAACTCTGGAACCAGAAGAGCAGTTGCTGTGGGGAGAGCAGAGCAATTTCTGGCAGCTGGAACCCCTCAGAAGCTGCAGTGATGGTGCAGCTCATCACAGAGCTGTGCAGAGAAGCCAAAGAGATTGGAGCGGAGCTCAGTGTGCAGCAGCTGCAGGAGTGCCAGAGGAGAAGTTCCTGTGGTGGCCTGCTGCCCGCTGTGTCCTTGGATAGCTGCAGATGACATGGGGCAGAGCTTTGCAGTTTGTAGCCTGTATGTCTAGTGCTCGAAAGCTCCTTTGGAGCTGCTGTGACTTAGCTAATGACATGGTTCTCAGATACTGCAATGGTATTTCTGGTTGGCAGTACCCTGGAGATGGAGAGAGAATTGGCATGCAAGGGGGAAAGCGTTTTAAAATAGCTATTCTTTGGTGTTCAGTCTGTCCCGTGACATGAAGTGTCCCAATAGTTATCTGAGCAGTAGTTAAGAAAGGGATACTCCCCTACAAAACAGAGCCTGCTCGCTCTGGCTGGATCATTAGATCTATAGAACTTGCCTCTCAAGTGCAGACAAAACGTCTTTGGCTGTGGATGGTCTGTCTCCAGTCATGCTCTGTGCCAAGTATTTTACAGAAGGCAGCTTCCCTTGTCTCCTCCTTTTTCCATGTTTTGAAGGTAAGTTTGCCGTGACTTTCAGAAGCTACTGGGTTAACATTTTGTGCACTTACAGAGGATCTGGTGTTGACTCAAGACACGATGCTTCAGTGTTACTTGATGGTTTGAAGCCATGCTGTCAAGATACACTATAAATATCCCATCATCTTACTGCTGAGAAGCATTTGGCAACAGAAGTCTGCAAATAATGTTCTGTGTCATCTGGGATGAGTCTTCACAGCTGTACTCACGTGCTGAGTCCCTGGGCCCTGCCACCACCTCCTCTTGCTATTAAGCAGGTTGAGAGTGAGCAATAGTCAAGCTGAGTAAAGAGATGATGCTTCTCTTGAGATTATGGTGTGGGATGTCTCTCCTCAAGAGGCTAGAAAATGTTTGATGAGGGCTGTTTTTCACAGCTGCTGGAAGCAGATGGAGGAACTGCTTATTCCTTCAGAGTTCTGGAGAACTGCTGGCCACATCTGGCCTGTTTAGTGTGTCTTGTGGGGATCACACAAGTCTCTGATAGCTTTGCATTGCCACTGTTAAAACTATGTGGTGGGTAAGAGCGGTTCAGGAGCGGGTGGTGCTGGCACCATGTGTGGATTGGATAGAATCACAGAATGATGTGGTTTTGAAGGGACCTTTAAAGGTCATCTAGTCCAATCCCCCTGCACTGACCAGGGACATCTGCAACTAGAGCAGGTTACTCAGAGCCCCAGCCAGCCTCACCTGGAGTGGTTCCAGGAATGGGGCATCAACTACCTCTCTGGGCAACCTGGGCCAGGGTCTTACCACCCTCAGAAGATTTACAGTAATTCAAGGAATTGGTATAGTCCCTGTTTTCTCTGATCTCCTCCAGCACCAACATGGAGGCTTATTTTCTTGAAGGATGAGTCATGTCTCAAGCTTAATCTGCTCAGTGCAGTTTAGTACTGGAATGGAAGAACTCCAAAGCAAGCTATAGCTTGATGGCACTGCAGCATAGCACCAGGAGATGCAGCCTAGCTGGAGGTATCACCATTGTCTTCTGTTCCTGTAGTGAGTACAAGACCCTTCTGTCTTCTGCTGAATCTGTAGGTGCAGAAGACAAATAATAAGTTCTTGAGCAGGGACTAAAAGAGGAGAGGAAATTTAGAACCATCATCAATTGCTACATCTCAACCAGCATGGTTTTTTGTTTGGTTTTTTTTTAAACTAAGTGCAGTGACCTGCCTCAGTTTGACCCTGAATTAGGACTAAATTGTACAAGTTCTCATAGCAGCTTCTCTCAACGATGGATTCTCCTTCCAACTAGGTGTTTGTAAGCCAGCCTTTTTGATTTTTTGGAGTGATTCACTGAGCCATAGGTGTGTGATGTGACACTTGATTGCTGTGGTTTGGTCTTTGGGGAGTTAGTCACCTGAGATGTCTTCTTCCTTGCCTTCCTATTTTGGTGTATCTACCTCTTTTCACAACAGGCTATGGCAGAGGTGTCCAACCAGCTTGCAGCAGTTCCTGGGTAAGGTGTCACTTCCACAGCTACTTGTAAAGGCCAACGTGTTGTGTTCTTTGTGACTTAAACTGCTCTGCCACTGGGTTTCTGCTCTGGTAGGCAGAGGAAAATGCTGTAGCAGAACAGCTTGAATGGGGTATTGTGCCCTCTCAGACAGGAGGTCAGGCACGTTGGTAGTTTCCTGAGTTAGCTTTGTGCAGCTGCAGTGCACAGCCTGGTTTTAGGAGGTTTGCTGTGTCACTCGGTTGGGCCTGTATTGTAATAGACAGCTGCTGCTTCCTGAATTGTTTCTTTCATGAAAATCTGAAGAAATGAGGCAAATTATTGGCTGTAGACCAGGGAGAGATAACACTGGGTCAATGTTTACAGCCTGGGTACTGTGGTCCAGTGGACTTCTCACTGACGAGTCTTTTTCTTCTTTCCAGTGGAAGTGTTTTTTCTCAGCCCCCAAGGATTTTTTCCACTACTCTGCAGATCCACCGAAGTTCACTTTCCCCCACTTCAGTGCATTTCTGCACCTCAAATATCCATTTGATCCCTCCCTGCTCCCAGCTGTTCCACGTGTATTTTATTTTGCACTACTGTGGCTGGCAGGAAGCAGGTATCTGCTCTGGTGATTGCAGAACAAATGGGTTTTTGTATGCAGGCCCTTGGGGTCGCTTCAGCAGTTAAACCAAGGAGGAGGAGGGACTGTGAAATGAAGTGGTTACTTTTTCCTACAAGATCATAATCTGAAAACACTTGAAACTGAAGAGAGATTTGTCTATCTTTAGAGCTGCTCAAAACCTAGTCCAAATGCATCCACTTAAGACCCCTCATCACTTTTGCATATTATCATGCTTCTCATCATCTCTTTACAAAGAAATGATTATCTGGACATCTTTAGGTCAAAACTTGATTATTGTATCTCTCCCTCATTTCACTTTCATCTGAACATAGATGGATATTTTCTTCCTTTATCCCAGCAAACTGCACTTGGCTGTAACATGACCTTGAGGAACCTTGTCTTATTAATTGAGATTTAAACTCTGTTTGATCGTGAAAGTTTGGAGTGTTTTAGCTCTTAGCACAAGGATGAAGTCTTATCCTTGTAACCTGTTCACACAATACTGACTATAACTGTTTCTGTATACATCAGATGAGTAACAGTTTAGTTCCATCATGTGTTCAACACGATACAACTTTCCCCAATGTCTGAGCTTTTACACTCTTGAAGATCCCTCTGAGGTTCATCTTGGCATCTTACAGAAGTCAGTCTGTAGTTTTTTCTATTCCTGTGCTCTTGCTCAAATCTGAGACAGAACATCTCCATAATGCTATCATTAAGGAGGCCCTACCAGTATAAAAAAATCCCAGCCAAACCCTAAAGATATTACAGCTGTGCAGCCACTTCAGTGCATCACTTATCAAGTAGAAGATGAATGTTTTCCTGCCAACCACTGTTCCAAAATAGCTCAATATGTTACTGCATGATTTCATGGACAGCAGCATTTAGCACGCAAGCTCTGCATGTCTACTTTGCTAACAGATCTGCTTGCTGATAGGGAGACTCCAAACCACTCTGCCTGTTTGCTGTGTATTAGTGAGTAGCTTGAAGAACCATGTCTCTCAGGTGACTGGTGTGGGGAGAAATCCAGAATTTCTGCCCTGGGAGCCCATTTACAGCTCCAAGACGGAGAGGGTAACACTTCCTTCTAGGATATTAAGGTATGAAACTACATCATCTAACAAAAGCTGCCTCTCGTAAGAGCACATTGGATCCACTCAGGACCCAGCAGACACTGTGCTGGAAGAGCCTGCCAGGAGCTTCCTTGTGTGCAGGAGAGTTTGGGGTTTGAGGTGTTTTATTTCGTGCTTGGATGTCCCTGTTGCTTTGGATTCCTGAGGCCTCTGTTGTGTAATGGATTTCAAGGTCACTTGCTGGAGAAGGATGTTGAAACCTGCAGAGGAGGCCCTCTGGCCATGTTCTCTGGATCATACAGGAAACTGGTGGTACAGCTACTGTCAGTCTGCTGGAGGTTAAACTGGACTGGGCAGCAGGAACACGCTTGCACTGTCAATATGTACCACACCTTGGTACTGGGAAGGTGAAGGGCTCAGAGAAAACTTCTGTGCTCTGGAGGGGAAGGGGTTAAGTAGTTGAACTAGGGGGCTTGTAGAGGAGGGTAGTTTCTCCTTTTTGTTTGTGAGGCTTTAGTATGTAATATTTTTGGTTTTGACACTTCTATTCTTGTATAACTTGTTCTTGTCTGGCATCGGGCTGGCCTTCAGGGCAATCTCTTCTCACAGATGCATCTCTTTGTACTGGTTATCATGTATTTGAACAACAATTTAGGACACAAGTGTGGCTTCCTTACTTTGTCCTCAAAAACCCTCTTCTCACAAGGTATTTTTGTATATCAGTGTTAGGCACACAAACTCTGGGGCCAGTGTAGGTAAAACCACTCGAACAGATCCCCCAGGAGTCTGCAGAGCAAAACCTTGGCCAAAACTCTCTACTGATTTAATAATCAGCTGTATCGCTGTCAGTCAGTCATCGCTTGGTGTGATGAATCATTTCTCAGCTCCTGGGGCACTACAGGCTGAGATGCAGAGATCACTGTAAGCAGTTCAGAACAGCCCTGTCTGTGCAACTGCTGGTCTGGGTTTGTGTGGACAGGCTGGAGGTCGTGCCAGTGGCACGCTCACACACAGCAGCCTGGCGCACCTTTCCCTTGTCTTCCCCCCCAGTGTGAAAGGAAGATCTGACACTACTGAAACTTTGAGTATCTGTTATGACTTTTATGCATATTTTAACTTTTTATAGCTAGAAATTGTTTCACTTGTACATTTTTTTCACTTATTTTCTACTTTTTTGAATACAGCAGCCTGTCAGCTGTATCCAAATGATTTCTTTTTTTTTTTTAAACACTTTAGATGCACCCAAAACCAGTTAGTTCTATTTCTAAGCAAAATATATTGGAGAGTTCAAGCAGATCCCAAGTCCGTCTATCTTCACCCAGCCTTCTGGTGAAATTTACAGTGTAATTTCAGTCTGAGGGAGATGAGTGCAGAGATCTAAATGGTATTTGTATGTTGGTCACATTATCTCAGAATTCCAACATGGTGTGGGTTGAGCAGGGACCTCTGGAGATCATCTCATCCAAGCCCCCCTGCTCCAGCAGGGTCACCAGAGCAGGCCCCAGTGTCCAGGCAGGTTTGGAATCTCTGCAGAGAAGGAGACTCCACAGCATCTCTGGGCAGCCTGGGCCAAGCTCCAATACTCTCACAGCAAAGAAGTTTTATCTCTTTTTCAGACAACAGAAAAAAGAGAGCACACTTATACAGTCTACCAAAACCCAACATTGCACTGGTTTTTGCAACAATTCTTTTGAAAGAAATTTAGGGAAAGGCAGTTTGGTTTGGGGAAGGACACTGTTGAGCCTGAGCCACAGTCTCTTGTGAAATGGTTTGTTTGGGTATGAAGAGAGCACATGCATCTGAACCTTTAAGAAAATAATTATTGTAACCCGAGTTGTTGAGATTAGTTTGCTTGGGAAATGAGATGCATGCAGTGTTCTGACTTGCTGAGACAGCTCCCCAGATGCTTGGGGATTGTCTTCAGTCTGATCCAGTGTGAAGTCAATGCTAGAGACTGATGACACTAGGAAAGGAGCCCAAGCTGGGATTCGGTAGGACATGCCTGCTCGCCTGGGCTGGGGGATTTGCAGGAGGTGTGCAGCGGGAGCTGGTTCTGCCCGTCCGTGTTACTCCCAGTGGGCTTTAGAAGAAGGGACGGAGTGGCTTCATGGCTCCTCTTCAAGCTTTTGCCCATCAAGGTGGTTGTCTTAAAGCAATATCGTGGGTATGCACTGGAGAGGAGGTAGTGGCACAGGGAGATAAAAGAGCAAACACAGGCAGATTAGCAGCCCAAGTATTAAAACAAGCTAATATTAAGTATTCTGTGCCTTTCATTCGACTGGAACATCCTCTTGTTCACCTTGCACTTTGCAGAATCATAGGAGGAGAAGATACCAGGTAGTTCTGGCAACTGATTGGAAAATATTTCAAGTATTTCTGTCTTTAGAACTTCCTTCAGTTTCTCTGGAGTAGAAACATGCTGCTGCCTATAGATACCGATTTGAGAAGAGGATGCTGGGTGCAGCAGATGGGTTGCTGTCCCAATAGCTTGGTCTCCTCCATGCTGGAAGGATCAGATGTGTTAACAGTACAACTTCATTGTGACTGCACCGTGGTGCCTCAGCTGTCCTTCATATGATCTCAGGCTTCTTCAGCTGATGTATTTTTAGAGTTGTTGTGCAAAGAAGATTAGCAAAGGACTTAATATCAGTGTGCGAAAGGGATGCTTTCTCAAATATGGAAATGTGCCCCCTATTTAGGTGATGGGTTCAGTCTGCTATCTTAGTTCTATCACCAGAGCTTGGGCACCTCTGCTCTGCCTTTCTTTCATTCTGCAGATGATGTTTAGCTGTCTGAAATAGTAAGGGTGCTCTGTTAGTGGTGTCCTGGTCTTGGTTTTGCTATAGTTCATGACAGTTTGCTAGAAAGCCTGTCTCCAGCTGGGTCTCTCTTAGTGGAGAAAGAAACAGTTGGGTGTTGAGATCCAGTGACTTTATCGTCAAATTCAGAAGTACCTGGATTCAGTGGTTGTGGTGCTTCAGATTGGCCATTGTGCTCTTTCTGCAGTGAGCTCAGTACTCCTGGTGAAGCTGTTGTGGTGAGGCCTTTTGAGGGTACCTGTGCTTTGATCAGTTGCTGTCCTAGTAGAAAAGCTCTTGTTTCTCTGCAAACTCCCTCTAATGTTCCTGGCACAGCTACACCCCTGAAAGAGCAGAGGGTGAGAAGCTGAGATGGCCTTACTTGAGACTTTCTTCCACATCAGCTGCTTTGCACCTCTTAAATTTGTGGGAAATCATGAGCACGTGGGGCAAGAAATCCTTAGCCAGACCTAATCCTGACTCAGAGAAATGGAAAGCGTTGGCTCAGCCTTTGCTTCCTATGGTTAGTCCTTGCTCACTGAATGTGGACCCCTGGAATGGACCATGTCACCTCCTTGCTCGGACCTGTGAGCCGAGGAGGTGGTGGAGACCATGCCTTAGTTCAGGCTTGATGTGCCCAGTGCTGGTAGCTGAGGCCAAGGAGGGCCTGACATTCCCTGCAGGAACAGAGATGTGGGATTTTATGGGCTTTTAGGCAGGCTTGTGATTTGCTTTCAAATATATGGACAATTCTAGAACCATTCTCATGTGGTCTCCTAGCACTCAAGGCACTGTCTACCCTCTGTACTAGCTGCTGCTTTCCAAAGTCATGGGATTAACCAGGGCAGACTTCTTTTAGGGTAGGGTTTTCAGTTACACTTTTTGCAAGTATGTTAAGGGCACATGTGAGAAGTGGCATGGGACATGGAATGGAAAAAGAGTTTCTGAATGTTCTGGTGTTCCTGTGGCCTACAAAGGTCTTCCTGCTTTCACTGAACACTGAGCCTCCAGTAACTAAGACTGGGTGGCCTGGAGAGACTCTTGTTTGTGTTAGAATAGAAAAGATGAGGAAGGTGAGTGCTTTGACCCCAAGATAGCACTGGGTGGTGGTTTGAAATCTAGAGGACTAAGAGGGCACGTAGAGGCACGAGTAGGAAGTATTAACTTTGCCTAAGAAGATCAACATCCTGGCAACTGCAAACACCAGAGAGCAGGTAAGGTGGGGTGCACCCCTTCTGCTGCGTGACCCTCAAGGAAAGTGCAGTATCCCAGGAGTGGATAGCTGGGAGCATCATGCAGCACTGCGCGACATACTGCCATGAATTCCTGTGATGACAAAGTAACCTTCTTAAAGCACTGAGTGTGCTTTGGTTGTGTGGAGCCAGGTGGATTGGTGCTGGAAACGGCCTCTCCCCATGGAAAGTTTTGTATTTATTTAAACCGTCCCAGTTTTTCTTGCGATCAGGGGTGAAAAGCACAGGCTGAGGTCTCAGAGATATGGGGAAAGTTCTCCAAGAAATGTGGCAAAGCAAGCAGAATGTTATGCAGTGACTTGAAGAGGATGATTTGGTGCACTTTGTCCTGGACAGAACTCCAGCTAGTAGTCTGCATTTTCCTCTTGATAATCTCAAATAACTTCTGTTCCATTCAGAGGTCTTGGAGCAGGAGACACGGAGTGTGTCCTTAAGTGCCTGAGCTATTTTAAGAGGAGGTATTATTCACAGCACCAGGGTACATGAATACATATGGGGGCAACCAGCCTTCGAGCTGCTGTGGTGTAACTGAGAACGCAGCCACCCTTGAGCATGCCCACAGTGCTGTGCCGGGGCTGGCAACCAAGCCAGTCTCGATTGTTATCATGTTAATATTTTCTGTGGTGGTAGATAAAAATATAAATAGTCGTGAGAGAATTACTTGCTGTACAAAATGGTTGTGTCTCACGGAAGATGGGAAGGTGGCAGCAGTTCAGAGAGGTTATGCTCGGCTGTGGAATGATGGCAAAAAGAAATAGCTTATAGCCAGGGAGAGCTGATAAAGAAGCTTCTGATAAAAGGCTTTTCAGAGGGATGTGGGTTAATTAAAACAAGGAAGATTTGAGAATGAGGACAGAATTAGTTTAGAAATGGATAAATCAAGGCAAAGAGAGTAGCCAATAATTGGTGACTTACCCTTGATAGTCGAGTGCCACTAGAACTCTTTGACACATCACATTTTAAGGCATGGGAGTATTACATCTTTTTTTTTTTTAAATAGCTGCTTCATAGAGGCAAGATGTCTGACTTGAGTTTTATTATCTCTGGGTCAGGTCTTAAGCTGTCAGAAATCAGCAGAGCTGTGCTTGCGTTTGCTAGCTAAAGATTAGCTTCCTGTTGTTCAGGTTGTTATGAGTCCCTTCCTGGTAGTCTTTAACACTTGAAGTAGAAACACAAGCCTGGTGCTAGAGAGAAGTTAGGTTCAGACAGACTGGGCTTGATGACTGAGGTGAGCGGGTGCTGTCTCTGTTCAGAGCGAATATGCTTTAACTTCAGCCCCTGCCTTGGCTCCCCCTTTCCCAGAGGTGCAGAGTCTCTGTTTTGTTGGCCTTTTCCTGTAAGGGAATGAATTGATTCAGAACAGCTCAAAAGTTGATCTAGCCAGAAGCTGACACTTGCTTTGGTTTTACTTCCAGGCATACGAGAAGCGCTTTCCTACGTGTCCAGAGATCCCAGTCTTCCTGGGGAGTGAGATCCTGCATGAATCCAAGAGTGATGATGGATCTATTCATATCATTGAACGGAGCTGCAAACTCAATGTGGATGCTCCGAGGCTGCTGAAGAAGGCAGGTGGCACCCAGGGGACAGACTCCTGGGTTTTGTTGGCTGGCTCAGATAGATAAAGGCTCCTAAAGTTACTCTTTCTCTTTCTATCTATCTCTCTTCCCCCCCTCCTTTTGGTTCTTCATCCTTCTCAGATTGCAGGGGTGGAGTATGTTTTCTTCATCCAGAAAAACACAGTGAACTGGAAAGAGCGAACTCTCCGCATTGAAGCCCACAATGAGACTTTTGCCAACCGCGTTGTCGTCCTTGAGACGTGTAGCTACTCAGTAAGTGCTTTGTTTCTGTCTCTGAAGGAAGTGTTTGGAATCATGCACTAATGTATGGATTGAAGTTGCTTGAATGAATTTGAACACTGGACTATAGTGTACTATCATTAGATGCTCTTGGACTGGAAAGGCGGTTGGGCCTTAGGGTGTGGATTTTCTTCAGTGCTGCTTTAGGGCTTGGGAAACTTTTTTATAGAATCATAGGACCATTTTGGTTGGAAGAGACCTTTAAGATCATCAAGTCCAACCATTAACCCAGCACTGCCAGGTCACCACTAAACCATGTCCCTCAGCACCACATCTCCACAGCTTGGAAACCCCTCCAGGGATCATGGGGACTCCACCACTGCCCTGGGCAGCCTGGGCCAGGCCTTGACAGCCCTTGCAGGGAAGAAATTGTTCCTCATGTCCAACCTAAACCTCACCTAGAACAACTTGAGACTGTTTCCTCTTGTCCTGTCACTTGTTTGTGGGAGAAGAGACCAGCCGCAACTGACTCCATCCTCCTTTCAAGTTCTGTAGAGTGAGAAGGCCTCCCCTGAGCTTCCTTTCTCCAGGCTGAACCCCAGGTCCCTCAGCTCCTCCTCACCAGACTTGTGCTCTAGACCCTTCCTCAGCTTTGTTGCCCTTCTCTGGACACGCTCCAGCCCCTCATTGTCTTTCTTAGAGTGAGGGGCCCAAATCTGAACCCAGTAGACTGATTGTGATTTGGATTGATGGTGATTCTCTGATTGGAGTATTAGTCACTAGGGTGACAGTGGAAAATGTGGGTGGTGCTCCAGAGCTGCCAGTGTTCCCTGAGGGGTTTTTTGGTTGAAATTCAAGTTGTTAAAAGCATCGGGAGCTTCGGCATGAATTTATATCTGGATATTTAGAAGGAAACCCTTAATATTTATTATGATGAGTGCTAGAGGCAAGTGTGGCAATTAATTTTGCCCACAAATAAGTGGAAGTTTTAGCACCTTGTCATGATCTTCATGCTCTTAATGTTTGGAGGAAGGTCTCAAGCCTTATTTGTGGCCTGGGCTGTCTCATTTTGTGGCAGGATCTCTAGCAGCAGCATGTGGTTTCTTTGTAAGTGTGCTATTAGGGCTCAGTCACCAGCAAATAGCTTCATCTGTCTCTGGGAGCAATCAGATACTGCTTTTTGTTCCCTGAACAAAAGCCCAGATCCTGTTCCTTACCTGCCCTTTTGGCGACTGGACAACAGCTCAGCTTTTTGGGAGTAAGCAAACTGGAAGTAGCTTCCGTTTCAAGCCTTGAAGAGCTATTAATGTTTTGGATTTTGAGGGGCTTTTCTGAGCTAGAGATGACTTGGTGGCTACATGGGGCTTCCTAAAAACTACAGTAGATCAAACTTCCATCACTGTGAAAGTTGCTGACACTTCTGAAACCCTCCCAGGTCAACTCTGGAATTGCTCAGACATTGTTGCACTTGCTGATTTTTGGCCTCGTTGCCTCTGGCTCGTGTCCTTCGGAAGGAAATGTCAGCGGCTGGGCTTTGAGGGGAGCGTTCTTCCTGGAGCAGGGTGGGAGCTGGCTGGCTGTATCCTCAGGATGGTTCCCGGCTCTATTTTTACCAGTTCCCTTTTCCCTGCCAGAGTTGCAGCGGAAACAGGTTTATTCTCATCTTTCCTTTTCTGCAGTGTTCTCTGAAGCAACTTGGAGAAATACGATCCTGCTCTTGCCATTACTTAATCTCTTCCCTGGGAGAATTTGTGTCCTTCATAGAGCTCAGAGCTTTGCGTGGGAGCTAGAATTTTTTTCTTTCATGTCAGTTTGTGAACAGCACCTACAGAGAAAAGACAGAGCCCTCTCAGAAAACAGTTAAGTTTAAAAGAGGAAAAGATTCTATAGGTTTTTACCATATATAGAGTAATGGAGGGGAAATGGCTGGAAAGGGAAGGTGTGTATTGAACTAACAGTGGTAAAACTCCCCACTCTGCTGTGTCTCCTGTGTTTTGGGGAGAAGACTGACATTAGTTGCTGAGTTTTCTATCCAAACCTGGGGAAAAAAAAAAATGTTTGCATTTTTCTTCCTTTGCAGGGGTTTTAATTGCATGTTCTGAGAGGCCATCTGTGTCTTTAAGGTCTTGATATGGTTTCCACTGGGAAGTCTTACTACTATTTTAGTGCAACTTTTGCTCCAAATATTACCATTTAGATCTGCTGGGGCAGAGATGGGTTTTAATCTTGATTTCCTTATGCTTGTGAGAAATGCTGGGCTAACCACAAACGTCTGTGTGTCTTGTTCATAGTGTGTTTCTATTACTCTGGGGGGATTTTGTCCGACAATTAAATGTGAGTCTGTTGGTGCCTCACAGGGAGCCTCTTCTGCCCCCTCACTCTGTAGCTCTGGAGGTGAAATAGGTGGTTTGGTACCAGGGACAAGAGCTCTGCCCTGTTGTGAGCTATCTGCTCTCCAACCCTATGCATGTCTGTGGGCTTAGGTTCACCCTGAGAATGAAGAGTGGACTTGCTTTGAACAGTCTGCGTCCCTCGACATCAAGTCGTTTTTTGGCTTTGAAAGCACAGTGGAAAAAATTGCCATGAAGCAGTACACCTCAAACATCAAGCGGGTAAGCTGGGCTCCCCTTTGTGCTGTAAACCCCCAAATCAGATGCCTGCTCTCGGTGTGCCTCTACTCTGTAAAAGAGACCCAGTATAGTTTTACCCCTTGGCATCTCTGCAATCACTCAGTAGGGCAAATGAAGAAAAGGCCAGTGTGCAATGAGCAGCAAAACAATCTGCTCGCTGGAATGTCTCTGGGCAGGGGAGGGAGTGAGTGATGCCAGAGGAGGATGGCAGTGGGTGCTGTGGGTGCCAGGCTCCTCAGACACTGAGGACACTGTTTACATGCAGGAAGGGAAAATTCTGAGTAAAAATCAACACCCTGTCTCTCCAGTGGCTTGGGCAGAGGCACTTCCTTCAGGTGGCCTTTTCCCTTGGGCTGCAGAGGAACAGGGCAGGTAATTGATAGCTCAGGAGCAGGAGGATGGGATAACAGTGTTATAAAGGTCCATATAATGTCCATAGCATTGGAATTAGCCTGGCTAGCATTGTAATTCACCATTTTACAGTGCTTACATACTGAAATTTTTCCAACAGGGTCATGCAGATGGTAGGAGACAACTATTTCCCTTCTGTTTGTCAGCATTAGTCATCTGTCCTGAGGAAAACTCTCCTGCACCTTGCTGGTTCTGGGAGATGGGATTGGTTTTTTTTCTAATGAAAGTTTTCCCCTTCAGGGCAAGGAAGTGATTGAACATTATCTGAAAGAGTTGATCTCCCAAGGGATCACATTCATCCCTCGCTGGACACCTCCCCCAGTGTGCGGACAGAAGGATGAGCAAACCCTGCCTGTTGAACACCCTGCTGATGAAGTGCCACTTGAGTCTGGGGCTCGTGGGACCACCAAAGAGCAAACTGGCAGCTCCTGCACTCCAGCAGAAGCGGTCAGCCCTGATGGTAAGTGATAGCCAGGCAGTGGCAGCTGCTGGTGATCTAAATGCCTCAAGCAGCGCTCACTAATGAGTTTATTTTTACTTTTATGGCATGAGGTTTCTCTTGGATTGTGGGTGGGGAGGAGGGAAAGTTATTTTCTTTCTTCAAGAAAAACACAAACAATGGAACTTTTTTTCCCCCAAAAAACTGAAAAGCCAAGGAATTCCATGCAGTCAGTATGGTTTTGTTTGAGCTTAGGAAAAAACATGGGTTTGACCTGACCTTTAAGGTATTTTTATACCCTAAACTGGAGAAGCTTAAAGGTATCTTGAGTATACTATAACTGAATTATAATGAAATATGTTGACTGCTTTGAAATGACTGTTCTTGGGGGTCGGTTTGGATGGATTTGTCCCTATGTCAGGCAAGACAGACTTGCAGAATATTGCTTAGTGTCTTTCTCACACTAAATGCCTGAAATAGACTTTATCTTTCTGTGTGTTGATCTAATAATATCTTCTAGACCAAATAAAATTCTTCTCTGACAAAAAGAAATAGAAGAGGACTTTTAAATTTAGAGCTGTGGTATTAGAAATAGAAGTCATGGCAGAAGGAAAGACGGCACTTGCTTTGTGGAGTGTAACTAGGAAAACAACTTGGAATTTGGAACTATCAATGGTTCTGGTCTCACCAGACTTTCTCTGGTAGCGTCTCTGTATTGGAACCCATCTGGACAAAGCATTGAAATCCACAGAGGAGCCGAGTATAAGAAACATTCATATGCTTAGATTAAAGCTAACCTAAGAGTGGCAGGCCAGAAGAGAAGAGTAGCTCTTATTTTTCTGGTTATATTGAAGTTTAGGAAGTGATTAACTTCCTTGGTACTGCTCCCCAGCTTGCGAGCTCTGTGGATTCACAGAATCACAGAATCACTCAGGTTGGAAAAGACCCTTGGGATCATCGTGTCCAACCATTAGCCCTACTCTACAAGTTCACCCCTAGACCATGTTCCCCAACACCACATCCAAGCGATGTTTAAACACATCCAGGGATGGTGACTCGACCACCTCCCTGGGCAGCCCATTCCAATATTTCACCACCCTTTCAGTGAAGAATTTTTTTCCTAATATCTAGTCTAAACCTACCTTGTTTCAGTTTGAGGCCATTCCCTCTGGTTCTATCCCTAATTACCTGAGAGAAGAGACCAGCACCGGCCTCTCTACAATGTCCTTTCAGGTAGCTGTAGAGAGTGATGAGGTCTCCCCTCAGCCTCTTCTTCCTCAAACTAAACAGGCCCAGCTCCTTCAAACAATCCTCATATGATCTATTTTCCAGTCCCTTGACCAGCTTTGTTGCCATCTTCTGCACCTGCTCCAGCACCTCAATATCTCTCTTGTACTGAGGTGCCCCAAACTGGACACAGTACTCAAGGTGAGGGCTCACCAGTGCTGAGTACAGGGGGAAAATCACCTCCCTACTTCTGCTGCTCACAGTGTTTCTAATACAGGCCAGGGTGCCATTGGCCTTCTTTGCCACCTGGGCACACTGCTGGCTCATATTCGTTTGCTTGTCTATTATAACCCCCAGGTCGCTCTCCAACCACACTGCCCCAAGCCTGTAGCTTTGCATGGGGTTGTTGCTGCCCAAGTGCAGGACCTGGCACTTGGCCTTGTTGAAACTCACACCATTAGCAGTGGCCCGGTGATCCAGTCTCTCTGAGTCTCTCTGGAGAGCCTCCCTATCCTCATGCAGATCGACACACCTGCCTAACTTGGTGTCATCTGCAAATTTACTGATGGTGGACTCTATGTCCCATCAAGATCATCAATAAAGATGTTAAAGAGAAACGGCCCCAACACTGAGCCCTGAGGAACACCACTTGTGACCTGCTGCCAGCTGGATTTAGCACCATTGGCCACTACTCTCTGGGCCTGTCCATCCAGCCAGTGCTTGATCCAGCAGATCGTATTCTCATCCAGGTCATGAGCAGCCAGTTTTTCCATTAGAAATCTATGGGGAACAGTGTCAAAAGCCTTCCAGAAGTCCAGGTAGACCACATCCACAGCCTTTCCCTCGTCCAATAGTCGGGTCATCTTGTCATAGAAGGAGATCAGGTTCATCAGGCAAGATCTGCCTTTCCTAAACCCATGCTGACTTGCCCTGATCTGCTGGTTGCCCTCTATACAACTTGTAAGAGCACTCAAGATGACCTGTTCCATGACCTTCCCTGGTACCGAGGTCAGACTAACAGGTCTATAGTTACTTGGATCCTCCTTTCTGCCTTTCTTGTAGATGGCGTCACATTTGCTAACCTCCAGTCCATTGGGACCTCCCCAGTTAGCCAGGACTTCAGATAAATAATGGAAAGTGGCTTGGCGAGCACATCTGCCAGCTCTTTCAGCACCCTGGGGTCTAACCCATCCGGTCCCATAGATTTGTGTGCATCCAAGTGGCGTAGAAGGTCCCTGACCACCTCCTCTTTAATCATGATAACCTCATTCTGCTTTCCCTCCCTGTCACACAGCTTATGAGGCTGGAGGTCCAGGGTATAACTCATTCCACTGCTGATGACTGAGTCAAAGTAGGCATCAAGCACCTCAACCTTCTCCTCATCCTTTGTTACTAAGTTTCCTTCTGCATCCAATAAATGATGGAGATTTTCCCTAATTCTCCTTTTGTTGTTAATGTATTTATAGAAACATTTTTTGTTACCCTTAACAGCCTTAGCAAGGTTAAGCTCAAGCTGTGCTTTGGCCCTCCTAATCTTCTCCCTGCATTTCTTCACAACATCTTTATAGTCTACATAAGAGACCTGTCCTCTCTTCCAAAGGTCACAGACTCTCCTTTTGATTCAGTGGGGGTGAAGCACTTATCAAATGTAATTTCTGTATTATCAGTTAGCAACAGTATATCCTTTGGGTGTCCAGGCCCTAGTTTGTAGCTAGTAGTATCTGCCAGAAAAAAAAGTCCTGCCTGTTAAAGAGCTGGCTTGGGATTGGTCCTCCCAGACACTCTCCTCATCTGCCTGCATGTCTCCAGCACAGCTACGGGCCTGCACTGCTCCCCTCTGGGTACCATGTTCTCCTTGCTGGCATCTGCACACACAGGCCTCAGATGGCACATCTACTTCTGTCCCTGAATGCTGGCAGTCTCCAATCCCTTGTCCTTTGTCTGTGAGCTGGAGGGACCCTGGTATGCACAGGGATTCTCCTCATGCCAAAATCTCGGTCAGAAGCAGTAGTGTTATTCTCCCTTCCTCTCTGATCTATGTAAGCAGAATAACATTTCACTTCTTAGCGACCTGCTTTTATCCCCTTGTCATTGGAATTGTGTGAAAGATCTTTAGGACACCAGGGGATAAAAGTGTCCAGGTCTTGGAGTGGTTAATGAGGTGAGTACCAGAGCTCATGGTACTTCTTTTAAAGCTCCCGCTGGAGCATTTCAGGGTTGAATGAAATGTGTTTTAAGAGACAGGCAGAGTGATCTAGCACCATATGAGCTGTCTGTGTCCTCATGCCCTGATCACTGGGAGACTGTCACTCATTTCTCTCAGGCAGCAAAAAATGAGGGCATCTGTGCTCTTCCAGTGTAAATCATAAGTAACCTGAATTCTGTAGAAATAACTGCACATCTCTTTTCTGGCTCTGCCAAGTCTCCTCTGAATTGTTCTGATTTTGGTTTCGTTTTGGTTTTTTTCTCCCTGCAGCTGACAAATTGGATGCTGATTACATTGAACGGTATCTGGGCCAGCTGACTCCAATGCAAGAGAGTTGTTTGATCCGCCTTCGCCTGTGGCTGCAAGAAACACACAAAGGCAAGGTGGGTAGGTGGGGCAGAGAGCACCCCTTTGCCAACCTGAACGTGTGTGTTCTCACAGCCCATCTGCCTTGGATCCTCCAGGAAAATTCAGGTCAAGGGCAGGCTGGATTGCTGGGCCAAGGCCAATGGGATGAGATCCATCAAGGCAAAGGGTGGGTCCTGCACTTGGGTCACGACAACCCCTGCAATCCAGGTTTGGGGCGGAGTGGCTGGGAAGTGCCTGGCAGGAAAAGCCTTGGGGGTGTTGATTGACAGCAGGCTGAAGATGAGCCAGCCTGTGCCCAGGTAGCCAAGAAAGCCACTGGCTTGGATCAGCACTAGTGTGGTCAGCAGGACTAGGGCAGGGATCGTCCCCTGGACGGGGCACAGGGAAGGCCACACCTTGAATCCTGGGTTCAGTTTCGGGCCCCTCACTCCAAGAAGGACATTGAGGGGCTGGAGCGTGTCCAGAGAAGGGCAGCAAAACTGGGGAGGGGTCTAGAGCACAAGTCTGGTGAGGAGAAGCTGAGGGACCTGGGGTTGTTGAGCGTGGAGAAAAGAAGGCTCAGGAGAGACATTCTTGCTCTCCACAACTCCCTGACAGGAGGTTGGAGCCAGGTGGGGTCAGTCTCTTCTCCCAAGAGCAAGTGACAGGACAAAAGGAAACAGCCTCAGTTTGTACCAGGGGAGGTTTAGTTTGGACACGAGGAGCAGTTTCTTCCCCTTGAGGCTTGTCAAGGCTGCCCAGGGCCTGAAGGGGTTTGGGGCTGAGGGACGTGGTTTAGTGGTGGCCTGTCAGTGCTGGGTTAATGGTTGGACTTAAAGAGCTTAAAGGTCTCTTCCAACCAAACCAAACCAAAATGATTCTAAGGACAATTTGTGTGTTGACTCAACTGTTTTGGCAAGGTTAGATAACAGGCCAAGCATCGTGAGCAGCCTGTGTGACCTTGCAGCAGGATCCAACAGTGTCACAGACTCTGGAAAGTGCTGTCGGTGTTTTCCAAGCACGGACAGAGCTTTTGCTGTGTTTAGAGCAGGCATTGACCAGTTCTCAGTTGCCTAGACTGGCCTTTCTGAACGGGTTATGTTTCCCAAGAGCTGCAGGATGTGGCTGAAGATATGGTCAGCTACACTGGTAGCGTGTCCCCTGTCTCTAGGCAGTGATGCTTGCAGCGGGACAGTTGGTGGCACCAAGCTCTTGGCTGCTGCATGTCAGCAGTGTGCTGTGTTTGCTACAGCAGGCAGGTTATACAGCCATACTTTTGAGGAGAATTCATCCTATTCTTCTTTTAATCTCTGAATCCTGCATGGCTTTGAAAATTTTGATAAAGGAAAGTGGAGACAGTCTCGCCTCATGGTGTGAGGAATGTTGTGTAAGCCTCTAAAATAGAGGAGTTGGGGCAAGTATTGCTGGAGCTGGACAGCTAGTATAGGTAGAAACATTTTTTCCTTGACTAGCAGCATGGGTGCTGTGGGCTAGAGGTATCTCTGCTCTACTGCAGTGTTCTGCAGCTGCCTGGGCTTTTCCTGGTTGAAGGAGTTGGTCTTTGTCAGGCCAAGAGGGTAGGTTGTATGTGGCTGAGAAAAGATCTAAGGCAGCTTGAATGCCTCAAGAGGGATCCAGCTCAAGATTTCCTGTTGGGGAGAGATTGGATGGGAAAGAATGATGGACCAAGGATAGCAGCAGAGTAATCGGGTCGACTGTGTAGATAAGGAGTGCTTAGGAAGAGGGGAAAGCAAAGGGGAGAAAGATGGTTGTATCAAGTGATTCCTCTTGAAAGCAGAGTACAGCTAGATAAGGTTTCAATATTAATAGCTTAGAAGGTCATTCTACATTCTTCTAGAAGGTCAGTCAGTCACCCAGAGTGGGTTGGGGGTACTCTGCATTCATGGTCTTTGGAAGATTTTAATTTTAATTTTTTTTTTCTTTTAACTGGCCTTTCCAAAAGAGGCTACTGTTTGCAAGCAGCTTTGACAGTACTTTCTGCATACCTTGCTGTATCTTTCTCAGAGCAGAGAGAGACCTTGTCTCATCTGAGCATAAGGAGTTTAAACACGATTTAGAAAGGCCTGGGTTTGTTTGTTTGTTTTGTTTGTTCTTTTCCTTGGAAAAACTCACTTGTATCAGCTGTGTAGAAACAAAATGTAACAAGGATGTAGTGCTATAGTTCTGTTATTGATCTCGTGAAGAAGTCCCCTTCTGGGTGAGCGTGCACCTGGGTTTTCTTGGTACCTGTGAATGTGGATGGAGAAACAGGTACCAGAAAACCCCAGGCTGAGGAGAACAGTATGTGTCTGAGGTTGTGAGTGAAAGTCTCCCAGCAGAGTCTAACAATGCTGTTGGATCTATGAGAGCTGATAAACTCAGAATGCCAGGCATCTGCCCAATCTGTCCAAGGCCACTAGTACACAGTGTCATCAACAACAGGTTGTGTAACTTGGACCATGGCCAAGAGCGTGGTGGCTGCTAGATGCAGGTAGAGATTACAGGGAGATATATATATATATATATATACACAGACCTGATGGACGAAGGAGCCCTTGAAGGACTGTCTGGATACCTCCCTACAAGCTGTTATGTCAGTATGATGCTCTGCTCTGAGTAACAGCTGGGCTGGCCTCCCAACTTAGCAGCTAATGCTCTGACATGTAGGACATGAGTCTTTTCAGGGCAACAGTGGGTGAGCTGTCCAGTAAAAGTGTGGCCTTGTGTGTGGTAGGAAATACCTCAGCTATTGGGTATCCAGCTGAAAATGAGCCCTACATGGGAGTAAGACAGTGAGACTTTATCCATCTGTGTGATCTGCAAGGATCTTGGTTTCAGGTGGAAGCAGCATGACCTAAGCATTTGCCTGTTTTGTTCCATGGGTTGTTTTTTTTCCCCCCTCCTACTCGGAGGTTGGGGAATGGAAGCTGAAGAAGGTGAAAGTCTTGAACAGGTAGGAAGGATGGTGCTGGCTGTTAAAACTTCATCCTAAACTTTGTACTACTCACTTGTTTGCTTCTCCTGATTGTCCCAGCAAGGTAAAAACCTCTCCAGAGAAAACTTGAGCGATGTAGGATAAGTTCCTGATTTTGTATTATGTTGATGGGCAATCTGTTCTTTTAACTTGGAGCAGGGATGTCCTTCCTCCTCTGTCAAAAAAATACTGGTAAATCTCCCATTTCCTGGAGAACATCCCTTCTTATTTTTGTCCCCTTCACCCTATTGCACTATCAATTTCCTGTTCCTTCCAGAGCAGATGCTACCTTTTAGAATCAGATCTATCCTTTAGAATAAGATTCATCATTACTTTAAAATTCTGACTCACTGAAGACACAAACTTCAAATGGTGTTAAACCTGCAGATTCTTAGTGCTAGTAATCAATGGGCTTGCACTGTGTAGAAGAATACACGTAGCTTCAATAGTAGATAGAAAACTAGGCTGAAAATAGAACTTTGTTTTCTTGCATATGGGAGTTTCTGATTTGGTTGGACCAAGAGTCTAATTCCACTGGGGAATAAGTCCCCTCAGGGATTCCTGCCTTCACTCCAAACAGAAGTGGATTTGCTTCCTACCTGAAGCTATGTACAGTGTAGGGTTGAGACATGAAAAGTAAGGACACTTTTGAACAGCCATCCCCTCTGGTCATACAAGAGTTCCAGGGGCTATTGTCAATGTTTGTGGGTTGTGTCTGGTGTATTGAGAGTAATACCTTCCTCTGAGTAGCGAAAAGGCAAACTTGTGTCATCTGATGAAAACTCTGCTGCCTTTAATCTTGCTATGATGCAGAACACTTCAGTGACTCTTATAAATACAACTGAGACCCAATTTGGGCAGGCTGCCCTTTTCCTTGCTGTGACACACAGTGTTTGCAGCATTAGAATGTGCTGAGCAGAGTTAATCTCCTGTCTCCTCCTCAGGTGCTTCTAGGCTTGGCTTTAGGCTGCCTGAACTCTGCTCCTCTCTTTCAGTGGAATCAATTCTTAGTATGTCTTGCAGCTTCCCACCAGCCTGTGAAACTGGGATTGCTCCCAGCCTGACACTGCTGGCGGCTTTGCTTTCTTCCCTGCTTTCTGTTTTGGTGAGCAAACAAAAGAGCTTTGACTCCTGAACACAAGCCTTTGTTGTTGAGAGCAGGGCTTGGATGGCTTGTTGTGCTAAGCCTGGTGCAGATACTCTGAAGGAGACATATCCGTGCCCAACAGACTGTGAATTTTTCATGGAACCTGATGTAGAGAAGGAGACCAAGTACTCTAGGGGAGTTGGGGTGAAGGGACTGAGAAAAGAAATCAGCAGCATATACAGCTAGAATCCAGCTGGATTTGCGGCTGACAGGCTTTTGATCGAATTTGGTGTTTCTGCAGAATCTATCAGGTTTATTGGTAATTCCTGCAGTTTAGTGTTACTGGAAAATTTCCTTTCATTTTTCAGCTAAAGGGAACAAGGAAGGATTTGGAAGGAGTTTGGAATAAGCCATTCTGCAGACATGCTTTGGGAAAGCTTTTGTGCCCATGATGCTAGAATTACTGATAGAAAGTGAAAGAAATTACTGATAGAAGTGCTGGGATGAGTGATAGAGGTTGGAGCCACGTTGGTGTTTGTCCCTTCTCCTGAGGAACAAGCAACAGGACAAGAGGAAACAGGCTCAAATTGTGCCAGGGGAGATTTAGGTTGGACATGAGGAACAATTTCTTCCCTGCAAGGGTTGTCAAGGCATGGCCCAGGCTGCCCAGCGTAGTGGTGGAGTCCCCATGAACCCTGGAGGGGTTTCCAAGCTGTGAAGATGTGGTGCTGAGGGACATGGTTTAGTGGTGACCTGGCAGTGCTGGGTTAAAAGTTGGGCGTGATGATCTTAAAGGTCTCTTCCAACCAAATCAATTCTATGATTGGATCAGTGAAAGGCTTCTCAAGGGCTGTGAATCAGTCACTTCTTTTGTGTTCCTGGTACCATCTGCTGCATTCAGCTGGGTTAGTTAAAGAGGGAGAGAGATAGAAGGTAGATTTAAGAATTATCTTAGTTTTAAGAGATTAAAAAATGGTGCATATTCTTCAAGCTTCTCTGCTAGTTTTATGGAACAGTGGCACAGGTGATGTATCAGTCTTGATCCTTAGAATTTCTCTTCTCTCAGATCCCTAAAGATGAACATATCCTTCGATTTCTGCGGGCTCGTGACTTCAACATTGACAAAGCTCGAGAAATGCTCTGTCAGTCGCTGTCTTGGCGAAAACAGTATCAGGTGGATTACATCCTGCAGTCCTGGAGGCCCCCAGCCCTCTTAGACGAGTACTACACCGGAGGATGGCATTATCAAGACAGAGGTTAGAAGCTGCCCCTGACATTGACAATATAGCACAGTTTGCTTGATAGGACCTCATAAGTAACCTGAGTTTTTTGGAGAAAGTGGTATTGACACTTTAAAAGTTCACAAAGCAGTTCAGCACCTGTAAATAGCAGCTGTATTTTGCTGTGGGTTTGACCCTTTCTCCAAACAGGACTTGAGTTAGTGCAGAGCAGTGTCTCTTTAATAAGGTAGCCTTTGGATATGACTTTTATCCTATTTGGGTATTTAATGTGGCTTTTATGAATGGTACTTGAGTGATAGCCTGGGACACTAGAGTCCTTCCCTCCTTTAAACCTTCTGTTTGTTTTGAAGATGGACGACCCCTTTACATCCTTCGTCTTGGCCAGATGGACACAAAAGGTTTGGTGAAGGCTCTGGGAGAGGAATCGCTGCTGCGACATGTAAGCTGTACTATTGTTTCTCACACGTGGAGCTCTGTTTCCCTTGGGGGGGTTTAGAAGCCTTGGTAAAATGCAGCTGGCATCTACCTGCCTGACACAAGTCATTCCTGTGTTTTGTGGCTGCTGACTCCACGTTGGCTTAGTGAGTGTGGCCCAGCACAGCTGCTCTGTCTTTGTGCAGAGCCAGGAGTGTAGAAATATTCATCATGGTGTGAATGGGACAAAGGGGTGTTTTCTGACAGCTTGCAGTTTAGCTGTAAGATTTCCGTGACCCTTTCATGAAGCTCTGCTAATAACATTTGATTCTGAGATATTAATATTTCATCTTAGATTTTTAGCATCTGAACCTTGTATGATCAGCACAACTTTTCAGTAGAAAAGACTTTTTTTTTTTTTTTATGTAGACTCTTAGTCTTTGGTTTGCAGAAGACAGCAACTTCTCAAGCTGCTGTGCTTGGAGCTGTTGAATTTTTGAAGAAAGAACTCTGGGCTACCCTGGCTTCTCAGTCATACTCAGGCTAATCCTTGTCTGTGCTGTCTTTGATCTCAGGTTCTGTCCATTAATGAGGAAGGACAAAAGAGATGTGAGGAAAATACCAATGTCTTTGGCCGCCCCATCACGTTAGTATGTCTTGTATCCTTACAACTGTTATCGTGAGGTAAATGCTTCTGTGAAGGTTTTAGATGATGTCCTTTAGGGTTAACCTGCAGACATCAGTGTGTCTTCGTTATGGACTGTTCCTTGGCTTGGGGTACCCATTTCCTCACACCGAGGGTGGTGACACACTGGCACAGGTTGCTCAGAGAAGGTGTGGATGCTTCATTCCTGGCTGTGTTCAAGACCAGGTTGGACAGGGATTTGAGCAGCTTGGTCTAGTGGGAGGTGTCCCTGCCCCTGGCAGGGGGGTTGGAACTAGATGATCTTTTAGGTCCCTTCCAACACAAACTATTCTATGATATATAGTAGACTCAAATGCAGATAAATTTTACGGCTTCAGATGAGAGCAAGTATTGGTCCTTCCTTAGATCTTTGTTCCCCTTCAGATAAATTTTATGTTGCTATCTTGGTAATTCTAATCCAGATCTGAGAAATCTTTTTTTTTTTTCCTTTATATATATATATATAGACACAGGAAACTGTCTGTCAG
The DNA here is from genome assembly GCA_025345505.1 of Todiramphus chloris collaris. Lineage (NCBI taxonomy): Eukaryota > Metazoa > Chordata > Aves > Coraciiformes > Alcedinidae > Todiramphus > Todiramphus chloris. The sequence goes on from JANVCC010000039.1 coordinate 7,105,782, forward strand.
ATTCCACTTTCATGTAATTATTTTATTATTATTATTATGTTGATTAGTAGGCCTGCATGCCTTCATCCTCTTCCACAGTGACAGCATGTTCTGGCCTCCGGGGTTGGGTGTCTGGTTTGCCTGGAAGCTACCTGGATTCCAACTCTGCTGCCTGAGTGGAAATCTGCTTCCTATCAGAACTGCTGGTCTCCCTGGTTGGCTTCACTAAATGCTCTACAGGCTGTGGTGTTGCAGGAATATTTTGTGGATCGCAAACTGAGCAGTCACTGTGCAGTGAAGGTTCTGACAGGTCTTCTTCTGCATGTTTATTTTAGATCTTGGACGTGTCTGGTGGACTTGGAAGGGCTGAACATGCGGCATCTCTGGCGGCCTGGAGTTAAGGCCCTGCTTCGGATAATTGAGGTTGTAGAGGACAACTACCCCGAGACCCTGGGGAGGCTGTTGATTGTGCGAGCACCCAGGGTTTTTCCTGTGCTCTGGACTCTGGTGGGTGAAACCTGGTCTGCAGGATTGTGAGCACTTGTGCATGTACAAATAGCTAAGCCATCCAATCAGTGTAAGTGCTGCTTATTTAAAGAGTCAGGGAGGGAAAAGGTTCCAGGTGTCTTGTGGCTAAACTCCAGAAGAGGCTGCAGCATTGTTACAGAGCAAGCCATAGTATGCCTGTAGCTCATCTGATTCTAGTGGCTGTTGTTCCCCAGGACAGGATGTCCAACCTAAACTGCAAATCCTTATGCAACAGTGGTAGCCCAATCTTGGTGGGTTTTCACATTGATGAGAAAAGACCAGTGTCCTCCAGCATGAAATTAAAAAAATACTTATGAGAAGAGAAATAAATATGGTTCTGCCTGGTGCCCACTGACTGTTCTGGTGGTGTAAGAACGTGCTTGTTAAATTTCCTGTGGGGTTTTTGTGGTGCAGTGACTGCAAACTTACTTTACATGAAGTAGTAAATGTTGTGAGATGATGTTGTGCACTTCCCATTTGTTACCCCCTTCCTCTGGGGAAGTGGTTCTGAGTTGTGAAGCTTTGCATTGCTGCTGGGCTGCATTCCTGCTGATGAGACCTAAAGCATCCCCGTAAGATGGTGTAAATATTGTCTCTAACATCACTCGGTGACAGTGATGCCTTCTGTCTGCTTCTTATTCCAGGTCAGTCCCTTTATCAATGAGAACACAAGGCAGAAGTTCCTCATTTACAGCGGGAATAACTACCAGGGTCCAGGAGGGCTGGTAGACTATGTGGACAAAGAGGTGATCCCAGACTTTCTGGGAGGAGACTGCATGGTGAGCTCTCCTCCCTGCTGTGCTGGTGCTATCCACATTGTGCAAGCTCCCTCGACTCCCTCCTCCTCGGCACCCTGGCCTTCCACTCCCTTCAGGATGGTCAAACCTCTGTTCTGGCTGGGATACCCTGACTGAGCACCACACAGTTAATTTGTGTCCAGGAGACTTCACCCTGAAGCACTGGTGCTGCCCTGGAGAAGGGAGTTAGAAGTCAGCTCTCTAAATGGAGCTTAGCTGAAGCACTATAGTTCAAGGAAACTGAAATCTTCTACCAGCTGACAGTGTCTATCAGACTCTGTATCTGGCAGCTAAGTGCTCGTGGTACAGATGACTTGATATTTTACCACTAGGTTAGTGAAAACCCTCCTGTTTGTCTGTCTGACTCTTCCAGTGTACTGTCCCGGAAGGTGGGCTGGTTCCCAAGTCACTTTATCAAACGGAAGAAGAGACAGAGAACTCTGATCACATCCGGTTATGGACAGAAACCATCTACCATTCTGCGAGTGTCCTCAAAGGAGCCCCCCATGAGGTACAAACCATAAGGCTGAAGGAGGTGCTGAACTGGTATCAGTGATGTGTTTCTCTTGTTTAGACTGACGAGAACTATGAAGCGCTCCTGCAGTGTGAGCACACGATGGTTCAGCAGCAGTGTGCTTCCCATGGGAAGACTGACGCTAGCCAACAGCTGGAAGTGGCCACCTTGTGGCCAAGAAGACAGATGGTCTCCTGGGGTGCATTCAGAAGAGTGTGGCCAGCAGATCAAGAGAGGTTCTTCTTCCTCTACTCTGCCCTAGGGAGGGCAGCTCTGGAGTATTGTGAGAAGCTCTGATTTGTCCTGCTTAAAAAGCAGCAGTGCCTTTTGGAGTGCACAGCCACCCACAGGTCCACTGAGGTCTTCCTAGTACTAGTAAATGATTTACAAGCAACTCTGATACATGGGAGAGATGGGGTGAAAATGGCTGGTTGGATGTACTGTCATAGCAGCTGGCAGAGGGAACCAGTCTGTGTCCCCCTTTGGAACTGAGACCAGCTTAACTGTAGAGGAAAGTGTGTTTGTGGAGCCAGGGAGGAATATGCTGGTTGCCACCTGAGGACCTGACTGCTTACAACATGCTTGTTCTGTTCCTTTCTTAGATAGTTGTGGAGATTCTGGAAGGTGAATCTGTCATCACCTGGGACTTTGACATCCTGAAGGGAGATGTGGTGTTCAGCCTCTTCCACTCCAAACGGGCTCCTGAAACAAGTCACAAAGAAGCCACGTTACCAAGTACCTCTGCTGCTGAGGACAACGTGCAGCTAATTGACAAGACGTGGGTCCTTGGGGTGGATTACAGCCGTATGGAATCTCCTCTGGTTTGCCGGGAAGGAGAGAGCATCCAGGTCAGATATGTTTGGGTCCTAGCATGGACCTTACAGTCCTCACAAACTCGGTAATGGTATGGTGGAGGGAAAGGGAAGGAACTGATGGCATGGAAATCATGTCACTTGTAAATAGTTGTTGTGGTAATCGTTCTCTGAATTCCCTGTGAAGGCAGCTGTTATCACAGTCTGAATTTAGGTTGAGCTATTGGAAAGAGTCAATAATCCATGAGAAAAAGCTACGTGAAAATAACCATTATTTTTTTGTTTACTGGCATTGCAGGGGTGTGGCTCAGGCACCTAAAATAAGTGAACAGTGTGTGCTCCCCAAAGCAGTCACCTCAGTTGTTGCTTTTGACTTTGACAAGTCATCCATCTATTTCTGAAGATGTCTAGGAGTCACTTGACAGCCCTCTCTTCCTCTCCCAGGGATCTCATGTGACTCGCTGGCCTGGCTTTTACATTCTCCAGTGGAAGATGCACGGTCCTCTGCCCTGCTCTGGCACCAGCCTCCCGCGGGTGGACGACGTTCTTGCCTCTCTGCAAGTTTCCAGTCACAAGTGCAAGCTCATTTACTACTATGAGGTGCTTGCATCCAAGGACTTCAGGTGGGAGATTGACTGGGGGTTGCTGGGGGAAATTTACTTTACAACTTGCAGTAGAGAAGCCAAAGGAGAGGACTAAGCACGAGTTAAACACCCAGATACCAATGACCTCCACAGCACATGCGTTTCATTGGTGATAAGTTAGATGGACACAAACTTGATGGTGTTTTGGGCAAAGAGTCTCCTTTAGTGCTGTAGATAATAAGGGACCCAAACCTTGGCTGTATGTTCACCAGTGGAACTGGTGCTTTGGCTCTTGCTTACCTGAAGAGGGGGAGAAGTTTGACTGAGGAGGTTTTTGATCTTAGTTAGCAACGTTTTGAGAAGTTACTTTTGGAGGTACTTAAATATCCGCTGGGTGAGTTCATAGAGATTCTGTTTGTCACTTAAAGGATGCCAGTCATTACTTGTGGAGGGTGCTTTCTGCATAAGGCGAATCCACCAACCTTGGCAGCACTTGCCCAGCCACCTTTGGTGCTAAAAGTACTCTTCAAATCACCCAGTAACTTGAATTCTTTGCAAGTACTTGATCTTTCACTAGGAGCTGGAGGAAATGTCAGGTAGAACAGACTCACAGATGGGCAGCTGACCACCTTGAGAATGTGACCTGGCCAGATCCTGTGGGGTCAGAGCAGCTGCAAATTGCTCACTCCAGTCATTCAATCCTGTTCATTCCTTCTTGCTTCAGCTGCATAGAACATGTCCATTTAGGCAGTCACAGTTATGGTGAACCCCATCTGCTTTTGGCAGAAGGAGCTGAAGACCACAGCTGGATGTGCTGAAGTTGGGACTGTGGTGCTTAGCAGGCTGGAATTCTTTGTCTGGCAGGGGCAGCTGAGTTCACTGAACTATGCTGTGTTTGGAGGGCTCTTGATTTTCCCTTCCTGCTCAGGGCAGTGAATGCAGCCGCACCACAGAAATTCCAGCTGTGTTCTGCTGGAAGGAGAAACATGGAGGAGACAGGGTATCATGTCTGTAGCTGGAAAAAAGAGGTCTCTCTCCTGTTTCATTGTAACGGGGATTCTTAGAGAATGAGTTGAAAATTACGGGACAAAAACTAAAATACTTTGCCAGTGTTCTAGAGTGTGAGTTGATGTCAGATGTAGAGAGCCCACCACTAACAGCTGCTTTTCTAACAATTGCATCTGTTTTGTCCCATCCCAGGGGGTCCATGTCAAGCCTGGAATCTTGCAACAGCGGCTTTTCCCAGCTGAGTGGAGCCACGACATCTTCCAGCCAGTCCCAGAGCAGCTCTCACCTTTCTAGATAGCAGGGCCAAGGCTACAGCAGCAAGGAGAAATCACTGAGGGGGTTCCTGGCCCCCCGAGCTGCTCTGCGCACCAAACCAAAGAGCCTCCAGGGACCGAGCCTCGAGGCGGCCGTAGGCGTGACCACAGGTAGCAATCAGTTGGACGCAGAGAGGCTTCTGGGAGCTACTTTAAACATCAAAACATAGAATTCAAATGGCAGATCTAGAAATTTTCAATCGGATGCCTACTTCTCGGAAGTCTTTTTCACAAATAGTGGTTTTTGGATGAATGTCAGTTTGCATGAATCCATGTATGACTCAACTTGAAAGGGCTCTTTCCAATCAGTCTTTTTCCTGCACGTGGTGGAGGAGACTGATTTTTGCCTTACCTGTTTGATCTCCAGGACTAGATTATTCATGTGTAGCAAAAACTGATCTAGTTTTCTGGGTGCCCAGGGTACCAGTTACAACTGATCTAGTTTTCTGGGTGCCCAGGGTACCAGTTACGTATCAGAAAGTAAAATGGGTGTTTCGGGTGCAGGGACTTGAAGCCGACTGTAAATACCTTCATACAGATGAGATGTTTCAGGAATCAGTTTCAGGTCATAACCGAAAACCTCTTCCGATCTGACAAGATGCTATTAGGAAATGTGTTGGATTTTTTTTTAACCCACTGAGACACAAGTCAAAATGATTTTATAGAAAGTGCAGGTAGAGAATCTGCATCCAGTAAATAGCAGCTTTCTTCAAGATCAACTATTGTTCCTTTTTCCTCAGGTTTACAAGCAATAATGAGTAGATCTGACCCATCTCATCACAGTGGATGGGGACTGAATCAAATTATCAAGGGCTAAAAAAAGCAATATTTTATTTCCTGAAGGCACAACATTTTATGGCAGTATTATAGAACTTGCTTCTTGAAAACATGAGCTAACTTGAAAACTTAAACAAAAAAAAAGCATGTATGTATTTAAGCACTTACTGAAATGTATTTATTCAAGTACTAGCTTATTTTAAATTATTTTTTAACTTATTTATAATTTCAGAAATGACTATTTATTAAATCCAGTCACCTTTTTTTAACAGAACAAACTTTGTTTTAGAAAGGAATAACTGATTGTCTTCAATCCCAAGAAATCTTTCTACTTGGGTTCTAATCTTTGCGATCGCTGGATGTTCTCATGTAAAAGGGCTGTGTGGTCTATTGTGTTTGGGGTGAGGGCTGTGTGTCTTCCTCTCCTGCAAGGGGAGGTCAAAGGCCAGGGCTTTTTGGACTCCAGAGGGATGTTTCATAGGATTAAGAAGCAAGGGTTGTTTCAGGACTTGTAAGAGGATTGTGCATTTTCGTGACACTCCACAAATATCATGTTTGTATAATCTTCCCTGGTTATTCCCAAGGTAGAAGTGTAGCAAAGGTGCTAGAGATCCATTTGCCAGATTGGGCAGCAAGGTTACACATGTTCTTGCCTAGGTGACAACGAAATGAGAGTAGGTGTCAAACACTGGGTTGCCCCTGGGCAGTATTTGCAGCTGGCCCACATCCAGGACTTGTGATGTGGACAGATGATTGCTTGAGTCCAACTGGAGGTTACCCCCATGCAAATCTGCTGCCCACAGAAGGATAGGGAGGGAGCTGCCCCTGCAGTTGTTAGGTTATCCCAGATGAGTTGTTCATGTCACATGGTATGGCCAATATGGTCTACAATGAATGAACTTCTAGTTCCCCAGCTGGGAGCAGCACACATGGTTCTGGGCCGTGAGAAGTGCAGTGGTGGTGGCAGTGATCATGGCAGTGGGGTTCTCTCTCCAGATCCTCTGAATCCACGGCCATGTTTCTGAGTGAAGACCTGGGGCTTCTTTCCCTCTCACTAAGTTTTCATTAAGGTTGAGGGAATCTCTGCAGCTAAGAACAACCTATATATGAAGAGGTTCCTTCTAACCCTGCTCTTTAATTACTGCTTGTGAAGCACTAGGCATTGACTAAGGGGGGAAAAGCCCCAATATCTGGAACAATGGGAGATGAGGAACTTGATGTGTTTATGTTGTTTGGGGTTTTTAAGGGATCGGCGCCAAGGAAATTACTCTTCTGTTTTGCATTTTTTTCCCTGTGAAACAGGTCACTGGGAAAGCTCAGATTTCAGAGAACTTCCCAGTTGTTCTGTGGACTTTACTATTTCTCCTGGACAAATGAAATTTGTCTCTGTCATTTCTGCATCACTAGAGTCTGATGGAGAGGGAAGAGGCTCTGGAAAATCAAGAGTTCCAGAATTAAAAGTGCATGTGCATATCCCTCGAGTAAAATACTTTACCCATCATTAATTTTGACGCTAGAAATAGCTTCAAACTGACTGCGAAGCACCAGGAACCAGACCAGCCTTGTCCTCCCTGTGCTGCTTCAGGATTTCAGCTTCCTGTGGCTTGATTCTCACATGGTCACGTCCCATGGTGGTAATGTTCCTGTGTTTCCCTTGGATTGCTCTGGTTGAGAATCTCTTCCATTGCACTGGATTTTCTTTTCGTGGGCATTTTGGTGTTGGTTTTTGGTTGGTTGGTTTTGTTTTGTTTGTTTTTAAATGTGGGGTGTGCTGTTCTCCTCCCACCAGTGACAGTTTTGGGTGCTTAACTCCTGTCAGTGAGGCACTGGGAGCTTTGCCTCCCCAGCAGGTCTCTGCCTGAGCCAGGAAGAGGAGCTGAAGGGCTGGTCCTACAGCAGCTCCCTCCAGCTTCAGGGACATCCCAACCATGGTGGCTTTTCCTCTGGTTCCTCAGCAGTGCTGCTCTCCTGCCCCACCAGAGATGGGTGTGAACATCTCCTTGGGAAGCAGCTTGTGATCTCTCCCATGTCAATTTTAAGTAAAACCACCTGGGCTATTCCACCTACCAACTTAAATAATCCAATATAGATTCCACACACACACCCCTTTTGTTTCTTGAATGTTAACATGAGAAAGGGGGCACCAGCCTGGATGCTGTGGCTGTTGTGCTGTGCTTTGTAAACCTGAGGTTTTGAACTGTAGATACAAGAGAAGCAGAACTGTTCTAACCCGCTTTCCCCCCCCCCAAATGACATCAGTGTGCTTAGAAAATAAAACGTGGTTTTTTCACAGCAACCTCTTGTGAGGTGAGACTGGGAGGAGTTCAGGACTCCGGCTCCCTCGCCTCTCAAAAATCTTGTAAGCCAGAACCTTGCAAAGTGGACTCCAGGTGCTGAGCTGGTGATGCAGACAGACCCCCCTGCTCCCCAGCAGCATCCCAGCAGCTGCTCCAGAGCTTGGGCTGCGTTCAGGTAACTCACTGGGTACTTAAAAAAATTGCTTCTCAGTAAATTGGGGCTTTCCCTTCTTTCAAATATTCCATATGCAAAACACAAGACCTACCTCAAGGAGCTGTTGCCACTTTTGATACAAGAACTCATGAGGAAGGTGCTGTGCTGGAGGGGCAACGTGCTGTGCCATTGTTTACAGTGAAATATGGCCATACGTAAAACCTTTCTTGGCAGTTTCCGCTGGTTTGCCTCATCCAGCCGTTTACCAGCTTCTGTCCCAGTGGGACTGGGAAGGGCAAACACAGGGCATGTTACTGGTGGGAAATGGATGTCAGACTAGATTTGGGGCAAAGCTGGGATGCAGTAACTGAGGCATTTTGCCTAAACTTGTTGCTCTTTCAGGTTTGAAAAGGGCTTTTTTGGGTTTTTGTTGGTTTGTTTTTTAATCCCCCTGCTGTGGCCAGAACAGCTTAGCCTTATAGAAGGGCCCAGGTGGGAAGGTGCTGAGAGCTAAGCTGTAAACCAGCACTGCGAACGTGTCCTGGTTGTTTCTTGGCTTCCTGTACTTGCTGTTATGGGAAGAGCAATCCCAATTGTTGTCGTGGGGGAATTCCAAGCGGCTCTCATCGCTCTGGCTGTGCAGGTGTTTGACACCGAGCTCAACGCGGCCGGGGTTACTCCAGCCTTATGGCTGCCCACTTGGCTTGTACTGATTCCCTTTAAGGGTTAAAAAACCACCTTAATAAGAATTTATTATCCCAATTTGGTTTCTTCATGAAAAGATTTATGAAAATGCCATGATCCAGTCATCTTAAAATCCATACTAACCTGGAATTCCCGGTGGCAAGCAGCGAGCCTGACTCTGCCCTCAGCTTGGGTGTGATGCTGCAAGGTTGTGAGGCAGCAGCTGAGGGCAGCCGTGACAGAGTCCGCGGAATCCCGCATTTCCAACGGCATTTTTCTAGCTCACGCTTCTTTAATACTTGGAATGTTCATACTGTGAGCCAAATAATGCACCAAACAAAGCTCTTTGGACTAAAACTGACAAGTGTTTGTAAAGATTCCCTCATGCTTTTAGCTTTAATATTCTTCCATGTTTGTTCTGATTCTTACATCTGATTATTTCTCTCTTGGAAGGGTAAATTGGAACCATGTGACATGTGTTGGCTCTTAACGACATCAACATCCCCTTCCGAGCTCTTACAAATACGTTATATGGGCATTCATTTTTTTCAGCAAGCACTTATTCCTCTCCCTTGCAGCCACCTTCATTTTTATATACTGAAGACCCAATTTCTCTCAACCAATCCCCCTCCCTCCCCCCCCCCCCCCCCCCCCCCCCCAAACCATTCTTTATGGGCACAGGACTGAAACGTGGTGCTTTGTAACATGCCACTCGACAACAACCATCCTTGGTGACAGTATCTGTGGGTTCTGGTAGGAGATGTACACTTCTGTATTATGTTGGAAATTAAAAAAAAGCATCTAAAGAAAGTGTCTCAGTGTTTGATGCAACTGTTCAAATTGTGGTAAACTCTGAAAATGTAATGTGCTGCTCTCTTGTAGTCAGTTCTACTTACTTTTTAACTAAAATTAATGTTCTTTAATGTTTTCCTGTAGAACCAGTGGGTTTTGTTTGTTTTCATACCACAGAGCAGGTTGGTGCCATCCATGCATCATCCCCTCAGGCAGCTGGATATTTAAAATGAAAAGGGCCCAGGGGGTTCCTGTGGCCAGCAGAGACGAACAGGGACAGGATCACGCCTGCTCCTGCAGCCCCGAGTTACCTGTCCGAGTTTCAGGCAGTTACAGAGGTAACAGACTTTATTCAAGATTCAAATAGTTTTCTGCAAATAATAGAAAAATAGAATTTTCTGTTTACAGGTTGATTTGATGCCAACAGCAGCACAAAACTTACATATCCTTTACTTGGAGAGATAAAAAACAAGAGGGTGTAATAACATTGATATTCAGGCTCAGACAGGCTTTAAACTCCCCTTTGCAGCATTAAAGCAGCACATTAAAGGCCGGATTTCCCTCCTATGGAAGCAAACTCAAGTACTATTTAAATTTATTTCTTTTTTTAACGCTTTGTGCAAGGTATGTCCCATTTCCAGCTGAGATGCTCAGGATCTGGGGTTGCCTGAGGTTCAACTTTTTATGTTGCTGTAAGAACCTATCAAAAATGCAGTGCTTACCCCTCAGCTCTGAGCCTGCTGCTGGGAATAAGAACTGGGTAAGAAAAGGCTCTGGCCCTGCAGCCAGCACTGAGGAGTTGGGTGCAGGAAAGCCCCAGCCCTGTATGGCAGCCTGGAGCCCAGCACTGGGGCCAGGAGGAGGAATGCACTGGTTCTGTTCTGTGCTGCACCTGCTTCAACACTTTAAAACAACTTTTTTTTTCCAGTTTTCTGCTAAAAGTCTGAGCTTACCAGGGAAGGACAGGCAGTTAATAGATTACACCATCCTTAAGCCAGCCTCCTCAAGCCTAGCTTTATGCTACAGGCCGTTTATCTTGCATCTTAAAAATACCACCTATGGCTCATGTTCCTCATCTGTTTCCCTCAGTGATGAGGGAACCAGCCCCTTTCCTTCCCTGCTGTAGCTGTGGAATTCCTTTACTGACCACTGCCTGTGGAGCTGGTCCAGGGGCTTGTGCCCAGTATCCTCTCAGGGCAGCTCATTACACAGCCCTGTCTGCCTGGGCTAGAGCTGCAGGAGGAGGCAAGGAAGGCAGCTGTATTCCCAACAGGTCTAGGACAGAAGCAAGGGAGCTCCCTGGATTGAGGGATCTTACTGCTGCTTGTGGGTTAGTTGGCAGGTTTAATTTCACACTCCAGGTCTGTGACAGTCAGCGCTGAGCGGCAGCACAAGGTGCAGAGAACATCCCTCCTCATCCAGGACTCTGGAGGAGGGCCTGACTTTGATCCTGAGTATCTTCTGTCTCACAGGCAGCAGAGGTGGAGGTGTGGCTGGCTTCCCCGTTCATCTCCCGCAGCGGGTGGTAGAGATACTCACCACTCTCCCGGTGCCTCTCTGAGCGCACCTTCAGAAGAAGGCCTATGTTACCTAGGGTGCTCATCACCAGCAGCAGAGCCAAGACAGAGGTCATGGACATCCAGGTTTCTCTGTCAGACAGAAGAAAAATATGCATAAGCAACAGCTCTTCACCTGCTTTCACGTGTTCCCAGTGTGCACATCAGTCACAGACTGGGTTGGGTGGGAAGGGATCTTTAAAGGTCTAGTGCAACCACCTGCAGTGAGCAGGGACATCTGCAACTAGAGCAGGTTCCTCAGAACCCTGGCCAACCTCACCTGGAACGTTGCCAGGCAGGGATGGGGCATCAACCACCTCTCTGGGCACCCTGGGTCTCACCACCCTCTGTGTGACATACTACTTCCTTCTCTCCAGTTTGAATCTCGCTCTTCTAGTTTAAAACCATCCCCCCTTGTCCTGTCACAACAGGACCTGATCAAAAGTCTGTCCTGATCTTTCTGACAGCCCCCTTGAAGTCCTGAAAGGCCACAAGAAGGTCTCCCTGGAGCCTTCTCCTCTCCAGGCTGAACAACCCCAACTCTCCCAGCCTGGCCTCCCAGCAGAGGGTTCCACCCTCGGATCATTGCTGTGGCCTCCTCTGGCCCCGCTCCAACAGGTCCCTGTCTCTCCTGTGCTGAGATGAAATGATTTCTCAAGGTTTGTACTCCCTCTGTCATCACAAGCTTGTGGTTCTGCTCTTGGGCAGGGGAGAATATGCTCTCTGAGAGCCTCTGAAAGGCTGCTCTGGCAGCCAGAGCAAATGGATGCTTTTAGCTTTCCCCCCAGCTCACAAGGGCCCAGCTGTGGCTGCAGAGCGACTGTAGCTTCACCAACATGACAGAAGCTGTGTGCTGGTGTCAGACCTGTCAGGGTCTGTCTGTTGCGCACACAGTGCAGCAGTGGGAGAGGAAGAGTGGCTCTGTTTAACTGTGAGCTGCACAACACCAGGCTCAGGATGTGAACTGTCATTGATAAGGCTTCAGCTCAGCACTTAACTTGCAATGAAGTTTTTAGCACCTTCCCTGTTCTCACCCTTCCCATCTGAGAGCTGGAGGCGATACAATGAAGTTGGAACACAGAAGAAGCAGCAGAGTTCTCAGTGTCACTGCCACCCTGCCCTGGCACCCAGGAGGTGTGAACAGCTCCAGCTTGCTGTGAACAGCTGTTGGCACAGACTCAGTGTGTACAGATACACATATATGGTGAGTATTACACACTTACTCTGACAGGGAGAATTTGTCTTTGCTCCTTCCCTTATTCTGAGAAGCCAAACACTGTGCAGCTGGAAAACAAAGCATAGAAAGAAGAAAGGCAGCATTGGGGGGATTTTCTTAGTAAAATTCCCCTAAAAAAGAGCCAGCTGAGGTAAGATGCCAGCCAGCCAGAGCTGGGAGCTCAACAAACACAACATTATACACTAAAACTGCTATCCAGCTTCTTTTTTTTTAAAAAAAAAACCCAACATGACCACTGTAACCAGAAGTACCTCTGCTTAACTGGTCCTGTACTGCCAGCCCATAGGTGATGTTGCAGCTGCCTGTCTTGCGGTCACAGGGACACCCGTGTTCACAGGCACATTGCTTCTGGCAGTTTGGCCCGTACCAGCCCATGGCACACTCTAGGGAGCAGAGGACAAAGAAGTCGGTCACTGTCGAAGCAGTCAGGACCCCAGGTTTCCTGCAGCCTGACAAAGCTCTTCTGCCTGCGTACCCTGCAAGCGCCACACTGTGAGTTAACTGCTCTTGTTTGTTTATCTCACTGAGTTTTTGTACAACAGGGATGGGGCTGGCTGAGCGTTCCTAGGCTGGGAACCACCACTGTCACCATGCACACACAATGTTTACACCCACACTGTAACTCGCTTGCCCTGTCGCTAAAGAAGGTGGTCTGATATATGGGGCCTCTAAAGCTTGAGGAACTGGTGTGGTTACACAGCCGAGAACACCACGGGCTTGCACAGCACTAGCACAGGTTGAGTTCAAAGGCTGAAAGCCAGAAAGGCCCTTTGGAGCGTTTCACCCTCACTGACTGGGATCACCCCCAGCCTGGGCTGCCGGAGGGCCTGGTGCAACACCCTCCAGCAAAGGGAATTGAAATACTGGTGTTCTATGCTCAGGAGCTTTGGGAAAGCAACACAGCTCTTTGGGGCAGAGACTAACCAGGCAGCCAAGTTTTTCTAATGATGAAGCAAACTCCTCTTTCCTCCTAGCTCCCTCCTTTGGTTTTTAGCCAGTTCGGGTAGCATGGGCAAGCCCTGAATGCTGGGAGCTGCAGGTTACACTCCAGCTGTGAAGTTGAGGCCTGAGCCTGCCTGGCAGTCCTCCCGCTTGCTTTGCCTGCGAGAGGTGGCTCAGATGTGACACAAAATCCCCTCCCCAGCCCAGGTTGTTATTCAGAGCAACCCTTACCTTGCTCACAGCTGGTGCCATAGTATCCAGAAGGGCAGGAACAGGCTCCATGCACAGGGTCACACGAGCCACCGTTCTGGCACTGGCATTTCTGGGCACAAGCATCCCCATAGAAACCACTGGCACAAGCTACAGGAGACAAGAAGAGACCTTATCAGAGCCCTCACCACAAAGGCAAGGGACCCACCCCATGGAACCAGCACGGGCACAGGCTGTTCATGGCTGGTTAGAGAAGAAAAGCCAAGTCAGTGCCTTGAACAAGGAGCAAGGGCTTAAAGTGCTTTGCTCCAAGTCAATCTTAAAATGCTCAGGCTACAACTAAACTCGCACCAGCAAAAAGAAAAGCACAGTGTGTAGCACTTCCCTCCACCAGTCACCCAGCAGTGGCATGGAAGCAGTTCACACTGTCCTCTGGCTGGCTCTGAAGGGGCAGGGTGAGCTGGAAGTCAGCGTTACCTTCACTGCAGTTGCTGCCAATCCAGCCAGCGTCACACAGGCATCCAGCTGTGCAAACACAAACAGGCGTTAACAACAAGGGAGAAAGAACCAGCAAGTATTCAAAATAAGGAGCCTCTGCTGCTTGGGATGCTCTCTTAACTCTCCTCGCCAGAGAACCCGTAGAAGAGGAATCCTGAACTAACAAATACAGGTTAGGTTCAGCCACACACCCACTACAGCCACCAAACAACAGAACCTCCTGGAGTTCCAGAGATTAGCCCTGGGTCAACTGTGAGCAACACCAGCAGCCCCTGAGCTCTGTCCAGTCACTTCAGTGGGCCAATCGTGGCTGTGAGTCCAGTCAGGGAGGTAGCACAGAAACAGGAAAAGGGGACTGAGCAGGCACAGAGAGCAGAAGCTGGGCATGGATGTTACAACAGACCCTAAATTCAAAGTGAGTTTACATAAGAGGAGCTTGCTTGTAAAAATCATGAAACAGGGGAGTCCAGCAAAGGACCAAGAGGGGAGGGGACAGCTCAGCTGCTCTGTTGAACCTCCCATCCCATCAAAGGATTTACAAATAGACCAGAAGCACAACCCCAGGGGGCAGGAAGAGAAGCCAAGACACAAAATTTGATGTCAAGTCCTGTTACAGGTCCAGTTTCCAGATCTGAGCCCCAGTCCTGTTGCTGTCTCCTAAAGGCAATGTGTTCTGACCACCTCCACTGCTGCTTCAGGTGCTGGAGGGAAGGGGGAGAGCAGCTCTACACATACAGAAGGTAAGACAAAGCCTGGAGCACACAGCACCAGCTGGCTTCCAGAGCCAGGACATGGGCTGGCCACTCAATGACCACCTGCAGCCCTAATAGGCTGGGCTCCTAGGGCTGGGAATCCTCACCAGTGTGCTGCTCTCTGCCGCGAAGGAAGTGGCTGCTGCTGGAGCCAGCCCATGAGAGCTACGCTCCTTCACACCAGAGGGGGAAAGGGCTCTGTGCACTAGCCAAGGCTGCACGCAGTGATGCACTGAGACCCCACTGCAGTGCCTTGCAGGCAGCTAAGAGATATTCTGCCTGCCAGAAAAGGCCCTGGGGGTGCTAGTTGACAGACAGCTAAAGATGAGCCAGCCTGTGCCCAGGTAGCCAAGAAGACCACCAACATCCTGGCTTGGATCAGCACTAGTGTGGCCAGCAGGACTAGGGCAGGGATCGCACCCTGGACTCAACACTGAGGAGGACACCCCCTGAATTCTGGGTTCAGTTTTGGGCCTCTCACTACAAGAAGGACATTGAGGGTCTGGAGTGTTTCCAGAGAAGGGCAACAAAGCTGGGGAAGGGTCTAGAGCACAGGTCTGGTGAGGAGCAGCTGAGGGACCTGGGGTTGTTCAGCCTGGAGAAAAGGAGGCTCAGGGGAGACCTTCTTGGTCTTGACAGCTCCCTGAAAGGAGGATAGAGCCAGGTCAGGTTTGGTCTCTTCTCCCCAGGTACAAGTGACAGGACAAAAGGAAACAGGCTCAAGTTGCACCAGGGGAGGTTTAGGTTGGACATAAGGAACAATTTCTTCCCTGCAAGGGTTGTCAGGGCCTGGCCCAGGCTGCCCAGGGCAGTGGTGGAGTCCCCATGATCCCTGGAGGGGTTTCAAAGCTGTGGAGATGTGGTGCTGAGGGACATGGTTTAGCAGTGACCTGGCAGTGCTGGGTTAACAGTTGGACTTGATGATCTTAAAGGTCTCTTCCAACCAAAATGATTCTGATTCCCCCGTATAGGCCGCTGAAGGCTGTGCTTCCCCCGGAGCCACCCACGGGCATCTGTGTGTCAAAGCCTTTGCGCTTTGACAGGGACTCACAGTCAGTGCAGCGGCCGTGCAGGCTGCAGTTGGAAGGTCCACAGTCCAAGATGTCACAGGCTGGACCTCTCCAGAAATCCTCCGTGCAGTGGCACTCCCCTCCCACGCAGTCCCTGTGGCCGCTGCAGTCTGCAGGCTCGCAGGCCGGCTCGTGGATACACAGAATGGTCGAGATGCTGCGAGGGCAACGCCACATGTTGTCGAAGGAGCTGGGGAGAGAGGACAGGTCCCATAATGCACAGTAGCACAGTGCTGCTCCCAGCCTTCCATGAAACCACCTCATATCATCCACAGATTTTCATCCTGATTCTCACTGGCAAACAAGAGAACATTAACAATAGGAAAATATTAACATAAAACTAGATTTCAGTCCATGATGTTATGAAATCCTAGTGGATAGGAGTGATTTCAAACATGGAATGATAGAAAGCAAGATTCAAAGACTCCCTTGAAGCAGTCCCAGCTTTTCTAACTTTGTCCTTTCCTGGAATATTATCTGCTCTGATAAGTGGCCTCATTGGATTTAGAGCAATGCTTGCCTTTCAACTGTCAGACTGCAAACTGCATTTTAAATCCCTTCATGTTTACAGCCAGAAATGACTAAAAAGCTAAATTTAAAGTAAAATATTCTTTAGGTTCCCTCACATGAGGCAGGGTAGGGTCTCCAAGTCAGTGTTTCTCTTCCATGACGAAAAGCCTTGATAGATCTCTGCTAATTCCTGTGAACTTGCAGCTCTGAATTTTCCAGTTTAAGAGCCATTTCCTTATCCGATTTCCACATCAGGCCACCCAGTCCCATCCATCAGCTTTATTGCATGTCTGAAAGCAGCTAAACTTTAATCCCGGATGACTAAGTGGTAGTCACTAAATGGCTTTAAATTTTAGAGTCTCTCTCCAAACCTGTCGCTTGGCTTTCTGTGCTGATCCCCCAGCAGTGAAGACTCGGTCCCTTGCAGAGCAGAAGGGTAGGACCAAGCTCCGCATGCTGGTGAGCTGTGCAGCCCTGGGCACGTGCCACCAGCACCTACCAGTGCTCAGACGGGTAGCTTGCGAGGGTCCCGTTTAAGACCAGCGTTGCAGACCCTCCGCCATCCAGGTTGATAGCGTTGATGATTCCCTGCTGCTTCAGGAAGTCAGCCATTTCCCAAAGGTTGACCCTGCAAAAGCAAACAGTTGTTTGTTGCTCCTCCTGCAACAAAGTCCTGTTTGACTTCAATGAAACCTTGTGCTGGAAAGCTTGCTGCCTCTCCTCAGTGGAGGGGGAGGCTCTCCCACCCCAGGTACACTGGCTTGCTGCCTGCAGGGTGCCTTAGCTTCTGCTGGCTCTGCCAGAAAGACACCAAACAACGGTGTCTTCAGTCCCCCTCCTGAGCTCTGCAAGTCTTTGCCTTCGAATTTATCACTGGCAGCCACAGAGTCCCTCCAGTTTCAGTGACAGAGTTTAAAGACCCATCTCACTCCTGTCCAAAAATCCTCACCACAACCCTGGCCTTACCCTCTGTATTCCGTCTGTCCATCCACATGAACCAAGACCAGCTGCCCCTGGCTGTCATGTCCAACTGCAGTCCTGGCTGAGATCACATTGATGAACTTCTCAAAGGTTCCTGTGCAGGAGAGGGGACAATTCACACACCAGCCAGGTGACAGAACTGGCTGTTTAGATACAGCTGTCTGCAAAACAGCTCCCAGCAAGGAGCTCATCTAAACTGAACCATGAGAATGGAGCCCAGGTTCCTCTTGTTCATCCAGACCCATCTAAAAGTAACTTTGGGAAGCACTCTTGTTAAGGTTTTGTCTGGCACAGGGACAAAGAAGGGGATTCAGAAGCCCTCAGCTTTAAACCCCTGTGAAAGGCATCTGCTTTGAGTTTCTCTGGACAAGTATTAATACCAGTCATGCCACTGCTATTTCCAGTCCTCAGCAAATTCTCCTCAGCAGCCCCGGCCAGGCAAGTGCAGCCCCATCTTGCAGGCAGCCTATGGCGTGCGCTGCGCTTGCCGCAGACCCGTCGTAAAGTAGCACAGAAGACACTTGGACCTCTTAAGCGAGTTGAGTAGTAGTTCAACTAGACAACATGGTTTCCTCTGCTACCCCCTCCTCGCAGCAGCCCCATCTGAAGGACAATCTACACCCAGGCTGAAGCTGGATTTGACAATCTTTACCTGTGGTTTGAGTTTCACCACACTCAGCCAGTTGACTCTGATTGATGTACACTTCTCCGTTTCTGAGAAGCCAAACTACCCCACTCACAAGCTGCACAAAAGGGTTTGTTTGATCCAAGACATCTTCCTCAGACAGGTAACTAGGAAAGAGAGAGCATGAGGGGTTACCCACCATCACAGCATGGTCATGTCAAAGCCTCCTCTGCAGCCAGCAGGCTTCAGAAGCAGGGAGAAAGGAAAAGGTGGCTGAATAAAGGCCAGGCAGCGAGAAACATCACTTCAGCAGCCATAGCGGACCTTGTTCTCCACTATTCTGCACAAAACAATGGTCAGTGATGGTCCCAGGCCACTGGGATGCATGAAACAACTTGTGACAGCAATGTGGCTGGTAGACCTGAGCCAGGATAATAAGGGCAGAAAGCATCTGGCAGAGCCACTGCTGAATACTCGGTGATCTGTAGAAGCTGGTGATGGCAAAGATGGCATCCATGGGACCAAGCGAGGCAAAAGCTACTCCTGTAAAGAGGCGGTCAGGCAAGGAGAGCTTTAAACCAGGTACGACACAGGAGGGAGATGGGCACCCATCACCAAGAGAGGCAGGGGCAGACCAGCCTGCCAAGTGAAGGCTGCAGGCGGACGTGGACAAAAGAACTTGAAACAAGAAGAAGATATAAACAAAAGGTGAGCTCAGCCATATGCAGACAAATAAGGGAGTGGTGAGAGGACTCATGGGGAAGCTCTCGCCCTCTTACTGGGAAACCAGAGTGGATGCCTATCTGAAGTTGTCCGGTAACACAAATGGTACAGGCACAGAGAGGAGGAACTGGAGCTCTGGGCAGCTGCAGGGCTACATCCTCCCTTGGACAGTGCAGACACGGCAAGATCCTGCATGCAACTGGAGCGCTTCAACAGGAAGAGCCTGTACCTGGGGAAGAAGCCAGGAGGAGTGGGGAGCAACTGACCCTCACACGACAGCGTGGCAGGCATGCCTGGAGAACTGCCCAGGCACTGCCCACAAGCTGGCTGAGCATGCACGGGCCAGGATTAGAGCTCTGGCAGGTCAGTGTCGGGGGACACTGTGGTGACAGGCTGCCTGGGTGGGAAATGGTAGGTAAGACCTTCAGAGAACTGGTAAAAGCCTCTTGCTCACAGGCCCTGGCCCTCACAGGGGACTTTCACCATCCTGGTATCTGCTGACAGGGCAGCACAGCAGAGCACGGGCAACCCAGGAGACGCATGGATTTCTATTTAGCAGTATGTAACTTAAGACAAACTTTTTTACTGTAAAGGGTGGTCAAACACAGGAGTGGGTTTGTCCAGAGAGGTTGTGGAGTCTCCAGCCTTGGAGATAATTCAAAACAAAACTGGACATGGCCCTGAGCAACCTGCTCCAGCTAACCCTGTGCTGAGCAGGGTGTGGAACATCCCATCCAACCCCAGTGTTTCTGGGCTGCAGCCAGAGCAGTTACGTTGTCTGCTCTGCCTCTCGTCTGATGGGAGCACACAGACCTCTCCCCCTTCCACCATAACTGAGTGTACCTGTCACATGTTGGGAGAGGAGACACAGGAACCTCCCTGGGGAGGTTACTTTACCAGGGCTTCTAGTGACAGGACAAGGGGTGATGGCTTCAAACTGGAAGAGGGGAGATTCAGGTTAGAAATTAGGAAGAAGTTCTTCACTGTGAGGGTGGTGAGACACTGGCACAGGTTGTCCAGGGAAGCTGTGGAAGCTCCATCCCTGGATGTGTTCAAGACCAGGCTGGATGGGGCTTTGAGCAGCCTGCTCTAGAGGGAGGTGTCCCTGACCATGGCAGGGGGGAGTGAAACTAGATGATCTTTAAGATCCCTTCCAACACAAACCACTCTATGATTCTGAGCAGCTAGAGATCACCAGAGTAATTTACACAGCTTTTCTTCATCCTAGGAAAAAATTCAGTGGCCAGGGAGATAGCTCAGTGCAGTACAGTTAGGACATCCCTAATTTCATCACTCAAAGCAGGGTTCTACTCTAGCCAGGAGAGGCTGTGGAGTCAGTGCCTGGGCAGTGTTTCCTGCCTCAGTGATGCCTACCAGTCTTTGGAGAGGAGAGAGCGTTCTTCAAACAGACCCAAAATTCTTACCCAAACACCATGGTGCCATCCTTCCGGATGCCAAACTGAGCATTTTGCAGGCCTCCAGAGTTTCTCACCAGCTTTCCATCGCTCACCACGTTCCCAAAACACTCTCCAGTTTCCATGTCAAAGTACCCACCATTCTGGGCCACTAGACACTTCCTGAGCTTTGCAGTCTCTTCCACAGGAGCTCTGCGGTAAGCCTGGCAGCCTCCCATGCCACCCGGTTCTAGCACAGAGAAGGTCCTCAGGGGGTTCCTCACAAAAGTGAAGTGACCATAGACCACCTTGCGGTCCTTGCCCACTGAAGGGATGTAAGAAACAAACGTCCTGGTGGTAGCCACTGGGCCGCCTGTGCTGTTGTCGCTCAACCAAGTTTCATGTGTTACATTGCCATACTTGAGGGGCTGACAGTCTCTGACATGCCTGTGGCTGTGCCGAGGGCCGTGCCGGGAGGGGAAGTAGGGCTGCAGCAGAAGGTCACTGGTGGGGCTCCTGAAATGAGAATCATAGAATTATTAAATCGTTTTGGTTGGAAGAGACCTTTAAGAGCACTGAGTCCAACCATTAACCTAAGGCTGCCAATCCCACCACCAAAACATGTCCCTCAGCACCACATCTCCACAGCTTGGAAACCCCTCCAGGGATCATGGGGACTCCACCACTGCCCTGGGCAGCCTAGGCCAGACCAGGGAAGAAATTGTTCCTCAGGTCCAACCTAAACCTCCCCTGGTGCAACTTGACCCTGTTTCCTCTTGTCCTGTCACTTGTTCCTTGGGAGAAGAGACCAACCCCCACCTGGCTCCCACCTCCTTTCAAGGAGCTGTCAAGAGCAAGAATGTCTCTCCCTGAGCTTCCTTTTCTCCAGGCTGAACAATCCCAGGTCCCTCAGCTGCTCCTCACCAGAGGTGAGGTCTAGACCTAACCCTAACCCTCTAGGTTGTGGTCTAGACCCTTCCCCAGCTTCACTGTCGTTCTCTGGATGTGCTCCAGCCATACGATCCAGTTGGCCCAAGGCTGCCCTGGCAGAGGAACCCAAGGTGGTGGGACAAGAGCCACTCGGCTCAGGGTGCTGGGCAGGGAAGGCCTCACCAGCACCGCAGGCCCTGCTGCTGCCCTGCCCGCGGGCAGTCCCCGGTACCGCGGTATCCCCCCCGCCTGAAGGGGGCTGTCCCGCTCAGCACCCGCCCCATCGGGCCGCCCTCGGGACAGCGTCTCGGCGGCGTCCGGACAGAGCCCCAAGCGAGGAGCGGCGCTACCGGCTTTGAAGAGACCCAACCCCCCCCCCGCCCTCTCCCCGGAGACCGGCAGCGCCCGGGGCACCCTCGCGGATACTCACCCAGCGCCGCCCGCCGCCTGCAGCCACCCGAGTGCCGCCAGCGCGGCTGCCAGCACCGTCCGCCCCGCCCGCCCCGCCCGCCCCGGCCCCGGCCCCGGCCCCGGCCCCGGCCCCGGGCGTCTCCCACCCGCGGCCGCCGCCACCCCGCACGCCGCCATCTTGGCGGGCGCTTAGGCGCCTGTAGCGCGTCCCCTGCCGGCCGGCGGCGGCGTAGCCCCGTGCCCGGGGCCGTTTCCCGCCGCACGGTGCTGAGCGGAGGCGGCAGCAGCCGGGAGCCACCGCCCGCCTGTGCGCTGCGGGAGCAGCCTGGGTCGGAACGGCGCGCTCAGGAGACGGTCACCGCTGTGGGGATGGGGAGAGGTACTGCTGAGGCCTGGGGTTTCATCGGTACGGTGCGACCTGTCTGCAGGGTTGGTGCGGGGCTGCCTGAGGGGGCTTTCGCCTCGTAGAGGGCACGCACAGCCTGCTACAGCTTCATCCTCCTCATCTGGAAGTTAAGGGGTTCTTTTCTAGAGGAGAAAAATAACTAAATTCATACAACTATAGAACGCTTTGGGTTGAAGGGACTGCTAAAGGACACCTAGGCCAAACTTCCTGCAGCGAGCTGGGAACTGAGTGAAGTGAGGGGACAGTGTCCTGCTTGGAAGATAAAAAAGCAAGTTGAGCAACCTTTGTAAATACTTTTTAATTCTTTACAATATCCTGGGGCCTCCTGAGATAAGAAGAGGAGACGGGATGTTGAGACACTAAAAGTGGAACAACCATGAGGCTTGACAGCTTTATGGGCCCTAGCTCATCTTGCATGGCCTGTAGGTAAGAGAAACTAACCTAACCAAAGTGGGAACTCAGGGTTAACACAGAGGGGCTACCAGAGATAAGCTGGACCGTACCAGTCATGCGATTAGAAGCCTGTGACACATCAGCATTTTGAACCAAAGGTGAAAAGTACACTGCGAGGAAGACTGGCAGCCTTCCTCCCAAAGACCCTGGCCCACAGCCACCAGACAGCAGTGTGCAAGCGCCAATGGGAGGAGGCCTCTGAGTTCCCAGAACTGATCAGAATAATCCAACCCCATATAACGAATACGTAGCTAACTCTGTTGAATATGCATGATTCAGTGTCATAAATACCTGCTTGCTGGACACTTCGGGGTGCAAGTTAGGAGGAGCGATCCCCCTTGCACCCGGCGCCGTAATAAACATACCTGCTTTATAACTTTTCATGGGTTGTAGAGTTTGATTCCGCACATCGTAGGGAGATAACAATATATTCAGTCAGCTCCAGGTTCTCTCAACTGTAGCATCAGTGGCTTGGATTCTGTGATACCTTGGACAAAAACAACCTTTGCTTACAAATCTGGGAATTTTCTCTTTCAAGAAGTATCCAAGTCAAATTAATAAAAAACGAAGCAAATCTTCCATTCCTGTATCTGCCTATAAGGATTTTTTTTTTCCTAAGCAGGAACTAACTATATGCCAGACCCATGATTTTCAGTAAAAATGTTTAATTTTCTCATCTCCATAGTTCTGAATTAAGGATCTATTTTGTTAATGGCAGTAAGGGCACCTACTTTATTCACCATGTCTCATCTTTCTCAAGTGGTCAGTCCTGTCACCTTCTCAGGCCGTACTGACTGCTCCCAACACTTAAGCTTTGTATCACAGAATCATTGAAGAGTTTGTGTTGGAAGGGACCTTAAAGATCATCTCGTTTCAACCCCACTGCCATGGTCAGGGACACCTCCCGCTAGACCAGGCTGCTCAAAGGCCCCATCCAACCTGGCCTTGAACACATCCAGGGATGGATCATCCACAATTTCCCTGGGCAACCCGTGCCAGTGTCTCACCACCCTCACAGTGAAGAACTTCTTCCTACTTTCTAATCAAAATCTCCCCTCTTCCAGTTTGAAGCCATCATCCCTCATCCTGTCACTACAGCCCCTGTCAAAAGTCCCTCTCCAGGTTTCTTGTAGGCCCCCTTCAGATACTGGAAGGCCACAAGAAGTTCTCCCTGGAGCCTTCTCCAGACTGAACAACGCCAACTCTCTCAGTGTGAACTCACAGTAGAGATGTTCCAGATAATATATACAGTCGATAATACACTTTTAAGTAATTTTAAGTCATTCAATAACCTGTCAGCAATTGTCGGCATTGAAATTCATGATGTTAGGCCTGACAGTCTGCAGGAGTCAGTCACTCTTCCACCACAGGACATGGTATCTGCACTTTATTCAAGAAAGTAAATAGAAAAAGCGATTTGGATTTCACAGCAGATAGCTGCCCTGGGAGCTGGGTGAGAGTGAAATGAGAGACTCCCAAAGGAGCAGATCTTCTGTAGGCTGGTAAGGATGTGTGACTGCCACCCTGGGACACAGGCTGGGGACATGGGACAGCCAGGCTGTTCTTGTAGAGACCCTGACTGATTTCCAGGGAGAAAAAGCTACATTTGGAACAGGATATTGGAACAAAAATTCCAGGTTTTATTAACTTGTTGAACCAGTCTGCTCAGACTTGTAATTAGTTACATGCTTTTAAGAGGGAACAATGGTTTCATTGTTACCACATACTTGCTGGTGAGGAATATGGAGAATTACAATAGAAAGGCAACATCTGGTTTTGTCATGGGGTGGAAAGAAAGATAACCAGAATACCAGCCATACTGTTCAGACTGGGCAACAGATAGGGTTTGCAGAAGTGCACCCCTTATTTCTGTCTTTATTCCTATCTGTAGTGAGGAATCGTACAATAGAATTGTTTTCGTTGGAAGAGACCTTTAAGATCATCAAGTCCAGCTGTTACCCCAGCACTGCCAGGTCACCACTAAACCATGTTCCTCAGCACCACATCTCCACAGCTTGGAAACCCCTCCAGGAATCATGGGGACTCCACCACTGCCCTGGGCAGCTTGGGCCAGGCCCTGACAACCCTTGCAGGGAAGAAATTGTTCCTCAGGTCCAACCTAAACCTCCCCTGGTGCAACTGGAGGCTGTTTCCTCTTGTCCTGTCATTTGTTCCTTGGGAGAAGAGACCAACCCCACCTGGATCTCACCTCCTTTCAGGGAGCTGTGGAGAGTGAGAAGGTCTCCCCTGAGCCTCCTTTTCTCCAGGCTGGACAACCCCAGGTCCCTCAGCTGCTCCTCACCAGACCTGTGCTCTAGACCCTTCCCCAGCTTTGTTGCCCTTCTCTGGACACGCTCCAGACCCTCAATGTCCTTCATGGAGTGAGGGGCCCAAAACCACAGGATTTGAGGTGTGGCCTCCTCAGTGCTGAGTCCAGGGGACGATCCCTGCCCTAGTGCTGCTGGCCACACTAGTGCTGATCCAAGCCAGGATGCTGGTGGCCTCCTTGGCTACCTGGGCACAGGCTGGCTCATCTTCAGCCTGCCGTGGACCAACACCCCCAGGGCATTTTCTGGCAGGCATTCCCAGCCACTCTGCCCCAAGTCCGGAGCATTGCAGGGGTTGTTGTGACCCAAGTGCAGCACCCACCCTTTGCCTTGTTGGATCTCATCCCATTGGCCGCGACCCATCGATCCCGCCTGGCCAGACCCCTCTGTAGAGCCTCCCAACCCTCAGCAGATGAACACAGCCACCCAGCTTGGTGTCATCTGCAAAGCGACTGCGTGTGCTTTTGATCCCCCCCCAGATCCTAGATGAAGAGATGAGACATAAAAGACACCAACACTGACCCCTGGGGACACCACTTGTGACCACGTGCATTTCACTCCAGTCCCCACCACTCTCTGGGCCCCGCCTCCCACCCATTTTTTCGCCGGGGACTGACGCCGGGGCCGGGCTCTGCGCCGCTCGCCCCCCGCCCCGTGCGGCCGCCGCTCCCCTCAGACCGCCGCTCCCCTCAGACCGCCGCGCCGACAGGGGGCGCCCGCCCCCCCCGCCCCGCTTCCCGCCGCGGGCGCCGCAAGATGGCGGCGGGCGGGTTGGCGGCGGTGGCGCTGGTGCTGGCGGGGGCCGCGCTGGCAGCTCTGCTGTGGCGGCGGCACCGGGCACCGGCTCCGGGCGGGGCCGGACGGGTCTGCGTGGCCGTTCTGGGCGATCTGGGCCGCAGCCCGCGGATGCAGTACCACGCGCTCTCGCTGGCCCGGCACGGATGGGACGTGGCGCTGCTGGGCTACCTCCGTGAGTGAGGCCTTGAGGCGCTCCCCCGACACCGGGGACGGCGTCCGTGGTCGGGCTGGGGCCATGTGCGGGGCTCTCTTCTCTGACGGGCTTCTCCCCTCTGGCAGAGAGCAGGCCTCACGGCGACGTGCTGCGGAGCGGGAGGATCCGGCTGGTGCCCGTGGCGGAGCTGCGGTGGCTGGCAGGTGGGTGCGGGATGGGCCTCGGCTGCCGGCCCCGCCGGGCGCGATCGGGGCTGCGGGGGAGCGAGTGGCCGGGGCCGGGCTGGAGCGCAGCTGTGGCGGGAGTTGGTGTTCGGGGGGAAGGGAAAACGGTGTTCACGTGGATAAATGAACAGCCCGAAGGGGCTGAGAGCTGGCTGCCGCGGGGAGCGTGCTCCAGAGGGGGATGCTGGCTCAGCCTGGTGCCCCCCTGCCTGCTGTAGACACTTGTCTCTGTGAGGTTGGAGCACATGCAGGAGGAAACAGGGAAATATTGTTAATTTTCCTCCCCCCTCAACCCCCGTGTGTTTTTTTATCCATATGTACCCTCACTTCTTCCTATACAAAATACAGAACAGGAATTTGTAGGGACTGTGAAATGAGTACCTAAAACCTAGTTTCTGTTTTCTACAGTGTACAGTTATTTTAAACCCTTTGTTGCAGAGATGGCTGGTTCTATATGAGATGCGCATTTCCGAGGAGCTGGATTCTTACTGCCTTTTCTATCATTTTGCAGTTGGCCCAAAGCTTTTCCAGTATGTTGTAAAAGTCATTGTGCAGGCAATACAATTACTGTATACGATGCTGAAGATAGAGCAGCCATCCTATATTCTTCTTCAGGTATGTTTTGTGTTGCTAATTTTAAGAAAAATAAACAGTACTATATTACAGAGGTGTTTTTTTAGCAGTCTCAGTCATTGTTCTAATTATTTGAAAACTAAAACTGCCCTGATAAATGGTGTAAACCTATATCAAACTGTTTATCTGACTCTAAACTTTGATTTTTCTGTTAACATCTCACATTTGTTCTCCCTGTTAATTTTTGATCTTCTGAACTTCACTGGCATGCATAGCAGTAAAGAAAAAACCTTAGTAGAAATGTTAGTGTGTTTATTGTAGCGGAATTTTGATCCCAGTCCAACGGGAAAATTTGAAGTGCCTGCCAGTCTTCCTAGGAGAAACTGGCAGTTCTGCAGTTGGTGAATGCAAAATTGTCTCTGTTTATTAAGATCCTTTAAAGAGATGCAATTTCAGTCGTGATTTTCTTTTTCTAGTAGTTGCTTAGTGTTTGTCACCTGACCACAGTCTTACGCTACTTTTACCTGTTTCATATACTGAACAGAATCCTCCAGGCTTACCCAGCATAGCTGTTGCCTGGGTAGCTTGTCTTTTCTGGGGAAGCAAACTGATAATTGATTGGCACAACTATGGATATACTATAATGAGTCTGAGTCACGGAAGAAATCACCCGCTAGTACAGATTGCAAAATGGTTTGTACAGTTATTTCTTCTCCTCTTTGTAAATGATGTACCTTTGCACAACTCAAAAGGATGGAAACTCCTGGGGAGAATATAATTAGTGAAGGACTGTTTCTGGGAAGGATTTCTGTATTTTGCTGTGTTAAACTTTTTTATTTCAGAAAGTCTGCTCTGTAAAATGCCGTTGGGAAACACGTAGGAAGGGGATTGATGAAGTAGGCAGGTTGTTTCTAGGTGCATATGCAAACTTTGATCTTATAATTAGAATGACTTTATATGTACTGGGCTTTTAAATTCTCTTAATGCTGCCTTACACTCCAGCTGATCTTTAAAGGGCTGTTTCTTGCTGAATGTTGTTGGTTACATGTAGATAAAGGCTTTAAAGGCTTTTGAGTGTGGTGGTCTTAGGTTTTAAGGATAAAGGAGTCATGCTGTATCCCTTCATGTAACATACTGCTTCAGTGTGAGGAGTCAGTCAGTAACTGGTAATTGCATTTCACGTACTGGGGACAGGTGCGTTTCTTTGGGTTTTGTTTTAATTAGCATGGGCACTGGTGGGCAGTTATTGTTTGGCTAATGAGATGGCTTGCCTGTGGTTTCTAACGAAGATTTAATTTTTGTCAGGTATGAAAAGCTTTTTGGGCGTTTGTCCACCTATAACTTGTGTGTCACTGATGCGATGAAAGAAGATCTGTGGGTGAACTGCAGTATCAAGTAAGTCACATGCCTCTAACAAACTAGGGTGTGCGTGTGGGAGGTCAACCAAAAGAACATAGCCCTGATGATTCTGCATCCGGAGGAATCTTAGAAAAGTAACTTCCCAAGCTCATCTGTCACCACTGGAACACATTATCTCAGGTTTGTTATGAGCCAGTGGAGTGTGGGCATTCAAGAATCTTCATTACTCTTCATAATTAACACCACACTGACTAGAAGGTGGCAGTCCCGGTCTTACAGAAGTTTGTTACCTCTAAGAACTGGAATGAGGCAGACACTGCTGTGGTTTGTAATGGTTAGTCTGCCCTGAAAAGTGTTCTTTTGCAGGCTTTAAGATCAAGGTTGTTTGGAAAGGTTATGAAGTAAGTTTGAAAACCAGGACAACGATGTCTGCAGTTTTTATGGCTGCATTGCACCCCTTGAACACGCACACGAGACTGGGGTCCCTTGTTACAGGGTTGGTATGTCCACCTCGGCGTATTCCAGCAAACTTCAGGAGTACAGAAAGCTGTAAGAGACAAAGAAAAAGTAATTATTTTGCTTCATCAATTTACTTAATTCCCTTCTGCATTACATTGCTGTAGCCTGTCACTATTATCATACACGTTTTGTTAGACCTGTGTTTTATTTACCTTGTGAACTTGTGTCACTCCAGGGCAATAACACTGTATGACAAGCCAGCTTCGTATTTTAAGGAAACACCATTAGAACTTCAACATCATTTGTACATGAAACTTGCCAAAGACTACGAGCCCTTTAAGCCACGGTATGTATAAGTAACACATGCAGTTACAATCCTTAACTTAAAGATGTAAAGTTACTGCACTAAGTTACCAGAAATTCTTGTGCACGTGGCCACAAGTTGCTGAACACCAGGCAGTGGTCTCTGTGTGCTCTTAGCCAGCACATCAGCGTAATTGTCGTGAGCAGAGGCCAAGAATGAAATCAAACTGTGATGACACAGCGCTTGGTGTGTGAAATAGAAGTGGCTTATTTGTAAAGAAGTTGTGGTGAGTGCTGAGGTGATCTGTAATAGAATATCTCTAAGGTGGAACTCAGCAGTTCTCTAGTTTCCACTGAACTCGATGACAGTGACTGCGTTCTTTGTTCATGGCATCCCCTCCTGTCACAGTGCGGAGAGCTTTCGAGATCCTGGTCTAAGTGTTAAATGTTCCTCTCTGGCTACGTGCAGGATTTCACAGGGACTTACTTTACTGAACTAATGATTGAAAAAGAGTTGGAAACCATTGTGTATAGTGGTTTCTTTTCAGAACAGAATGTATAGATTCTGAGTTTAATTGCATAAATGTACTGTTGGCCTCCGTGCTCTACTGTATGTTTGTGACAGAGCTGGAAAGGCTATTTTCTTAACTTGTTAAAGAAAACGTGTTGTTAGAAGATGGAATTTTGGCTATAGCAGCAGTGTCACAAGGCTCCTGGTAGCAATAGGAAAAATGAAAAACACTCTCTCTTACCAGGTGTCTCTGCAGCTCAGTACTGTAATGACCTTGCTTTTAGAGAAGCTGAGCACCAAGTCTGAAACAAAGCATTTGAAAATTCCTGCCAGTTAAGCATAGTATTTCCTTTGGTGTGTGTTGTCTGTGTTTGTGTAGCCCATACTCAGAAAATTCTGTTTCCATAGTACAGAGTCTGCCAGTTTGCCTGCGAAGCAGTCTGCCTTTACAGAAGTGAATGAAAAAAATGGATGTGTGATCAAAACCAGAGGACGACCAGCTCTTCTAATCAGCAGCACTAGCTGGACAGGTTTGAAAACAGTTCTTTTAATATTTAAGCACTGTTTAACAAAAGATAAAACAAATACAAGAGATTTCCTACTTCTTTTTTTTTTACTTTCATTCTAGGTGCACTGTCTTGCATGGTGGTGTAAAGCAGATTAAGAAAATATTTACTTCTTTATTTGTGATTTATGTGTATTACATAATTTTATCACTTTCTCTCTGTATGAAACAGGAAGCAGAGAGGGGAAGCAAATCAATTTCTAGTAACCATAGGTAAAATTTTCTATACTTTTGAATTAACTGGACAATTTCTACACTTAATTCTCTAGCTTTAGAGACTAGAATATTTTAGTTTGATAGAGGACGTGCCATGTTTGTGGCTTATGTATCTGCCATGTTGCCAGTAAAGGGAGTAAATACTCCATGTATATGTTTACAGACTTTTATTTACTAAAATAGTTACAGCAGGTTTTTAATAGGAAAAACAAAGTCCATACTTAAATCATGTAGCTGAGGGCAGGGAAAATCTTGATTGTTGTTATTTAAAGACAGTAATTCATTATAAATTATAAAGATACAATTGTCACTAATTGAGCCTTCTCTTTTAGAGGATGAAGACTTTTCAGTCCTTTTGCAAGCTTTGGAAGGTAGGTGTGAAGGAATTAATCTCACCTCTTCAGAGGGGAATGGTGTGTTCTGTACAGTTAGGAAGCTAAAGCATGATGCTTCCCAGTGAAAATGCAGGTGTGTTTATTTCATTAGCAGTGCTTTAAGAGTAGTAGCTGCACTACGAAAGCGCAGCATCTGGGCTCAATTAGAGTAGCTGTCAGGGAGAATTATGTTTCTAACCAACCTGTAAACAGCGATTTTATTTTCTGAACTGTTACATGTGCTCTCCATAGGCACGTTATCTTACTTTGTAGACTTTGCAGCTGCAGCTTCTAAATTGATCTATTCAAACAGCTGCTGCAGTGTAGTTGAACAAATGCTTTACAAAGAGTGCGTTTTAAACAGACCATAATTTATTTATATAGAAGTTTGTCAATTTTAACATTGCTAAATTTACTATTTTACTGGGCCTGTGCTTGCAGAGAAATTACTTGAAGTAGGAAGCCAAACAATACGCTGTAACCGTTCCTAAACCAAGCATGTGTTATTTGTCAGCTCTCATCATTTTATCTTCTCCAGGTTACGAGCAGTACATCAGTGAGGGAGCTGAGCTTCCATCTTTAGTGTGTGTGATAACAGGTAGGAGCTTATGCATGTTACAGTTCTTTCAGTGCTGATACGGGAGACTTCATTTTCACTTCTGTTCTATGCTGACTCTTTTGTAGATGGTGAAGAGAGAGGAGGGACTGCTGTCTTGTTTGTCTGGTTATAAGAGTAGTCATTTGTAGCTGGACTGTTACAGCTGTGTAATCATGGTGCATCTTTGAAGAGGAGAAGTGCTCAGCCTCTTTATCTAGTACAGTTGTGCATTACTCCGTTCAATAAAATTTAAGCTCAACATCAAGATGATGCTGCAAAAGAACCATAAAATGTGGCATTTGGAGTTTTAAGCAGAAACATTTTTATTTAGTGCTGTGAAAGAGGACCATCATATGAGGAATTGCCAAAAAGTTGTGTAGACAGAATGAATGTTCTTTGGTTTTATTTGCTCTTAACGAGAAAGCAAAAATCAGTGTGATTATTGAAGGGCCAATTGTGCTGATGTAATTTGGCATGAGTTATTTCGTTGTTGTATGGCTGTAGGCAGAATACAGGTCAAGACTGGAACATATTGATGGGCTGAGCTCAGTGGGATGAAGTTCGACAAGGCCAAAGGCTGGGTCCTGCACTTGGGTCACAACAACCCCCTGCAGTGCTGCAGGCTGGGGCAGAGCTGCTGGAAAGTGCCCAGCAGAAAAGGCTCTGGGGGTGTTGGTCAACATCCTGCTGAAGATGAGCACAAGTCTTGTGAGGAGTAGCAGAGGGACCTGGCATTGCATATCCTGGAGAAAAGGAAGCTCAGGGGAGACCTCGCTCTCAACAACTCCCTGACAGGAGGTTGGAGCCAGGTGGGGTTGGTCTCATCTCTCAGGGAACAAGTGACAGGACAAGAGGCAATGGCCTCCAGTTGCTCCAGGGGAGGTTTAGGTTGGATCTGAGGAACAATTTCTTCCCCACAAGGGTTGTCAAGGCCTGGCCCAGGCTGCCCAGGGCAGTGGTGGAGTCTCTGTGATCCCTGGAGGGGTTTCCAAGTTGTGGAGATGTGGTGCTGAGGGACATGTTTAGTGGTGCCCTGGCAGTGCTGTGTTAACAGTTGGACTTGGTGATCTTAAAGGTTTCTTCCAACCAAAATGGTTCTAAGATTCTGTATTGATCCTTCTGCAGATCCTTCTGAATATGGAGTAAGAGAGAGGTCCACGTTCATGCTGTTTTCAAGCAGATTTAGTCTTTTACTGGTCTATTTGGGGATTGTGTGTGGTCTCCTTTTTGATGCACCTGATAACAACAGGAATTTGTCAGCTGTACAGTAAGATGCACAGACAACACTGTTTTCAGTCATCTTTTTTTTTTTTTTTTTCTGTTTTAAACAGGTAAAGGACCTCTAAAGGACTACTACAATGGACTGATCAGTCAGCTGCACTTTAAACATATCCAGATCTGTACACCATGGCTTGAAGCTGAGGATTACCCTCTTTTGCTGGGTAAATGGTGGATTACAAAATAGTATTTGAGAATGTGTGAGAAACAATTTAGTACCGTTGCAGAGCTGCTGCAGATTTTGCAGAGGAGCTGGTAGAATATAGTGAACAAATAAAGTTGCTGGTTAGTGCCAGTATATTCTTGTGTTTGATTCATGCCAACAAAGTGATAAATTTTTCTCACTGCAGTTTTTGGCTGTTATACCAAGAAGTGAGCACAGTACCTGGGCTGCTGATTTAGCTTGTTCTTTGTGCTCTGTGTTTCTTCTAACTGCTGAAATACAGTGTACCTGTGGATGTTCCAGTCTTACTTTCGGGGTCACTTCAGTAAATGAAATCATAAAGTATCCAAAAGTAGATGAAATTCTAAAGGAACCTGTCCTTGGAATAGTATTCCCTTAGTGTGTTCATTGTATTAGCAGAGAGTGTGAGTAAGCTTAATAAAGTAGTAGAATACATACTGAGCTTGATCTACATTCAGCTGGGGTAGAGCCTGCCAGATTATATGGCTGTAAAACACTGTTGTTTGGTACTTTTTAACTAATGAATGTAATGTATAAAATCAGTGCTGTAATTTCTCTAATTTGAAATCACTCAAATGGAAGAGGTGAGCCATGCAGCATATCCTGTCTGGATTGTGCTGGAGTTTTCCTCTGCATTTACCCATTCTGAGCAGAAATTTAAGAGGTAGAAAGGCTGTTTTAAGAATGTGAAATTTTAATATTCCCTTCAATTTAGTATGCACTCACCTGGTGTTTCAAAAGCCTGGCTAATTTTAGTCCTAAAGTATACTGCCCTTTTCCTTTTCTCCTAAGTGCTTGAAATTGAGTTAGTCTGGGCGCTGTTGAAGGTAGCTCCCGTTCAGTTTGCATCACCCAAAGCAGTACATAAAGAGGAAGATTTACAGTAAAACTGAAGAGCTGCTTTTAGAGAATTCTAAAAGCAATTATCTAAAAATTCTAAAAAGCAATTCTAAAAGCAATTACCTGTTTTGTTTGCTTCTCAGGCTCAGCAGACTTGGGGGTGTGTCTCCATAAATCATCCAGTGGTTTGGATTTGCCCATGAAGGTGGTAGATATGTTTGGCTGTTGTTTACCTGTGTGTGCAATATATTTTGAATGGTAAGAGCTTGCTTGTTCTCATGAAGTTTAAGTGGCCTGTATAAAACAGTGTCATACAAAGCAGGAATTTAGTATCAAATGAAATTCCTGTATTCTGTTGTAATAATACTTATTTTTTAATCAATCTGAAGTTACAGATCAAGGTTGTTTTAACTTTAAAAATTAACACTAGTTTCTACAAAGTTGGGAGCACTTAATGCAACCACTTGCCTTAAAGTCACTACCCTGGGATTCTTTATTTCCATATTCTTTATTTAAACAAAGCTTCCTTCTGCATAGACATGTCTGTGGGGGAAGGGCTAAGTGTGTGTGTAGTCAGTCTTAGTATTTACGGTCCTTTGGGGAAACAGCAGCCTCTGTAAAGAAAGCTCAGTTCTCTGTGAAGATCTCCTGAAGTGGATCATGGACATATTTTTCCTTGTGGGTTAATTTTAAAGTAGATGACTGCCCTGATTTTTAATGTGTGTGGCACAAAGACAGAGTGAGGACCCTTTTGTACTGTTAACAGTGAATTTAAATAGTCTGACATAGAAGGGATAAACAATCTTTACATGTAAAACTTCTAGAACTGCCTTCTTCACTCCATTTTGCCAGGTACAAAGCTTGTATCTCGACATCCAGGATCTTGACATTACACATACCCCAGCATGATGTTTTTGAATGTCACTGTGCAAGTTTTTAAATGTGTATGTCCCTCTTGCTGCTTTTGTCTCACGTTTTCTTCTCTGCCTTTTCTTCACAGTTTACATGAACTTGTGAAACACAATGAGAATGGGCTGATATTTAGGGACGCAAATGAACTTGCAGAACAACTAAAGGTAAAGGCTTGCCTGCTTTTTATCAGCCTCACTTCTATTTCAAGATGAACCTGAAGCTGGCAAGAACATTTTAACTATTGTTGTTGTTCAGCATTTAAAGAGCCAGGCCAAAGAGCGCAGCGTTGTTGCAGGTTTACACTGAGGAGGTCAGAATGAGCCCAACGTGTATTTATGATGGCTTTTTGTTCTGTGTTTTTCCTTTCTAACTTGCAGATGCTTTTCTTGGGGTTTCCTGCACTGGAAGGCAAACTTCACACCTTCAGAAAAAACCTTCGTGCATCCAAGCAGCTGCGCTGGGATGAGAGTTGGGACCAGACTGTTCTTCCCTTGTTAGGGCAGAATGATTGACTTTTTGTGGGGGAAGGAGGGTTGTCAAAAAAGCGGATACATTCCTGGGGCGGCATAGATTTGAGAAATAGCAAATAAACACTTTGTATTGTCTATAGTGGCAGTTTTTAACCTCGTCTTAGAACACGTTTGGATACACCTCTTCCTTTACACTCTGAGCTACTCCTGTGAATAAGAACAGTGCTGAAGTTGCAGCCAGGGGTATTTGTTGTGTGCTAACAGTCTAAGTCTCAAGGGAAGACATGCCTGTGCTGGAGAGCCTGAGCCTTGCCATCTGGGCTGCCTTCCCTTCCTCACTGCTTGGGATCACTCTTGAAAAAGCAAGAGGGAGGTTTAGTTCTTCTGCAAACTCCCATGTGCGAAATTTGTTACTTGTGCTACTTGAAGGTCATGTTTTGATGAAGATCCTTGAATACATCTATAAACTATTACCCATTACACCTGTTATACAGTGAGCACTTTGGTAGGTGACTTGGGTCTGTTTTCCTGCAAATGGGAGGTGCCTTTTGATCTGTCTCTTTGAAGTGGGATACAGTGGGTTGTTTATCTTTTCAATCAGTTAACATTCTTGGCTAGTCTTCCCTAGAGAAGCACCGTGTATCTTCTTACATGATTTTGAGACGGAACCATTTTGTTTCAAAGTTGTTTTCCATTTTCTAGTGTGTGCACGAATGTGAAAGTGCAGCCACTGGTATGTGACCACTTTATTGAACACTTAAGAGGAAAATGTACCTTTCAGTGAGTGCCATCCTTGTACACTGCAGTGAATATGCCTGTTTACCTTGAGAAAGAGTATAAAATTGATCCCTTTTTGAACAGATAAATAGAAAATGAAAAAATAAACACCAAATATATGTATAACTTAAGGGCACTTCACTGAGTGCTCACTCAGGTACACCCTTCACCTTTTTGGTGTTAACATCAGTAATTATATGCAGATCTGATGCTTATAAGATGCTGTTTTCATCACTTTTTGATTCTAAGATAGGTATCAGTCAATTAAGGAATAAATGTACTTGTTTTTATCCTGTGGTTACTGCTCTGAATTGTTCTTAGTTCAGGTGTGGTAGATGTTAACAGTGGGTCTTGAATGATCCACAAAGATCTGTTTGTAGATTGTTAACAATTTTTTTTTCCTACTATTTTCAAGCAAAATCCTGTCTGGTGGTTTGGATGTTCCCCTTTAGCCACTGATGTGCACAAGGAGGTAAATTAGGCACTTGTGTAATGAAACAGGAATGCCAAAAGCTTTAGAAAGTTTTTGTCTTCTTAGAATTAACATTTTTTATCTCCAGAATGAGCCATCTGTACAGAACTTTTGAGTGACTTGAAGAATGTAATCTAAGGGGAGATAAAGGAGCTCCTGTCTGCCAGCATGTGTTTTTCTACAGATAGTACCTTTGAATCCTTCCTTCTGGGGGAGAGGGAGCTAGAGCCTGGGGTGTGGTTCCTTCGGCACATCCAACCATACAGAGTCACAGCCTCCTTTGGCATGAAGAGGAAGATGATTCTTCACGTTACTGATTGACCATTTTCTCTCCGTTACTACAGAAGGAGGAGACTAAAGTATTTGGTCATTGTCTTTAAAAGCTACTTAAAAACAAGGTACAGAAAAGGAAGTCAAAAGAGGAGAAAAAGCAGCAAACTTGATTTTCTGCTTCAGTACCAAGACTGTCCACCAGGAAAGTGATTAATGGACAATGGAAGGTTTCAGAGGTGAGCTCAGTTCTTCCTCCTTGCAGTTCACATAGAGCATTGCTACAGAGTATGAATTGTTTATTTTCTGGACAGTCTGGGGTGATGGCTTCCCAACAGACAGTCCTTTTGTGAGAGGAATGTAGAGCAGGTACTGATGTTTGTCATGGCTGCAGAGTAAAATGTAGCTGATCTACAGCAGAGTCTGTTGCCTCCTCTTACAGCGTCACGTGAGCTTGTGACTCTGTCTGCTACAGTCACTGTAGGTAATATTCGTTGTTCATGTTTAAGATGACCCATAACTGCGAGTATGCAAATATATAGAGACGTATAAAAAAACCCAGAGTAGCTCCCTTGTCAATGTGAGACACTCATCCTGTGATCCTGCAGATGTGTCTCCAGTATTTACAAATCAAAACACAATTGGAATAAAACAACAGTTCAATTCTGCTCTCTTCTGGAGAATCAAAGTGCAGTATGATCAAGGCTTTTTAATTTTTTCTATTGCTTGAGGTTGGCAGATACTCTCCAGGGGCAGCAGCTTGCTGCTGTACATGCTGACAATTACAGGAAGAAGTGAGAGTTCACTTCAACAGTCTGTGCCTGTAGTTCTATCCTAGGTGCCTCTTGTGTCCATTTCTAGAACTGAAGATAACCTTGTTGCAAGGATGAGATAGCTCCTGTTGGTCTGAAAATTCAAATTCTGTCATATTTGCCAAGTCTATATAAATAGCTGTAGAATGGTTACATTTGGCTGCACATCATAGAGAAAAATACTGCTGCTGTGGGTGGGGATAATCTGCCATCCGATCTCGGCTTTATCTGTAAAGCAAAACACAGAATCATATTTCTGCTTAATAAATGACAAGCAAAAGTTGCATGTCAGGCTCTGTAAGAGGTCTTTAGCATGCGGCTAAAGTGAGCTGCAGGCAAAGCCTCATGAATGTGTATTTTTAATAATTTAACAGTGATGCTTTTGCTGCACACTCAGCATAATTTTGTGGACTAACCAGGTGCTGTTGGGCAGTCAACAGAAGACAGACAGAAGGCTTTTGAAGAGTGTATGAAGGAAAATCCCCAATCCCTCTCTTTTATTTATTCTGTAGTTGGTTTCTTTAACCCTCAAAGAACAGTTAAGATAAAGGTTTTGGGCTGCATCTTGAGTGTCACTGTGACAGTGCAGCACAGATGGTTTTCCTCCTTTGAGGTTGACCCTTTTTAGAGTTTCCTGTTGCCACCACACTTGCAGTTCACCTCAGGCTGGCACAGACAGATGCAAGTTGTGATAAACAGGATGTAGCAAAAAGCTAAATTCTAATCTGATCAAATCCATGTGGAAAAATAACTGCTCTTAGGAAGACCACTCAAATCCAGCTTGATGATAAGAATCTCACTATTGGACAATGCCCATCACCAAAAAAATGCTCCTGTTCATCTCCGCTACAGTTCAAGCACTGGGGAAAGAAGCCAGAACTATTGATAGACTTGATGAGAAAGGCACCTACCGAGCTCAGCCTGGAAGAGGTGATAGGTGTCTGGATTACGGATGGTGGAAGCAATGTAAACCTCGGGAGGTTCTCTGTCTGCTCTGGAAGTGGAAAGTTTTTGTAATGTACCAATAAGGGCTGAAATTATCTCTGGATCGTATACCACATCTGCACAAAAAGCAAAACATTCAATATTTATTGACAATTGAGCAACAAGCAGAATGAAAACTATGAAACAAAAATGTAAAATATTCGCCTTGCAGGAGAATATTTTTGTATTTGGGGGTTAAAAATTTCCAAGAAGAGATCTGGGAAAATGCCTCTATTTGACATGCTTCTGACAAGTTGCCCTCATCTAATATCAGTCCAAAATCACTAGAAATCAGTGCTGCTTTTTGTGAATGGATTGCCAGACACTGTATTAAGCACACGTTACAGGAGATGGCAAAACTGTCGAGTGTTGGTACTCTTGTTACTTAGCAGAACAAAACTGTGCTGTTCCACATCTGCATTCTAGAGCCTGATTGCAGAGGACTTCACTTGAACTGCAGCTGTTTCCACCTGGAATCATTTCCTTTGAAAACAGAAATACTGCTGAAAGGGACGACCCATCACTGAGGGGTACAAAACATCAGACATGAGCACCACGACTGTGATGCATCAGTTTGTGTTCAGGGCTGATACTCATGAGGTGGTTGTTCACCACACAGAACTGTTGAGGCGTATACCAGTGACAGACACACCAGTTACTTGTGATACTTGTGATAGGAAATGTCCTGTAGGAACTAGTCACAGCAAAGAGCAGGGGCCTGGAAATCACCTTCAGGTCTGAGGTACCTTCAGAAGCCCTGCTTGTGCATGCTCTGAATAGTGGGCTTGGCATTAGGTAACGTATACACAGTGACTTCATTTTCTAGAATTCACATATTGAATGTGATTTTCCATTAAATTTCTTTTTTTTCTTTTTTTTTTTTTTTTTTAATAAAGTCCCTCCAGATTTATACATAAGCAAGTTCCAAAAATGCTTTGTGAGGTATGGGGTTTTTTTTAAGTATATCATCCCCCAAGAGAATGCCAAGATTGCCCATTGCTATTGATCAGGTTAATATGAGTG
The DNA here is from genome assembly GCA_025345505.1 of Todiramphus chloris collaris. Taxonomy (NCBI): domain Eukaryota; kingdom Metazoa; phylum Chordata; class Aves; order Coraciiformes; family Alcedinidae; genus Todiramphus; species Todiramphus chloris. The sequence continues at coordinate 7,144,203 of JANVCC010000039.1, forward strand.
ACAGATTTATCATCTTCTCTTTCTGGATTTAAAAAAAATGAAAAAAAAGGGAAAAATAATTTGCTAAAGCAAAGGCGTTACCTGCGCAACTGGTGAATATCTGGAAAAAGACAGAATGGTGACAGGAACTGGGGAAAGATCTTTCACACACCTCCAGAGATGGTAACAGGAGTAGGGCGGAGAGAGTCCGGGAAGCAGCTGCCTTTGCGTTTCTCTAACGTAACCTGGCAGTGCACGGCGAGGCCCAACCAGAAGTGTGTCAAGTACCTGCTGCAATGATGACATCAGGTTGAAGATCCAGCAGTTCTTTCTCTGTAACCGAGCCCCAGTCAAGTTCCACAACAATTAGGTCTGGTTTTTGGCAATTTGTTGCTTCTGCTTCCTGGCCTTGGGACTTGGTTTGGGTGCGAGGAGGAGACTCGGGCCCCAAGGTGAAGCCGTTCAAGCGGATGTTTTCTGTCAGCTGTTTGAGAACGCAGGGGTGGCAGTCGCTAAATATGTAAGTCTTGGGACTGCAGGTTTTACAGATGGCAATTCCAGTGAACCCGATCCCGCTTCCTAGTTCCAAGACTGTCCTGGAGGGTAACGGAGTAACAGAAATACTTATTAGGACTCCAAACTGAGTTAGGAAATCAAAAGGGTATCTAAAGGTAAGATTAGCTACAGATTATTTCAATAGTTTTTGAGTAAACCATCTACAATCAAATAACTGGGTAAACACTGAAGACACATAAAAATTAACTAGTTGAAATGCTGCTTTTGCATCTGGTACAATGCATTTCTACCATGGGGATGAGATACATGCCCACCTGGCTTTAGACTTCAGCAGATGGGCAACCATCTAAACTAGTTGTCCAGTTCTTTTCATAGTTGGTGGAGAGCAACAAGACAACTCAGCAGCACAGCTCCTTTCCATGTGAGGTTGATATTTTAACTATCTTGTCTGACTGTTCCCTCAAAAGTGCCTTTGCTTATAAGCAGAGTTGAGAGGAGGAGATCAGATGTGTGCACCTATGTGTGCATCATCTGAAGCAAGGTGAGATCAGTCCCGTCGCAGAAGGAAGAACACTAGTTAAAGTTCCTGGCTGGACAGCGGGGTAGCTGAAATACAAGTCTGCTTTACAGAGCAGGTCAGGCTGTGCAGCATCAGGGGTTTCATCCTTAAACCTGTGTGAAAAGAGCTACGAGGTCCTCTGCTGGATTAAAGTCTGACTGTTGCAGAACAGACAAGGGACAGGAGCAAGAGGGTGTAGTCATTTCAGTTATTTTGTGAGTAAATACTGTATATTACTAAATTACAGCTGCATAGCTCACTCACAGTATGAATGAAAACACCGTTCCCCAGCTTTCCATCTGTGCTGCCATCATTACCTGTTGCTGAAGAGTGCAGAGTTCTCTATTGCCCACTGGGCAAGGTGAAGAGCAGCATCCCACGTGATGAGCCCCGTCGTTCCTCCAGAGATCATGGCCACATTCTCCAAAAGAGTGACAGACTCCCCTGTGGGCTGGAGTGGAGATGAGAACAGAGAGATGGAGCAGCACGGACAGCAGGTTAATATGAGCACTTTTGAATCCTGGAGAAAGGTCAGATGCACGCCGGGTTTTGGGTTTTGGTTTGGGGGGGGTGTGTGTGTATATGTGTATTTTTAAAGCAAATTATTGCTTAGTTCAGCTAATTCAATGTGATTTGCAACCATGCAGCATTAGTTCTTACCAGCAAGTAGTTTTTGTAGCAGTGAGTAGATTCTTCTTCGTTCAGAACATGTGCCAGCGCATCATACAGCTCATCCAGGGGTTCAGCAGCTGTGCCTTCGTGCTGTGCCAAAGAGAGTAGGATCAAATTGTCACCAAACAGATAGTGTACACACGTTGACCATTTTAATACATCATTGGGCACAGTATTTCACACTGAATGCAGCTTAGGCCACAATGCAGAACTGGCAGATTTTCAAGAAGACAGAAAACAAGCCCAACATCAAAAGTAAGTGTGCTACCTTTTTGATGAGTTCCAATAGAAAGCATCGTCTGTACTTGGTGGAAGGGGGATATTTAACACACAGAGGGTGGAGGACGGTCTAAAACAACAAAACAACACCACCATTTGAAAACAGTTACCAAGCAGAGGTTTTAGGAAAGGCCAGAGAAAGACAGAGGACCCATTAACCGCCTCTTTGTGTGATGATGTGCATTGTGCCTTGGTCTGTAGCTAAAGGAGGTGATGCTGAGACAGAAAATGAAATGTGACATTTCCTGATCAGCTCATTAGTTTACAGATCTGCGGCAGCAAATGCGGTTTTCACTTTGCAGAAAGTAAATAGCAAAATTGAGTGGAAAGAGTCCAATTTGCTCTCACAGAATGCTAGGGGTTGGAAAGGACATGAGGGAACACTTCCTTGCTGTGAGGGTGTTGGAGCCTGGCCCAGGCTGCCCAGAGAGGTTGTGGAGTCTCCTTCTCTGCGGAGATTCCAAATCTGTCTGGACAAAGTGATCCTGGGCCCCCTGCTCTGGGTGACCCTGCTGGAGCAGGGGGGTTGGACGAGATGATCTCCAGAGGTCCCTTCCGAGCCCCACCATGCTGGGAGCCTGTGACCTCTGGAGACCATCTCATCCAACTGTATGTTCAGATGGAACCTCCTGGGTTCCCATTTGTGCCCACTGCCTCGTGTCCTGTCACTGGGCACCACTGAAAAGAGTCTGGCCCCATCCTCTTGCCCTCTGGGGGCCCTTTAGCTATTGATCAGATCCCCTCTCAGGCCTCCAGCTAAACAGCCCCAGGGCTCTCAGCCTTTCCTCATCAGGGAGATGCTCTGGATGCTCTCCTTTTGCTTGTCTCTCTTTTCTTTTTGATTTGCTGTCCTATTTTCAATTTCCCATCCACATGCACAGTTTGAGCACCACGAGGGCTGATGCATCCCTGCAGTGACTGGGAACACTCAGATTTCCTCCCTTTTGACCAGTACTGCACCAAGATGCATGGCCAGCTGGGCTGATACACTTGTGGCATGAAAGTGACTCATGCTTAGACACACAGGTCTTAATTTTGATGCTAAAACCAGCTAAATAACAGGAAGAGAAAGAAATTCGCTGTTTGTCTGAGACTCATGAATAACTGTGACACAAAGTCACTTACGATTGCAGTTATGAGCCAAACCCGGCAGTTGCTCCCGTCACAGGAGGTAGCATTGCCCGCCCGGGGCCCCACCATGCCCCCAGTCCCACCGTACCTTGTGCAGAATATCCGTGAGCAGGGAGGCATTGGGCAACGTCCGCAGGGCTCGTTCAAGTTCCTAAAGCAGAAGGAGATAGCGCTGAGGCCGCCCCGGACCGCCCACCCCACCAAGGGGGAGAGGGGAGCCCGTCCGTCCCCGCCCTACCGGCCAGGGGAAGCAGTGGAGCTGCCGGGCCGCCAGGAAGCGGCGCTGGAAGCGGAGCCCCAGCTCCGGCTCTGCCGTGGCCATGGCCCCAGGAAGGCCGCGCGTCCCCGGCCTCGCTTGATGGGCGCCTCAAGAGAGGAGGAGCCGCCGAGGGGTTGGAGCCGTCCCGCCCGCACGCCCCGGCGAGAGCTCGGTGCTGCCCGGGCCGAGCCGCCCAGGCCCGCAGGGGGCGCCGCGGGGCGCGCCCCGCCCCTTGCGCGTCCTGATGACGTCAGTGCCGCGCGGCGCGGCGAAGGACACGACCCGGGCCGCTCGCCGCTGCTCGGAGCCGGCTCGGGCCGCGCCGGCGGAGCCATGAGCGGCTACAGCGAGGACGAGAAGCTGCGGCTGCAGCAGCTCCGCGCCCTGCGGCGCCGCTGGCTGCGGGACCAGGAGCTGAGCGAGCGGGAGCCCGTCCTGCCGCGGCGGCAGCTGGGCCCGGTGGCCGCCTTCTGGGAGCGGTTCCTGCAGCCCGGGGGGTTCTGGCGGCAGCAGGTTAGCGGGGAGGGGGATGCACGGGCCTGGCCCCGCCGCCCCGGCCGGGCGCCCCGGGCCTGACGCGCGTCCCCGTGTCCCGCAGGTGTACAAGGCCTATCAGACCAGCGGCTTCTTCCTGACGCGGATCCTGCTCCCCTCCTGGGTCATCCTCTACTACCTGAAGTACCACGTCATGGTGCGTGCGGCCCCTTGGCGGCCTCTGGGCGAACTGTGCGGAAGGGGCTTAAGGACAAGTGAGGGAAATCCAGGTTAAGCCCTGGAAGGAGCTCTCTGATAAAATAAGCAGTCGCATGAGGGGTTGTATGAATTTGATGGTCAGGTGTCTGCTGCAGATTAAGGTGACTTCCCGTGATCTGTTCACCATTTGTTTTTCCTTGCACGGGTGGCACAAAGACGTTGTTTTAATGATATGGTAGCGACCAGCTTTCACCGTGCTGCCTCCTGTCCAGTGGAAAGCTGTGTCTGGGGATAACCCAACTGCAGCTGCTGGGGTGGGGAAGGGGAATGGCCAGTGCACTGACAATGGGACAGACCTCCCACTTCTACAGCCTTGTCTGGCTCAGGAGGTGTAATTTTATTAGCCTCATTTTTTTTTGTAACTAGTGAAAAGAACTCGAGCTTATGAGCCTCATGCTCAGTGGAACTTTTGCTTTAGAAGGGTCATTTTCTCTGTTTTGGAAACAATTTGTATTTTCTCTGGGTAACGCTCCTTTTTCTCTACCCTTTCCCTCTGTTCTCTACTCCCCTCCTTTCAGAAAACGCCACATGGTGTCGTTATGTCAAACCCACGGATATTCCCAGTAAGTCTGTTAATACTTCTGTTACCATCCAGCTTTGTAAAGCAGGCAGAAAAGGAGTGACTCAGGGATAAGCACAGTTGCTGTTCAGGGAGAGTTTCTAGAAGGATGAGCTTGATGCTGTGGGCAGGCTGTGGGAGCAGCAGAGTTAAGAGTGCTTCTGAGCAGCTTTCATCTTGCCCTCAGAGCAGACAGTCCCTGTTTCAATGACCTCTACGAAAGCATTGTTATTAATGCGTGAAATGGCAGAGGAGCAGTTCTGCTTCTCCTCGCTGGCAGGAGCAGTGATTGTCAGGAGTTGAGAGGAGTTTGGGGCTGACTGTGTTGGTTCTGGCTGCACAATCTTGGTCCCTGGCGTCCCTGAAGGTCCCCCACACTCAGGTATCCCTGAAGAGATAAGTGTCATGTCATCTCAGCTTGGTATGAGTTTTATGAAGTGGAGAGTGTCAGATTGTGTAGTCTTTACTGTTTTCAGGCTGCTTTGAGCTGTTACTTTTTGCTGGGTGCAGCTAGTCCTTCGGCAAATATTCTCTCATGAATTTAGTTCTGCTCGTGCTGCCAGTTGCACAGGGGTTTTTTTGCACACCTGCTGAAGTCTGCTTTATCTGCAATAGAATAATGAGAAGTTCCATCCCTAACAACTACGGAGCGATATACCAACAGTCAAGCTATGGGCTCTGACTTCAGCCTAATTAAGTCAGCTCCATAGGCCAAGGCGGTGGCTGAAGCTGGAACAAACAGTGGTTGGGCATCAGGTGGATTTTAGGGGATTAAGTTGCTCTTTGTGGGCTACAGGCCATGGTTTTGGGGCCTGGCTCAACAGCTGTGATGTCCTGAAGGTGTTTGTGCAGTGCTGCAAGTCCAAGATAGGTTTTTAAACCATGGTAGTCTCAAAATGTTTGGTTGCTGTTCCATAGCCGAGCAGAGCAATTACAGATTGCAGGTAATTTGTCTGTGATGTTATTTCAGCAACCTGGGAAAGGCTGAGTGAATGAGAGTGTTCTGAGGAAGCTGTAGCAAGATTTTTCTTGTCTGGAAGCAGGGACAGTTAGAGCCAGGTTGAAGGAGAGCATGATGTGAAGGGACAGCCTGGGTGCAGGAGGGAACACTCACCGTGCACTTTCATTCAATCAGGGGGACAGAATTTTAGAGACGGGAGAAGTTATGCCACCCCTGAAAGAAGACCCCCACGAGCATCACTGATGGCTAAAGGCTGATTTCGTCCTTTGGAGAACAAGGCGAGAACCACAACAGCTTTATCTCCTCTATAAAAGAGTCTTCACTCTGCATCGCCTCAGCTTTGCTGTCATTTACTTTCCCCTTAGCCCACATTATTTCTGTTGACGCTCCTGCAAGAGTTTATTTTGCCTTTGGTGAGTTTTATGTGGAGTCCTGGTGATCTCTGATGCCCTCCCGCAGATTTTTATCTGACCTGAGAAGATGTGGCAGCAGGACAATGTGGGCCTCCCAGTACTAGGAGAGATGGTGTGGGTGCCCGGGAATGGTGGAGTGGTCTGCTCCAAGGCAGGGGGTTGTGCTGAGCTCCTGTACACACACCCAGCAGCTGTCCCCTTCCCATTCTTCTACCACCAGTTCTGACAGAGATGTCTAGGGAAAGCTGAGCTTCTACCTCTGTCATCCCAGTTCTCTGCTCAAGAGACAGTAGCAGAAGTGGCACTGCTGCCCAAAATTCTTTAGTCTTTACCCTTTAGCACTTCCTTCTCTCTCTTCAGCCCTTTCTGAGCTGGAGACTTCCTGCCCTCTCAGGCCCCATGTACCTGGGGCAGCTTATACTGGGGAGAGCTGGCCTCTTGATGAGCAAGGAGCTGGCATCAGTGATCCTCCTGGATCCCTTCCAACTTCAGTTATTCTGTGATTCTAAGTATTTTGGTGGCTACTTGGGGAATAGAAATGGTTAAACCATCAATCCAAAGGGTAACTTGAGGTATGTAAAGGGAGGGGCTGGGATAGAATCCCCTCATGACCTCATGTAACCGTGGGTGACCAGTAGATCTGGTGTTTGTGAGGTCAAGGTGACAAGCAGCCAGACCCCTGCCAACCCCAGCAGGGCCACGGCCAGCTCAGGAGTGAGAATTCTGTAGTCAGAGGAAATCAGGGAAGCTATGAACCCTACGCCCAGCACCCACGTTCAGCCTGTAGCTCCCAGGGCCCTGCTGAGTTTGGATGGCCCCCAGGCCCTCACCAATCCTGCAGCCACCTCTGTCCTCTGGTAAAAGGCAGCTCAGGGTGGGACAGCAAATGGGAAATAAAATGGGGGGGCAGTGAGGGGCCAGGAGGATCCTGCAGGTCATCACTGGGACGCTCTGAAGGGGAGTACTGGGGAAGCTTAAGAGTCCCTGAGGGAGTCAGTGGGGGCTGTTGGGGGCACTGGGGAAGGTAGACAGTCAAGGGGGAGACTGGGGAGTTTAGGGCTGGGGGCTGTTGAGGGTTATGAGTGGTGACAGGGGGGTGATGGGGTTAACAGAGGGGTCATGGGGACTGAGGCCCGTACCTCCTCCCATGGCCGTGGGGGTGGCTGCCCCATGGCTGTGGGGTCCATGTAACTACCTCTGTCCCCACGGTGTGTCAGTCCCTGCAGTGCAGAGCTCCCTGGGAGTGCTCCTCTCCCAAACTGCTGCAGCCTGAAGCGAACCTTCGCCTGCACCAACTTGCTCCTGCTCAGCCTGGACGACCCGGATGATGCTGCAGATGGTGGGGCTTCCCCTGCCCTTCCCCTGACCACATCGTGCCCCAAGGATAATACCAAGCCCACCACCCCACTGGTGAGTGACTCCACTAACAGGAGACTGGGGTGCCTCACATCTCCAAGGTTCCCCTGCATGCTGGTGAGGAACCAGAGACTGTGACATCTGGGGACACCCTGTGGGGATGCCTGATACCCCCAGGGCTCCCAGATTTCCCCAAGGAAGCCCTGACACTTCTCTAGTGAGAGACCCCTGGGACTACAGGGAATTCAGAGTCCCATGGACATGGCCCTACTGTATGGGGCCCAGATGGCTGTTCTAGGCCACAGACTCAATCCCAACTCTCAAGGACTGGTGTGGGTCAGCTTGTGGGGTCCCAGTGTGGGGCCTCAGGATCACCTGGGCATTTTGGAAGAGATACCACTCCTTGAGTGCAGGGAATGGAGGGGTGGGGGTGGAGTGTCACAACGCCACCAAAAAAAAGATATTACATGACACGGAACATGTCCTGGCGCAGTTACGGCAGGAGGGTTCATCACCAGCACCTCACCTGACCTGCTGAAGAAGACAGCACAGAGCACATGGCGAGCAGGATGACAACATGCTGCTGTAAGACAACATGCTGTTGTTAAGACACCATTCTGCTGGAGTGTAGCTCCTCAAGTACAGCCAGGCTTTTCCCCAGGGACTTGGCCTAGGTCTTGGTTACCCTTCTCAAGCTCTTTGAGTCTGATTTGCCTCTTGCACTAAATGTGGGGGATGTGTTGTCTGGACAAGGAAATCAAAAGTCGCCTGGGTTTGTACAATATTGTTCCCTTATGTGTCCCAGTGTGGTGGGGGTTGGAAGGGACCTCTGGAGATCATCTCTTCCAACTCCCCTGCTCCAGCAGGGTCACCCAGAGCAGGGGGACCAGGATAGCATTGTCCAGGTGGTTTTGGAATCTCTGCAGAGGAGACTCCACAACCTCTCTGGGCAGCCTGGGCCAGGCTCCAACACCCTCATAGCAAAGGTTTTCCTCCTGTTCAGAGGAATCTCCTTGGTTCCAGTTTGTGCCCGTTACCCCTTGTCCTGTCACTGGGCACCACTGCAAAGAGCCTGTCCCCATCCTCTTGCTCCCCGTGGGCCCTTTAGCTATTGATCAGCATTGATCAGATCCCCTCTCAGGCTGCTGTTCTCCAGCTAAACAGCCCCAGGGCTCTCAGCCTTTCCTTGGCACAGAGATGCTCCAGTCCCCTCAGCATCTTCGTAGCCTCTGCTGGACTCTCTCTGGTGGTTCCTTCTCTCACTTGATCTGAGAAGCCCAGAACTGGACCGAACACTCCAGAGGTGGCCTCATCAAGGCAGAGCAGAGGGGGAGGAGAACCTCCCTCAACCTGCTGGCCACAGTCTTTTGAAAGCATCCCAGGAAGCCATTGGCCTTGGCCACGAGGGTGTGTGTTACACATGTACACCATAGCTGTATGTGCACACAGAAGAACATCTTCGTAACTTTGAGAACCCTACTAGCTAAAAAGAGAATATCACTCTGATCAGTGATAGATACACATATATATAATATCAATAATATATATTTAGTGAAGAGTTCTGTTTCTTTGCACATGTCTTGCTGCAAAAAGCCTTCCAGTACCCAGGATACCTGGAGGAATGTCTTCTTTCAGATAGGACCATGTGCTCTGGGCTGTGATTTTCTGTCCAGCCCTTTGGAGAGCCATCAGCATCTCCTTGCTCTTCAGGCTGCAGAGGAGAGGGCTGAGTGCAGGTACCAGAGCCACTCACTGGTCCCAAGCCAGGGTGAACTGGAGAGGGAGCAGGAGGTAAGGATGGAGGGAAGCACATTGAAAGCCAGGTGTCTTGGGAAACAGAGTGGAAGATCTGCAGGTAGCTGAGCACTACTTCTTCCTCCTTTCACCTGATGTGCCTCATCAGGAGCTGCTGATTCCAGCACTGGCTGCAGGAACCTGGCCAGGAAGCCTCCCTAGGCACCCTCCAGCCCTTGTCAGCCCTGGGCATGCCATCCTTCCTGCCTGGCTAGATGGGTCTGCCTGCTAGCAGGTCAGCCCCTAGCTTCTCCCACCCCACAGGGTATCCCTTTCCATACTAGCTCATGGCCACTGCCAGGCAAGCTCTGGAGGAGATGCTGAGGTTGTGGAGCCATCTCAGCACCTGTGTCTGACACACAGTGGAACCTGTGAAGACCCACATGGTGTTTGCTCATGGGATCTCAACGGTTCAGGTCCACAGGGCCAGACCGGCTGCAGCCTGGGTCACTGGGAGAACTGGCTGAAGCGTGGTTATGGGGAGAGCCTTTGCCATGGGATGAAAGAGAGTTATGCATCACCAAAAAGGCCTTGGGATGACTGGCAGCAACAGGCCAGTCTGAGTCACTTCAGTCCACCTGGGGACCTGGAGTGTGCTGTGACTCCACCACCCCTTCCTTCACTCTGTGCTGTGCACTCCTGCTGCTCGTGTCCCAGTTAATAATCACATGCATAAAAAAAGGGGCTGAATTCGATTGCCCACATATAAACCTGCAGAGACATTTTAGGTGCTCTCAGGATCCTCGTGTCCAACTGCTCTTCAGTAAGGTTGAAGATAGCAAAGACTGGATGAAGACATCCAGGAGGTCTCATGTAACACTTGTGTGGACATCTTGGACACCTCACGTGGCACAAGATGCCAATGCTCAGGCACTGAATGGTGTCCAAAGGTGCCACTGAGCTGAGTGCCTGAGCTCCCTCCCGTTCAATAGTTTAGTGACAGGTCTGGGTCAAAATGGCCACTATGATGTACTCAGCGGTTTCTTTGTGAGCCCAACTTCACCCTTCCCACAGAGGCTGTGTGCCAGGATACCCACCCTGGGCTTTCCTTGGGCACCAGGGGACCACCGAGCCCTGTGACTTCCCCAGTGCAGGAGACTAACCTGTGAGTGAGGGCAGCAGGGGATGTCTCCATATGACCCCAAACTGAGCGGTGTGGTTGACACACCTGAGGGATGGGATCCATTCAGAGGGACCTGGACAAGCTCCCAAAGTGAGCTCATGTGAACCTCCTGAGGTTCAACAAGATCAAGGTCCTGCCCTTGGGTCGGGGCAACCCCTGGTACCAGCCCAGGCTGGGGGTGAAGGGATCGAGAGCAGCCCTGCAGAGAAGGACTTGGGGGTGCTGGGGGTGCAAAGCTGGACAGGAGCCAGCACCGTGCGCTTGCAGCCCAGAAGCCAACGGCAGCCTGGGCTGCATCCCCAGCAGCGTGGGCAGCAGGTGGAGGGAGGGGATCCTGCCCCTCTGCTCCCAGTGCTCTGGGGAGAGAGACCCCCCTGCAGTGCTGGGGCCAGCTCTGGAGTCCTCAGCACAGGAGAGACAGGGACCTGTTGGAGCGGGGCCAGAGGAGGCCACAGCAATGATCCGAGGGTGGAACCCTCTGCTGGGAGGCCAGGCTGGGAGAGTTGGGGTTGTTCAGCCTGGAGAAGTGAAGGCTCTGGGGAAACCTTCTTGTGGCCTTTCAGGACTTCAAGAGGCCTGTCAGAAAGATGGGGACAGACTTTTGATCAGGGCCTGGTGTGACAGGACAAGGGGGGTTGGTTTTGAACTAGAAGAGGGAGATTCAGACTGGAGAGAAGGAAGAAATGTGTTGCACAGAGGGTGGCAAGACTCTGGCCCAGGTTGCCCAGAGAGGTGGTTGATGCTCCATCCCTGGAACCATTCCAGGTGAGGTTGGCTGGGGCTCTGAGCAGCCTGCTCTAGTTGCAGATGTCCCTGCTCAATGTGATGACATGATCTTTAAAGGTCCCTTCCCACCCAAACCAGCCCATGATTCTGATGCAGATTTGAAGCTGGATGGATGCTCAGGCCCCACCTGTACCCACCTGGCTGCCCAGCAGCACTCGAGGGCTGCAGTTCAAGGGGGAGCTTTTGGGAGGGCCACCGAGGCCTCCTCCGCACACCCTCCCCACCCTCCCCGCTGGCGCGGCTGCCCGATCCGAAGGTGGAGCTGGGCCGCACATCACCCCGAGGGCTGAGGCAGCTCCGTGCCAGTCTCGGGCTCCTTTCATGCCCCGCCAAGTCATTAAGAGCTGTAATTAGCCGGGGTTCAGCGGCTCCTTCCCAGGTCGCCCGCGAAGAGGGAAGGCCGGGAAGCCCTTGCTCAGCCCCGGGGCTGTGCAACCTGTGCCGGGCACGCCCGAGCCCCGGTCCTCCGCCTCCTGCCGCTGCTGTCTGCCCCGGGGCAGCGGCGGGACAGCGGCTGCGGAACGGCGGCCCCGCGGCGCCGAGACGCGCTCGGGGGGCTCGCACAGCCTCCCTCCAGTTGAGAGCCCAGGGCCCCGAGCCAAGGCGGCCCGCAAGCCCCGGCCCCGGCCGCAGCCTCGGCAGGAAGTGCCGGCTCCGGGACCGACCCCCCCGGCAGGGCCGGCGCCCGCCTCCCACCAGGCACTCTGGGAGTTGTAGTCCTCGGCCTTGGCGCAGGGCCCCGGTACGGACCGCGCCTCCCCCCTGCCCTCGCCTGCTCCCACCGGGCTCCTCGCTCACTGAGGGACCCCGCCTGCCTCGCCCCGGCGCCGAGCCGCCCCATCCCCGGTGCTCCCCTCCCGCCAACCGCCTTCCGCTTCCTCCGCGCGGCGCCCCTCGGGGCTTGTAGTTCCTGGGCGCTATTCACGACTGCCTCTGCGCCGTTTCCGCGACGTAGCGCCCGGAGGCCGGGATGGGGCGCTACGCCACGGCGGCGGCGTAAGGGCGGGCTCGGGGACTCCGGGGCAGGCCGGGCCGGCGGCGGAGCGGGAGGAAAGGCGCCGGCAGAGCGGCCGAGTGCCGCGGCGGGCGGGCGGGCGGGGGTGGAAGTTGCTCTCCCTGGGGGAAAGTGTGAGGCCGAGGGGGGACGCGAGCAGCAGCGCGGCCGCCTCCGTCCCCAGGTAAGTGGCGGCGAGGGGCGGCGGGGGCCTCCCGGAGCGCGGGGGAGGCGGGGACGGGCCGCCCGGGGCCTCCCGAGGCAGCCCCGAGGAAGCCCTGAGGGCCGCGGCTCCCAGCAGCACCGCCGGCTTAGCGTTCTCCCGGCCGGAGCCTCTGCCTGGGCCCCAGCCGCCCCGCACCACCTGTTGCCGGTGGGCCCGGGCCCGGCTGACCGGGGACGGGCGGAGAGTGGCGGGAGCCGGGCCTGGAGACCGGTGGTTTCGAGGCCGATGTTGGGGTCCCGCTGCTAGAGCGAGCCGGGAACCCCGCCTCGGGGGTCTGCGGCTCTTGGGATGCCTCCCCCGGCGTTCGGGGGGGGCGAGCGGAGGCTGCGGTCGCTGTCCCCGTCCCTCAGCCCCCGCGGGGTTTTACCGAACTCGAGAGTCGCGCAGCAGCCGTGGGGAGACGGGGGGAAGCTTCGTGAACCGCTGCGCTGCCGTGCCCTCCTGCACCGAGCCCAAGCCCTGCACTCTGCCCCGGGTCCGGGGAGATGGAGCCCTCCGGTTCTCCTCCCGGGCAGGTAAGCCTCCTGTGTGCCGCCGAGGGCCGGCTCCGGGGCTGGACCACGGCAGAGCCCCGCAGAGAACCGGTGACGCCTGTCTACCGGTTCTACAGCTCCGCACTCTAATCTCCCAGTTAGAAACCCGTCTGCTGAGGGCTGAGCGAGGTTTTCTGCAGAGTTTCTGAAGCGTTTGCGAGTTTGCCCTTTGGAATCGGTTGGCTGCCTCTTATGCCTCGCATCTTTGAAGCATCCTAAGGCTGTTCTGGCCCCAGTGCCTCATCAGGACCCCTGGATTTTACTGCACGTCAGCTCAGCTGCAGTTTTAGGCATGTCAGCCTCCAGCTCCTGGATGCAGGAGGCTGATACAGTGGGTGGAAAGGCTCTGTACGCTGTCTGGCCTCTCCATTTTCTGAGCAGCTCTCCTCTCCCCTCCGTGAATCCACTTCTGGGGTACAGCTCTTCCCTCCCGAGCATCAAGAAACAAATGTTTCGGGGTGCTTGTCTGGTGGACTGATGAGGGAGGTCAAATAACGCGCACGTGGTCTCTGAAATGTCATGTTGTTTCCTCCAAGCGCTTTTCAGATCGAAATCTCAGCTGGTGCTCAGCGCTCCACAGGCCTTCAGGCCTGGGATGCGGATGGGTGGTTTTTCATGGTCGGACAGAAGGTTATTAGAGAAGGGCTTACTGTATGTGGCCTGTGGTGTTCGTGCACCGACAATGGTGCGCTGCTGTGGGTCGGTCAGGAGGTAATGGAGACCAGGGGATGCAGTTAGAGTGAGCTGAGGTGGAGGTGAACAGTGTAGGTCACAGCTGAGGAGATAAGCTGCAGATCTCACACTGTAGCCCTTGTTGCTCTGAACACAGAGATCTTGCCGCACTTTGCTAGGGACTTGCGCCTCAGGGCTGCACTCTGTGTGAGCTGCCACCTTCCTCAACTGGTGCAGAGCTGTGGTGGGAGGGCAGCCCAGTGGCAAACTGGCCTCTTGTGATGCTATGAGTCTGCTGGGCTTTTTTGTGTGGCCATTTCTTGAGATCTGCTGCCGACCAGACTGGCTTGTGCCTGTGGGTGAACCAGAGCAGGACTGAACTCTGCCTGAGGAATGAGCTGCCGTAGCACATGTGTCAGAGAGGCATGATTCAAATCACCATGATTTTATGTACATGGGGTTATTAACTAGTTGAAAGTTGCATCAGCTTGTTTGTGTCCAAGGCTTTAACAGTTGAAGGCAGAAGGCAAGACCCAACATTGCTCCCTTCCCCAGGTGAGTTTGAAGTGCTGGAGAGGCCTTTGAAGGTTTGATGGGACTTGCTGTGGTTGCTAAGCCATGTTACTTTGGCAGGGAAGGAAACAGCCTCCTTGAGCCTGATGACTTGGTGTGTAAGGGACCCCGAGGCATGGGCTAGGCAGAATGTCTTTTGAATTGGAATAAATATGAAAAAAACAAACCCAAACTGCTAAAGTTGCACATAAAAAAGGTCAGGCATCCTGTCTGGCCTCGGAGCTATCTTGTGGTAGCGGAAGGGCTGGGTGACACCATGGAGAGGCCAGGATGTTCCCCGTGAGATGCACTGATCACCCTGAGTCCACAGGGCTCCCTTTTATCTTGTCTCTGGATACTGCTGGCCATGCAGAGGGAAATGGCCTGGGCCCTGCTGTTGCCTCAACTGGCTTTATCTTGTGGAAAATGCACTGCTTTCATCCGTCCAGGGGGTTTTGCGGGAGCTTGCCAAGTTTACAGCGGTGGCATGTGAGACCTGGAGAGAGAGCCAGGCAGGCCCTGGCCAGGTGTGCCTGGCTGTGGCCATGCTGATCTCACTGGCAGGGATGTCATCTGCTCTCAGGTGAAATGCAAGTGGGAGAAACTTTTTTCTTCCCATCTTCCTGCTTTGTTTAAAGTCAGGCTTTAGTTCGTGTCTGGGGTTGTTGTGAGCAGAGGCATCTGGGAAGGAATGGATCCTGTGATGTTTCTCCATCTGAGGGTCTTTGTGAAGCAGGAGGAGCTGGAACGAAGGGCTGAGGCTGCCTGCAGTCAGACGGGGGGCAGGGAGAGAGGAGGATGATTTGGAAAGTACATATCTGATCCCGTGTCCTGCCGAGACCGTCTTTAAGTGCGCAACGCTGGGAGGAAACTTGTGAAGAGCCGATTCGCTGGGACTTGGAGCTCTAAGAAAGGTCACATACAGTGCAGCCTCGGAAAAGCTGCTTATGCGGGTGGGACAGGTGAGTCAGTGGCTTCCTCCTCGTTTTCCGTCATCATCCCACTCTTGTGAGCGAGATGCGCTGTCTGCCTGCTCCCTGGCAGCCTCTGCCCGCGTTTGCCTCGGCCTTGCCGCTTGCTGTTGGCCCCTGCCTGAGCATGCAGCCACCTCCGGGCTGCTGCTGGCCACGAGCCAGGGAGCGAGGAGCGGGCTGCTGCCGAACTTGTGCTGCGCTCTCGCTGCTATTTGGATTGTTGCTGCTCGCCTTGTGTTGGCAGCTGAGGAAGCCAAGGGAGGCAGAAGGGCTGTTTTCTGCACACGAGAAACATTTAGATTTTTGCCTTCACAGCTCTCTTCCCCATGCGTCAGCAGCTCTCAGGCTGGCCGGTAGGAAACGCCGGTGGTATTCCCAAAATTCGCTTGTGTTTGGTTGCTTAATCGGTGAGGAGGATTTTTGTGTGTTGTTTCCTCTTGGATAAGAAATGCTGCTGCCCTGGTGCTGGGGCAGGAGGGGGAAGGGGCAGCCTTGGAAAGGAAGTAAGATCCAAAGCAATGTGTCACCAGCAGAAAGAGCAATGGTTTCCCTGCATTTACATTGCCGAGCGTGGTCCTGCTCAGGCAGCCAATGTTTGACAGCCAAGATAATACATTTATATTGATGCAATTAGCGGGATGTGGAGTTTGCTGAATGGCTTGGGGGCAGCACGCTTTTCAGTCTACCTCCCGCAAATAGATCAGGGAGGATTGGAAAGCTGCCGTGGGTTGCTAGAATTGGCCCTTTGGGTTTCTGAAGGTTGAGTACATAACTGCTGATATTTCCTATTGTACTGTACCCTGCCTCGTTGAAAAGAAAATAACTTGAGGGAACACGGGGCTATTTTTGCCAGCTTGAGATGATCAAGTTTGATTTCTAAAAACTGAAGCCGAGTCTTTAGGCTCACACATTAAAAACAGCCTTGGAACCGTGTCTCTGTTCCTCTACAAATGCATGCTGCTGCGCTTTGCCAGGGGTGTAAATTCTAATGTGGTCCCATAAAAACCAAAATAGCTTTTCTGTTCCCGCAGAGCAGCCCCTTTTGTAGCAAACCAGGGCGCTCACTACCTGCTGGGAGCCCGAGCAGCATCTGCATCGGGGGAGGGAGGTGACTGCACCGTGTCAGGGAGGCCAAGCTGGTGTCTTGCCCCAGCCCCGGGATCAGCCAGCTTTCCCAAAGCTGCAGGGTTATCCATACGTGTTCACTTTGGCGACACAGAAACTGAGGACTTGCAAGAAGCCGTCATCCCCTGCTGGCAATATTTGCATTTCTAACTTGGCATTTCTTACGGCCCCGAAGTTTCCCCTTCGGCATCTTCTTCCCAGTGCCAGCTCAGGATTTTGGTTTGCTGAGGATATCACAGGCAGCTTCCCAGTTTATGTTGTGTTGAGTTCCTCATGACAGCAGAAGGTCCTGCTGCTCCTGTAACAAAAAGGCTTGTGGAGAAGCAAACTCTTGGATGCCTTTGCCAGGTAACAAGTTAACTCCCCCGCGTTTGTGCTGGTCTGTGGAAGTGGGAATGCAGCAGAAGGGTTCTTGTCTGCTAGTCTGCATCCTCCCCACCCTTGGCAGCTCTGTTCTCCAGACAGGCTCCAGTACTGATGTGGTCAAGGTCTTGTTCTCTGGCTTGTCCATATTGGTCACACACCTGGAAGACTCAGGCCAGCAGGCAGAGCTGGGGCAATCCTTGGAATTTCAGCACAGCCAAAAGGCTTTCTTTTAAGCTGCGGGTTGTTAAGCAGTTTATCTTCCTAACCCATGTGTATATGAACATGTCTCCTGCAAGAAAAATGACATGGTGTCACGTAGACTGATGCAGGTGTTTGTATTTGCTCGATCCTCTGGTGCTTGTCTCATTCTCTTTTTAGCTCCCATGAGGCTGAAGCCTTCCCAGTGAGTGCGAGCGGCTCAGCTGGGTGCTTCAGAGTCACTGTGGACCTTGAGTTCCCTCTGCAGCCAGTGTTGCAAAGACCCTTGGGCTAAAAGGATCAGGGTGCTCCTTTTGAGCCTTCATCTGTCCCTGATTTACTTTTTCCTGGTCCCTGCGTGGTGTCTCTTTAGCACTTCATGACATCCTCACTTGCTGGTTTGATTTCATTAGCAGCACATGTCCAGGTGCTCAGCGCGGGTCATCTTTTCCCCACTGTCCAGAAAACTCAGCACTGGAGGAGAAAAGCTCTTTGTGAATTTGCTGTAATCTTCCCCAGAGGCTTTATGGTGCACCTGCTGGTGTGGCTGTGGGGAGAGTGGGCAAGGTGGTGGGGGCAGAACTGGGTCTCGTGTGCTCCTGCCGTGCGCCCCAAGAGGCTCGGTGATCACGTTCTTCTGGCTGAAGCCTTATTTGTGTTTCTGCTTCCTTCCCAATCTAAAATAGACAAAGTGAAAGTGTGCTGTGGAGCCAGACAGCTATGAGCAAGGGTTCTTGTTGTCTCCATCTGACAAAAAAATGGTCCCAAAGGAGATGGCACTGTCACAAAGTATGAATTTCATTAAAACAGGTTGTTTCGAGGGCAAAGGACATGAAGGGGGAAGGAGAAATGAACTTTGGGGAGGGAGGTTTGCCAAGGCAAGTATTCAAATGTTGTGCCTTCTGGGGGTGTGATGGACACGTTTGCCATAAGCAGAGGAGTTTGTACTTCTGAATTTCCAGTAGCTGTAGCTGCTAATGATGTCCCGGCCATGTGGAGTAATTAACATCTCTTTCTGTATTTGAAGATTCAGGCAGCGTGCCCCTCCAGACATCCCTGCGTTCTCACCCAGGCCCCTCGAGACATCCAGCCCTGTTGGTAATTGTCGAGAGCCGTCCAGAGTCCTTACTGGGAAGGTCCTGCTGTGCTTGTGAGGTGCCACGTTACCCGGTACGACAACAGCTCCCACGAGAACGCTGAGCAGCAGCCGCCCGCAGAGAGGGTCAGGCCAGTGGTGGGGACAGAACTACAGAGTCACCAGCGAAGGCTCCCAAACCACAAGTGAAGAATCTCGAGTTGACCCACAAGCAGACCAGTTCCTGTCTCCAGGAGGGACCGAGCTCCAGCCTGTCACCAGCCGGATGCCGCAGGAAACCCAGAGCCTCCCGAGAGCTGTAATCCGAGTGGATGCTGATTGAGTGACCTGACATGTGAGGTTGGTTGCGTGTGCCGGTGCGATGCCGAGCAGCCTGGAGTCTTGGCAGCCATTTATTCTTAAGTGCCCTCCTTTTCTCTCTGCTCACCAGCTCGAGGCAGTGGCCGCTCCCTGTCACAGGCTCACTGTGCTGCCGGCAGCTCTGCGCAGAGCCCATCTAGCATGCTCCTCCAGCCAGGCCGCTCAGACGGTGCCAACAGCAGCCGTTCCATCCCAGGGACACCGGGCTGACTTCACACCGACTGGGCATTGGACCTGCTGAGCAGAAACTGTGTTGGGTGAGAGGCTTTTCTGACTGCAGTTGGCTCTGTGCTGGGTTGGGAGGGGCTGAAAGGAAAAAGACCTCTGGTTTGTAAGCATGGTTACCCTGCTTCTTGTCTCGCACACCTCTCCTTCTTGTCTTCCTTGTTTTCATTCCTTCTTTGAGTGTTTGCTTCTCCTTGCTGCCTGTGTCAAGGCCACATGCCCTTACGAGTAGGTATACTGCTGTCCCCTGGTTGTCTCATGGCAAAGAAGAAACTCTAAGAGTGGAAGAAAAAATGCGGGGACCTCGCAGTCTTAAGCTGTGGAAACTGTACAACTGTCCCAGGATGTGTTCGAGGCAGTGCAAGGGCAGGGAAATAAATGAATCTAACACACTCTGCATTGCTTTGCTTACAATAACCACAGTGCCATGGCAGTTCCTAGCCCAGGACTGGGACAGTTGTGTTGTACTTCCTGTGGCTGAGCTGCTTTCAGCAGGGTGACTTGGAGCCTGCTCTGCAGAGATGGGACAAGGCAGTGGGAAGCCACTCTGAGCTTGTACCTTCAGGATATGCCCATGGTGTCTTCTGTGGGAAAGCATCTGGTGGTGGTGTCCTTGCGTTCCAGTGAGGCAAGTCAGTGTGGCCTTATCCAGACCAGGGCCTTGGATTAATCAACTGGATGCCAGCATGCTGTGTGCTGGCCAGTCTGGTCTGTCCAGCTGCTTAGGGCTAGCTGGAGTGTGACTTCATGTGACTTTGGTGTCCAGCCTCAGCAGAAGGTTGGCAGGAATCTCTGAGAGTTTGAAAGCCAGGCTGTGAACACTGTGGTCTTTGAGTGGTGACTATCACTGGGCAGGTGTTGGCCGAGATCTGCATCATGGCTGGTTCTTGACTGCGGGAGGGATGAAGCAATGCCCCTGCTCTTTGGTGCAGCCTTGGAGCCTCTTGCAAAATGCTGCTGCAGGTGTGCGAGACCCTTGTTCCCATTGCCTGACCTTGCCACGCAGGCTGCTGTAGCGAGCAGAGCCTGGTGGAGGGGAGTTGTGGGGCTGTAGCAATGACTGTCTGCCTGTGTGGGTGGTGAGGGTTCAGGCTGCTGGCAGCTGGTCTTGGTGAAGAGTCTGGCCCCATTGCTGGCTGGGGAGGTGTGTTGGAGGGCTTGTTAGGGCTGGCTTTGCTCTAGCACAGGGCTCTTCTTACTCAAAGCATCTGCGTTCTGCTTCAGCCCTCTCATCTTAGAGTGCAGCGTTTTCCTCATGTGATCTTTGTATTTGTTCAAATAAGTGCTCTCATGGGCAAACGTAGCTTAAGGCGTTGTGTAATTGAACACATCCTACAGTTCCAGCTGTATCGGTGTAGCTGAAGAGGAGCCGCTTGTGATGGAAACAGGAAACCAGGAGAGCTACTGGGATGAGGAAAGAGGAGTGTTGCCACGGTGTCAGGCACTGCCACCCCTCTGTCACAGCACCTGTACCACGTGTTACTCCAGTCATATCATTTTAATTACGATATCGTCTCCTAACTGAAATAACAGCATGGCTACAACATCTGTGTGCAGAAGGATTCTGGTGTTTTCAGGGTGGCCCAGGACAGAGTACCTGTGTAATCTGGAGGTGGAGAGGGCTGAGCAGTGAAGATGACCACGAGGTCATTGCACTGAACTGTGCTAGAAGAGGGACTATCTTCTCACCTGCCTGGGGTTTCACTCTCCCTGTCCCACCTCCCCTGAGCTCTCCTGGTTCCCTGTGCTCTCAGCAGCCTCTGGAGCAGTTTTCAGCAATTGTTATGCTTTTATCTCCCAGTTGTTTGTGATGGAAATGCCAAACACTGCTGTTGTCTGTCAGGCTTATCCTACCTGCGTGCTTGCCTGAGGCCCAGACAGAGTTGTAGTGGTGTAAATCTAGGGCAGTTGGTTGGAAACTGGGACGTGGTGCCTGATTCAAGCTGGGAAAGGCCAGATTGCCTAAAAATGGCAGAAGGGGACACTTCGGTACTGCTGCCCACATGTGAAGAGCCCGTGTGGCCCTGGATAGGGCAGTGCAGTGAAGAGTGGGAGCTTGTCTCTGGCAAGGGATGCAGCTGGATGTGGCTTGGACAAATGACATATTTACTGTCTAATTTACCGTCTGTCTAATCTGTGTTAGAATTAAAGCTGTGGCTGGAGCACGCAGGGGGCACCTCCTCCACCTCCTGACTTTGCTTTTCAAGCCTGTGTCCTGGGTTTTCACTGGCTGTGAGACTCCACTTTCTGCTGTATCTCTCTTCCCCTCCCTTCAGCAGTGGCCAGCTCTTCATCTGCTTATCTGTCAGCTTAGCATGATCTGAAGATGCAATCCCTGATGTCCTTTTGCGTATGACCTCATGTTTGTGCTGTGCCTGGGCACCTATGGCCCTCTCTGAATCCAGCTTGCCAAGTGACTGGGGGGAACTTCATGGGTCATCAAGTCTGGTTCCCTACTGCTGAAGACAGTCACCTTGGGCAGGTCATGAACTGGTCCAGGAACTACCTGTTGGAACTAACTCTGTACTTTTTTTCCTCAGTGCTACTGGAGCAGCTGGTCCAGAGATCTGCTCTTTGAAAGGTTAGAAACCCTTTTCTGACTTCCAGTATCCAGTTTTCCTGGATATCCAGTTATCCAAGCTTATTGTACTTGTGCCGCAGCAGAATGTCTTCTTGCAGATGAGAGATGACTTGCAATTTTTTGTTTCCTTCCCTGGTTTGCTGTAACCTTTGTGTCCCACACCAGTCGTGGCTCTTGATGTAGATTTGTCCTGGGAAAGCTACTTTGTTTTTCCATTGCTTCTTTTTGGGAGGTTGGTTTTTCCAGGCCCATTTATTTCCATGTTGTGCTTTTGAGTGTTTGAAGTGCAGGTTGGAGTTCTGAGCTGCGCAGTTTGTGAACGTCAGTGAGTACAGAAGAGCACTTTTTTTTGCGCTACTGTCATTTCTGTCATCCCTTTTAATGTTTGTCCTTACTCCTTGTGCCACTTTGCCCCTTCAGGAGGGAGAGATGTTGTCAGAAACAGTTGAGTCAAGGTGAACCCGATAAAGCAATGTATTGAAGAGCTGGTGCCTGGCTCTTCCTCGTGGCTCGTATTCATGTTTATCTCTAGCTGTGAATGTGCAATAACAACAGTTCTGTTCTGCACAGGCTGGCACAGCCTCAGACAGGAAGATCTGCTGTTTACCAATCAACACTTTACTGTAAGTGAGAAAGGGGAAAAAAATGTTTTATTGCTGCTGGGTAACCCAGAGCAGAGTTAAACCTTTCTGAAAAAAAAAAAAAAGAAAAAAAAAAAAGAGGAAATTAAGAGCACATGTGTTACTCAAGATGCATTTTTCCTGGCAAGAGTCCCGTGTGTGTGTTCTTCCTGCAAAGCATCCCTGCTTATGCTACTTCCCATTAAATCCATCACATATTGGTAGCAGGCAAGTAAAAGCTTCCTGTTTTTATAGCGCGACTGGTCTCTGCAGGCGGTCTTTCCAGGTGATTTTTTTTTCAGCCTGGCATGTTTTGTAGCTGGGGCAGTCTGTGGGCTGAGCAGGATGACAGAACTCCACTACGAGGATTATAACCACAGAGAGGAAAAGATCTGGAAATGAGATCTGCTGGGAAAGCTTCCCAAGGTTGGATGCTGTGGCTTTGTTTCTCTCTTTGTTTCTTGCCCTTGTCTGTCTGTCTGTGGCGTTGGCGATGTTGCTAATGAGACGACCCGTGCCAGCCCCCACGCGCCTTTGTTAGCACCCCGCTCAAAAGTCAGCTGCACTTGGCTGGTAGACTGGAGGCCGGGAGCGCGCGCCTCGTCGCGCTTCACTGAAGCAATGTTAATTGACTTAATAGAGTGCTGGGGGTTTTAGAGATTTGGTTGTGGGTTGGTTTTTTCAGTGTTTGTACATTCAGACCTTGATTCTTTAGAGCCTTTGATGCTGTTTTCGTGCTTTTTCGGGAAAGGACCTTCCTGCTCTTCACTTGGCAGTGGAGATGGGTTTTGAAGTTAACCCTTGCTTCAAAGAAACCTTCCTGTCCACTGCTTCTCCCTGTAGCTTGTCATTAAGATGTTGATTGTCCTTTCAAAGCTGTATAATCCCCTCTCTCAAAGTGACCGTGATAGATTTCCAGTGGCTCACTGGATAATCTCGCGCTGGTTTACAGTGTCCTGTGCAAGGGAGAAGAGGAAACATTTTTCAGACTTTGACGCTAGTTGCTCTGCAGCTAAGCTGGATCTACAATAAATCTACTTTTCCTATCAATCTTTCGCTTCAGGCTTTGGACACCTCTTCCTCTGCCTGCATACTTATGAAGAGTCAGTGCTGGGCATTAAATGCAGCTCAGCCCAACTCAGCTGCTGTGTATGAGTTTCTTCTGTGTTAAAGTGGGGCCAGAACCAGGTTCAAGGCAGCTGAAAGAAGGTAAAGATCCTCGAGCTTTGCCTTTGCATGTTAATGTCCGTGGCCACAAAGATATGCTGCTGTTCTGGACTTGGCTATAGCGCAGCATGAAGCGTGAGGTCCTGTTCTGTGCTGGTCTAGGACTCCAGGTTAAATTATCTTGTTACCTTGTTAATAGCCCATCTGGAAATCTGTTTCCAGACAGCTAATTTCATCTAATGATATCTGTGCAAGTAGCGCACCAATCTTGTTTCACACTGTGATTTGGAAAATAGCTCATTTGCAGCTTCCAGTCCCCTAGAATTCCTCTAAGGCCAGAACATCTGACTCTCCTTTCCTCTCCCAGCCCTGCTGCCCCATGCCAGACCTTTGGGTAGGTGAGTGTTACCCTTCTCTCCATTTTCCTTCTCCCATTTGTGGGGCTTGCACACCGCCTGTCATCCTCGTGACTTGAGAACCTGAAGAGTTCGTGGCCCTGGGAGGTAGGGCAGTGCCTCCTGAGTCACTGACTGTGCCCCGAGTCACACAGGGAGCTCTGTGGTAGAGCATGAGGGTTGAAAAAGCCTCCCATGTCCTGACTGAGCATGCCAACCATTGGCACGTCCTTCCTGTTATACCTATGCCCCAGTCTGTCCTTGCAGGTACCTTCCCACCCCTCCCTGCCAGGAGCTTTGCAAGGAACTGGAACTTGCTGACACCTTAATTTCCTGTCAAGGCTTCAGCACTGGGGCTACCTTGTAGTGCTGGCTTGGCAGGTGAGGGCAGGAGGAAAAAGCAGCAAAACTTTGCTACTCGTCCTCAAGGCACCAGCTTTGTGCAAGACACCTGCTCAGCGTGGGGCATTCCAGTTCACTTGTCTGCTTTGCAATAGGGGTCCCATGAGGTGTGACAGGAGCTCCTGCTGCGCTTGAGCTGTAGAGCTCTCACTGGGTGGGTGTTTAGCACCTTGGATTTCAAGCTGTCCCACATCTGTCTGAGGTGGATGTCTTGTTGCTTGTCTGCTCTATTACACCCTGCCTTGTGGAAGAAGTGAGATTGTTCAAACTTCCTCCCCTGGGGTTTCTTTTTATCAGGGTCATTTCAGCCTGGTGAACACAAGTCACACTCTGCTTAGTGCCAGCACTTGGCTTTGCACGTCCTGAGGTACTGCCACCCTGCCCTGTGGAGCTGGGAGCCTGGCTGCATATCGCTTGCTGTGCACACAAATGCTTCAGCTTCTTTTCCTTGCTTGATTGGCATGAAACACTCTCAGGCTTCTGCTCTTTGTCCTTCTTTAGTTATCCCGTGCCTGAGCTCCTCTGTGACTTTACGACCTTCTTACGCTGATGTGTCTCATGCTGTGTACCTTATCCACCCCTGCTTACCCCAGATGCTGGGAGTATGGGCCTCCTTTGGTGGGAGGTGAGGGGATCTCCTCCTGTGCGTGGTGGCAAGATTGGTAGAGGGACACGTCTTCATAGCTCTAGCTTGATGCCCCAAGCCACCTCCAGCTCCTCCGGCTGCACTCATCTGCACCTGAACTGCTTCATGTTCAGGATGTGTGAGTTCTGTGCTGCAGTCCCCAGAGGGTAGGCTGCTCCTGCCAGGGCTTTGTGGTGGGAGACTGGACAGTCAGAGCTCTTCAGGAACCCTTATTTCTCCCTGCCAGCAGTAAGTTGCATCTGAGTGAGAGAGAGCCCCTCCTTTGCTACCGAGGGTGGTACCAGGTCCCAGCCTGTCTTAGGCAGCCCCCAGGCAGGGGGGTTCACAGAGCTGAGGGAAGAGAAGGGCTGGTACTTGCAGCATCAATCCTAGAAGAAAACTTCCTGCTATGTGGCATCCTCTGGGCACAGCTTTTTGGGGTGTTTTTCCCCCCAGATACATGATGTGCCTTTTCCTGGGCCAGCTGCTGGCCCAGCACCTCAATGAGGATCTGTCTGCTGCACAGGGTGGCTGTGTTTTCATTCATGGATCTTCCCTGGAGCAAGGGAGTAGGTTTGAGATGACTTTACTTACAGGTTGAGGGAGAGGAGGATTTAATGAAGTCACAAGTCTTGTCCCTCAGTCTGGGAGGCTGAGAACCAAGAGAGCTTGGAAAACTCAGGCAGGAGCTGAGCTGGCTTGTGCTCATGGACGAATAAATTCATGAGAAAAGGAGTGTGGGTGATGTGCCATCACAAGGAAAGGGCTTCTGCACATCGGACCAGCTGGGTCTGCCTCACTGGTTTCCTCAGCAGGCTGGAGCAGCTCCAGGAATCTCTGTGTCTTCTTCCTGCTGCATGTCAAAGGGAAGAGCTTGGGGACTGATCCTAGGAGGATCCTAGGAAAAGTTGAACCTGCAGCTTCCTAGATATATTTAAACACAGGGGCTAGTTCCCTTTTTTTTTTTACCCTCTCTTCAGAGCCAAAACCTGCTTTGAAGCCAGAGGGAAGGAAAGGGGGTTGGGTAGACTCAGATTCCCCACCCTTCCTGCCTGCTCCACTTTGGGTGGTGTGACAGAAGAGCCAGGGTCCAAAGGGTCAGTGCTGCTCACCAGTGGTGAGGAACGGGATTTATCTGGAAGCATCCAGGTAGCTGCTCTGCTGTCCCAGCAGCAGGAGGAACCTCCATGGGAAAGCTTTGCCATCCTGAGCTCACTGTAAGTGCCTGCTGCTCAGGGTGCTGCTGGGGCCATTTGAGGAAGGGTCTGAATTGCCTACAACAGATCAGGGTAAGTGGGTGTGAGTGGTTTGGAGGTGAAAAGATCAAATCTGGTTTTATTTTGGAAGCAGTATTTTGGGAGCAGTTAAACAGCATCAGTTGAAGCCTGGTAATTACTGCAGCTGCAAGGGGCAAAAAAACAGAATTCAAACTCAGCATCTTGCAAAGGTGCTTAACTGTTCATTTTCATGAGTGAGATCCACCCTTCTCGAGACACTTCAATCTGTTCACATTGTTGCTTCCTTTCCTGATTAGATAGGTGGAAGCAGTGCTTTATTAATTAGGAGGAAAGTCCTGCTCCCTCCTACCAAGGCAGAGGAGCTTTTGGCAGTTTATTCCCATTCAGTGGCTGAACCTCCCCTGTTCAGCCTGTGGAGCATCTCCTGGGGCAGCTCCCTGTCCAGTGGGAGATGTTCTGCAAAAAATAAGGCTGAGTGCTTCCAGAGAGGCTGTCTTCTTTGTAGGCTTCTTTAACTGACCCCTTCCCTTGCTACAGTGTAGTTTTCATCCTCTCCTTTCCTTCTTGCAGGGTCTTCATTTGTGTAGTGCTGGCCAAGGGCATTTTCTGGCTTGGCGTGATGAGCATGTACACACTTTGCATTGAGCTGTAGTGCTGCAACTCCTTCTGGTTTCAAGCAGGTTCACCCTCTCCCTTCCCTGGGCCAATATTTGCCTTAAATATTGTTCACTGGCTGCTCTCACCTGGTGTGAGGGGGTGACCCTGAAGAAAAGGATTTACTGCTTTGCCTGGAGAAATCCGATTTCACGCGGCACTCGCAGCCAAGCAGCCCGCTTAGACCAGACAGTCTTGGAGATCGCTATGACTTAGCCAGGTTATCCTCCACTTATTTATAGCTCCCTTCCTCTCCCCAGCTCCACCCAGCATGGGATTTTGCCCCGCTGCTTTAAAGCAGGATTCCCAGCCTCTCCTCTCCCTGCAGAGTGTGTTGAGCTGCCTGCCCGGACTCCCTGGCGCAGTCCTGGTGGACGGGCCGAGACGCGAGCAGCCCGTTGGGAGCCAGCAGTGATGCGGGCAGCAGGCATGTCTCTCGCCTCTTGTCGTGAGCTAAAACTGGCGTTTCCGTGGGGAGGAGGAGGAGGAGGAAGCAAAGGGTTCTGCTTTTCCAGCTTGAGAGTCAGATGAGGAAGTGATCTCGAACCAGCCGGTGGAATTGCTTTATTTGGCAGTTTAGCTCTGCTCGAGGGGGCAGGAAGGCTATTAACTGAGTGAGCATCCTGCGGTGAACTGCATGGGGCTGCGTTTCTACCCATCTTGCCTTTATTTATTTGTGGAGGAACCCAAGTCTGGAGGTGAGAGTCTGAGTTCGTTCTTCTAGCAGGTCTCTCCGTGGCATCCCTTGTGCCTCTGGCGCTGCCACGCAGTGCGACGGGAGCAGGGACGGTACTGGGGATGGGGCAGCTGTTGAGGGCACCCGGCAGGTGTGGGACACCTGGTGCCTTCAGCTGGACTCAAGCTGATGATGCTTGGAAATTCTCTTCCCCTCACATCCCATGGCTATCATTTAGCCAGAAAATCAGATTTGTTGCAAATGAAATTGCTTGAATAGCAGGAAATGAGAGGGGAGGTGCTAGGGATCCACTTTGGCCAGATCTGCAAAAACCAGTGAAATCTTGCTGAGGGTCAGGTAGTGGGAAGCAGAGAGCAGAGATGTGTTGGCTGATGCACAGCAGTGAGGCAGACCAATTAAAATGGGGAAATCGAGGTAGGGAAAATTGTGTTCTTGGTTTCGCTGGGTGTTTGGTTTTTTTTTTTTTTTCTCTCTTCCCAGTTTTATTTTGTTAGTCCAAGCTTTACCAGTTACAGAGGAGAGACCATGACAGAGCAGTTAACATTCTCCAGCTAATGGCCTAATAGAGGCAGATTCTGATACTAAGCTCATAACAAAACTGCACCTGCTCCTTGAGCTGTTGCATTTGAGAGTCTGTTACCTACCAAGGCCTTTCCTGATCCCTTAGATCAATCCTGGGATTGAAAAATTGTATTTTACAAGTCTTCATTTCAGCCTTTTTACAGCACAAAGTAGTTTCTTTGCCAAGGTCTTTCTGTAGTTCATTTATCTCTGTAAATCCTGGTGGGTAATTGAACGAGCTCAGTTGCGCTTATTTTTTCTTCTTCTTTCTCATTTCTTCTTAAATGTTCCCTTGATCCGTTCCTCCTGACACGCATCCAGATTGCCAGGCCTTTTTCCTTGAAGAAGGGTTGTGTGTGTTTAAACTTCTTTGAAAACTAGAGGGGACAAAATGTTTCTGTAGTTTAACTGTGAGGATGCTCAAAGAATTCATTCTAAAAAGTAGGAAAGAGAGAGTGAGAAAAGGAAGAACAAAGCCCCAGACCTTCTTCTGTGGGTAGGGACATGCTCAGAATCAGCTCAAAATTGGCTTGAGGTGGAAATGTTTCATTGCACTGTGTGAAACAGTCACAGGAAACACATGCAGCTACTCAGTCTGTCTTGTTTCAGCCTTACTGTGGTGTTAGTGGGGAACAGGAAAAGAGGGATATTGTATTTTACATAAAAGAAAACCAAAATCTCACCACAAACAAGCCATCAAGCCGTACGCCTCTTAGCTGAGGTAACTAAAAACCTGGTGTGCCAGTCGAAGCCCAGAGCTTTCAGGAGAAACTTTTGCGCTTCTGATTCCCAAGGGCTACCGCCACTGCTGCTGCTGCTTTGGGCTCCGAGTGAGGTTTGCTTGCCCCCTTTTCTGCTGCTTTCCTCCGGTGGCAAAGTCTTTCTGCTGGGCTCTTGTGTGCATTCTTCAGACCGCTTCACTGTGTCTGGGAACTCCTGGTGCTAAACTGGGGAGAGCCTCTTCTAGAGCCCCCTACTCCGCATCTCAGTGAAATGTCCCTTCCCATCCCAGTGAGGGCTGGGGATGCTGATCAGAGCATGCATTAATAGGCTTCTAAAATAGGAGGGTTGTTGCTTAAATCATACCATATCTTTCTCTCTTTTTTTCTTTCCTTCCCCTCCTTCTCTTTTTTCTTTTTATTTTTTTGTTTGTTTGTTTGTTTGTGTTTGTTTTGCTTGTTTTTTTAAAAACCCTTGATCAGAACCGACCTTCCTTTCTCCAGTGTGTTGGGATCTTTACCGCAGCCCATGCCGCAGCGCCTCGCCTATTCCACCCGAACTGCCCGTGCCACTGGCTTGGACCTAACCTAGGATAAAGCTCAGCGTGGCCTGGGTAGGGGGGAACCATGGGGAGCTCTGCCTCATCGCTGGCCGCAGAGACCGAGTCGGACCATGGCTTCAGTAGCGCGCCCTACCCGGGGCACCCAGCCGTGGGCTGGTATAGGAGTAGTCACAGTGGCCCTGTTTGGGAAAGTGCCCTTATAACGCGGCAGCAGCAGCACTTACAGCACCGGGTGCGAAGGTAAGGAGGAGGGGAAGGAGCCTGCTTACCTGCTTACCTCTCAGCTTGGAGCCGGGGCAGCGCCCTTGGGAGAGAAGCTGCTTTGCATCCTGTTGGGTGTCGGGTCCTTTCATTCAGAAGCTCCGTTTGCTTCCTCGTGAAAGCCAGAGCCAAATTTCCACCAATTCGAGTGCTGCCGACCCACGGCCTTTTTACAGGGCTGCCGATGGCTGGCTCCTGCAGAACAGGCTGCAGGACTCGTCCCAGCTCTTCCTCACTCACCCCAATTGCAAAGGTGGCTGCCTGGGAACGGGATCTCAGTTTCATTAACAAGTTTCCCATATGCTCATGGCTCCTCTTCTATCTGAGCTCCCAACTCCACTGTTGGGAGTTCAGGTATCACAGATGGAGGATTGTGACTCCAGGTAGGGTGATGAGGAGTAGCAAGAGTTTCTGAACTCAGAAGAGGAGGAGAAGCTGGTTTCATGCAGAAGCACTGAAACCCTTTTGAAAACCAAATCCAGTGGAACAAAACACACTGAAATGGAATGACTCTGAAAAAGAGCTCGATCTTTCCAACCCTCAATTTCTATCCCTCCTCGATGCAATCAGCACCTCAGATTTGTCTCTTGAGTCGTTGCCTCTGCCCCTTCCCCATCAGCCACTTGCAGTGAGTAAATTTTTTTCACGTTGGAGGGCTGGTGTCCTGCATTCAGTCTCTGGCAAGTTGAGAGGTATGTCAAAAGCACCTAAAAATCCTCTGCCCCGGGGGCTTGGCTACAGAGGCTGCTGTGGTTTGTGCTAATAATACTTGAGCCTTTGCCTAATGCCTGCTCTGTGTAGACTCCAGCCTGGTTGGGTGTGTGTACTTGCTTGAATCTGTTTGGAGCCACTGGATTTTTAGGAATAGCTGCTTGCTTCCGAGTGTCCCTGAGCTGTTGTGGCTTTCCACTGGAGGCTTTTGCGTGGTGGTAATGTAGTATCTGTTGTGTAGTCCTCATTTTCTTGCCTTTCTGCTGCTGCAAGTCCTGGAATGTGCTTCACAAGGGTCTAGTGCATGGCTCCAGCAGATTCCAAAACAAGCAATGTCACGCTTTGCTCCGTTGTAGCCTTGTCTTGGGTTTCCTTGTTGAGCTGGTAACAGCGTGAAACCAGTTCGCTGTTGTCTTTGCTCTCAAACATGAACTTGAGTTCCAAGGAATGCCCAGGAGGCCTTTGAGAAGGCCGGTGTCTGCAGTTCCCACATCTACTGCTGTGCGTGCCAACCTTTGTGGCCAGCCCACAGTTCTGGTTGGTGATCTGTGCTGTGTGGGTTTGTCTCATCTAGTTTAGAGGGATCCTGCGAGCAAAGCCGGGTCCTTCCTGCAGGATGATTCCTTTGGACTGCTGGTTTTAACTCTGTTGCCATGAATTGTTGGGGAAGGTGTTGACAGCTCACAGGTGAATACACCGGTATGCCCGTGCAACAGCCAGCACGGAGATTTAAAGCTGGCACTGGGCACTGGAAAAGTTGTGTCTGTGCAGCCTTGTGTATGCCAGCTGAGACTGCTCGTGATTCGAAGCCTGTAGTTTGGAGGAGCCTGAGAAACTAAGTGAAATCTTGACATGTGGAAATAAATTTCCTGAGCAACCAGCTTTTGTGGTGGAACGGATGTTGGGGCAAGAACAGGAACTGCTGGTCTCGTTGCAGATAAAGGCAGTGTCCTGTTAGGACAGGAGCAGTTTTTGTGATAATTATGCATTTGCCCTGTTAAAGGGAGAAGAGAACCCATCCTGGCTAAGTGCTGCATGGTTCCTGGAGACAGGAACATCACCGGCCGTGATTCACTGAGCAGTGAATTGCGTGGGAAGAACTAGCTTTAGGCAGTGATTATGAAAGTGGGTTCAAAAGACCTGCTGAGATCAGCCAGGCTGTCTGGCATCAAAGTCCCTGCAGTTCCCATGGTGAGACGGGTGGAACAACAGGGTGAAGAAGCAGCGGCTGGTTGGTTTCCAGACAGGAACAGATAAATACATTCCTGTAAAAAAATCAAGTCAGTCAACAGAATAAGTCAGGGTGCCTCTGAATGGCCTTGTCCCTGGGGTCCTGTGGTGCAGGAAGGAAGCAGAGTACTGGGGAGTCAATTTGAGGCTGGACAGGAGCTCTGGGATAGACTTTGCTTTTCCTGCTGATTTCCTGTCCCTGCCTGTGGCCGCCTTCAGAGCAGATAATGCTTTGGCCTCTCTAGAGCAGCATGGAACCAAGCTGCTCTGCTCTGACTTGGGGATGAAGGCAGCCCTTCCTTGGCAGGAAAACGGGAACACAGGTACTTCACAGGTGACTTTGGCCTGTACTTTAAGGGGGGGAACTGGGGGACACTTACCTGGCGGTGGGATGGGAATAGGGAAGAAATCAGTGCTGTTGGAGTTGCAAGATTTTCGAAGCCGGGAGGAGGCTGCAGTGTCTCCAATTGCCTGGGTGAGCCTGGTGGTCTGGAGTTCCCTGTCTGCTGAAGAAGGATGGGGACAGGAGGGAAAAGAAGAAGGGCCTTAATGGTAGAAGCAGTAGACTTGTGACCTCCAGATTTGAGTCCCTGGTCTCTTCTGGACCAGGCTGCACAACTGCTGAGTGTCAGGATCCCACCTTTTAAAGAGGAACATGTCTCTGCCTTCCCCAGCTACTTAAAGATTGGAGGTACCGCATGTTAAATCCACGTTGGTTAGATGGATCTTAGTGCTGAAATCTCTGCTTAAGGCAAAGATGGTTTGTTTTTTTAAATACATCCCTGGTAGCTGTGTGAAGTCAGACAAATTCTGGCTTAGTTACAGGTCCCTGCGGGCTCCTCCTTGCTCGCACGCTTAAAGGCGTTTGGCCTGGGCTGTTGTCAGATGAGAGTGTTTGGCTGATCCTGCAGACCTGTCATGGATGAGCTTCCTGACGTGCTAAATGCTTCAGGAAGCTGAGAGCAGTAAGGTGCAGCACCACACGGCTGGGTGCTGGTGGGGAGGGGACAGCTCTGGTCCTGCGCCTGCTGCAGTTGAATGGTTTGGGGGCTCTGGGCTCATGATGGCTTCTCCTCCTGCTGCTGGGAAGGTGGTAGCACCTCTCCAGTGTGCATCCTTCCACATCTGTAAGGTGTCGGGAGGGAATAAGGGCATTGAGCTGTCTCCCAGATGAGATTTAAGGGAGGGTTTCTGTTCACCCAGTTGTCATTCCTCAGGATTTGTAATGAGGGACAACAGAATCACAGAATGATAGGGGTTGGCAGGGACCTCTGGAGATCATCTTGTCCAAACCCAGAGCAGGGTGCTCAGGATCACATTGTCCAGGCAGGTTTGGAATCCCTCCACAGAAGGAAACTCTACAACCTTTCTGGGCAGCCTGTTCCAGTGCTCTGCCACCCTCAACGTAAAGATGTTCTTCCTCATGTTTAGATGGAACTCCCTGTTTTCAGGTTTGTGCCTGTTGCCCCTTGTCCTGTTGTTGGGCACCCCTGAAAAAAGACTGTCCCCAGAGTCCTGTTGAGAACTGAGAACTGCTTGAGTTCGCTCTGCTCCCGAGATGCATTTTGAGGAAAGTGTTACAAGATCTGTGCAGCTGAATCAAAGTGTCTCTGCCCACCACTCACTTTGGCTGAAGCTCTCTGAGCTCCTTCCCTTCCTAGACAATAGATGTTTTTTGGGGTAACCCCCAGCATTCTGCAAAGGCTTTGTATTCTTCTATAAAAGCCTCTTCAGAATGAAATACCTCTGGGCCTCAATGACTGTGGAGGGAGGAACAAACTCTTTTTTTCAATGCTAAAAATATATAAATCCCTTTGCTTTTAGAGGGAAGCGAGAGACCTGCTTTTGCTACTTGCAGCTGGTGGGAGGGCTCTTGCTGTGCCACCCTCCCCGGCTCCCCAGAAGCACCACTTACCTCTGGAGTAAAACCCCGGGTGAGGAACCTGTGATCTTGGTATTTGGGAACCCTGCAGCTTAAATGCATGAAAAACAAGAAGTCAGAACTGGTGGATAGCACCACACAGTCCTGTCTCAGGGACTTTGAGCCTTCTTGAAGTTAGGGGAGATGTTAATACCAGGGCACTAGCATACCAACGAGTGGCAGGGAGCCATGTGGGGGGGCGAACGCAGTTGTGTGCACCTCCTTCCCACCCTCCTGTGTGCTGGCACTTCACCACCTAGTGCAGCATCAGAACCTCCTGTGTGCTGGCACTTCACCACCTAGTGCAGCATCAGAACCTCCTGTGTGCTGGCACTTCACCACCTAGTGCAGCATCAGCAGAACCAGCATCTGGAGGACTTGAGTCTTGTTGGGGAAAGCAAGGCCCAGAGGAGAAGTGAAATGTCTGGGAAGAAAAGCTGCTGGTAAAGCATCAGGTGACTCTGCAGGATTTCCCTGCATCATCATACCTCAGGTAGGGCATCAGCCTTGGGAGGTCTGACAGCCTTGGTGGGCCAGTGTCCATTCTCTTTGGGGTATGGTTTCTCTGACAGAGCTGGGGTGGTGGCTGTGGGTTGTGGCAGGAACAGTCCCCTGGCTTTCATCAACAGCGTACTTGGATTTGGGTGTGCTCAGAGAGTTGATTTTGCTCTGTGCAAGAATAATAGAACCACAGACTGGTTTGGATGAGAAGGGACCTTTAAAGCTCATAGAGTCCAACTCCCCTGCAGTGAGCGGGGACATCTGCAACTACAGCAGGTTGCTCAGAGCCCTGGCCAAGCTCACCTGGAATGCTGCCAGGGATGGGGCATTGACCACCTCCCTGGGCACCCTGGGCCAGGGTCTCGCCACCCTCCGTGTAAAACATTTCATATATCTAGTCCGAATCTACAATCACAGACTGGTTGAGGTTGGAAGGTACCTCTGGAGTGAAACTGGTCTAACTGCCCTCCCAAGCCTCCATGTAAAGAACAGAGACATGTGGCAGTCAAAGCTGGGGATAACCAAAATCTGCCCTGGCTGTATTCACAGAGGGAGGGTGAGGAGGTAAAAAGAGACTGCTTTTCCAAATCACAGGAGTACTAACACCAGCTCTGGTATCCAAGACATACCAGTACATCACACTGGTGCAGAGCTGGTGCTCCTCAGGTGCTGCAGTGAGATGGCTGCATCCCTGTGCAGGTTGCGCTCCCTCTGGAAGATGTTGTGATAAGGAAGTTGAGCTGGGATATGATAGAATAATGATGATGCAGGTTGTCTTGGATACCTGCTTGATGGGAACATTGGGCTTGTAACTGTTTGCTTGTCAGTTCTCCCCAAAGCACACTGCAGATGGAATGGTGTCTTGCTCAAGGTGCACGGTGCCAAGGAGCTGGCACCTTGGCATGCTGTTCATCCACCCAAGGCTTCCGGCCCTGCACATCCGCTTTCCTTGCTGGCTCCTCCAGCAGCCTGCTCACTCACAAAGCCTCTTAGCTCCTTCAATTGAGGCTATTTATAGCTCTGGAGCTGTGAAGAACTTGGAGGATGACACAGAGTAGTGAAGACTGAATTTCTTAATAGATACCCAAACAAACTGGCTGGGAGAGTTGGGGTTGTTCAGCCTGGAGAAGTGAAGGCTCCAGGGAGACCTTCTTGTGGTCTTTCAGGACTTAAAGGGGCCTGTCAGAAGGATGGGGACAGACTTTTGAGCAGGGTCTGTTGTGACAGGACAAGGGGTGATGGTTTTAAAATAAGAGGCGGGATTCAGACTGGAGAGAAGAAATGCGTTACACTGAGGCTGGTGAGACCCTGGCCCAGGGTGCCCAGGGAGGTGGTCAATGCCCCATCCCTGGCAGCATTCCAGGTGAGCTTGGCCAGGGCTCTGAGCAACCTGCTCTAGTTGCAGATGTCCCTGTTCACTGCAGTGAGGTTGCACTAGACCTTTAAAGGTCCATTCCAACCCAAACCAGTTAATGATTCTATGAAACCCACCTTTTGCCTCCCATCTGCCCTCCAACTTTCTCCATCTCCCATGAGCACAAGTAAGGGAACTGTCCTGCACCCTTACCCTCTCCAAAGAGAGGGCAAAAGCCAGGGCAGAGTCAGCTGGAGCATGTGTCCTCATTTCATGCAGTGGGATTGGCCAAAATCTGAGCAGAAATGCCTGAAGCCCTCACCTGGAGTGTTGCAACCCAGCACAGAGGACCTGCCCTTTCGATAGTGCCAACCTTAAGAAGGGAAAGTGGCACTTTTACCTGGTTTTGGGGCTCTCTGGCCTCCGATAGGTGATCTCTTGGGGGGCAGTAGGTTCAGGTCCTTTTCCAAGTGCAGGTGTTGGGTCGTTTTGCATTGGAGCTCTTGGGATGATGTGCTACACGAAGGAGGTAAACATCCAGCCTGGGCTATGCACAGATCCTTGGTCCTATCTTCATCATCCATTCTGGGAAGAGATCCTGGGGGTGTGGTTCTGCTGGGAAGGAAGCTGTCCTCCTGTGCTCTGCTGCAGCAGTGTGTGGTCAGGGGGCCTGGCAGAGCCCCTCTGTTCAGGGCAGTCGTGTTTCCAGATGCAGAGATGTTGGGAGTGGGGTGGGAGGGAGACTGGTAGGTGGTGAAATTTTTTATTTTTATATTTTAAGAGCAGGGAGTAAGCAGGAGTTTGTTTTTTTTTCCAGAGTGACCCTTCTGCACTGCTTCCCTGAACTATTTTCAGCTGCAGAGGCAGGAACTTGGTCTCGTGTTTCATAGCACAACACTTGCCCCTGAAAGGTGTCACACATGTAGCCTGGAGCTGCTGAGTGGTCTCAGACCTCCAGAAAGAGCTGATGGATGGATGTGATGACAGCAGAAGGCTCAGAGCTGCTGCAAGGAAGGAGAAAATGTAGGAAAGTGTGTGTGTAGTTTATTTCTTCTTCTCCCAGGGTCATGTGAAAGAATTAAGGTGGATACCATGAACCTGCCCACCTAACACTGTGCAGCATCTCTCCTGGAGGGAGAAGGGCCTGCATTAACCTCATGCTTCTGCTGTCATGGGTTTGTGAGATGGGACATGAAGGCAAGAGCAGCCTCCTGCTTTCTGCCTGTGAGGTGAGCCGGGAGCTCCTGTGCCCTCCAAGCCTGTCAGTTCTGCCACGTGGCCAACTGTTTCCTGGGTTCGTTCCGGAGCTCATTGCTTTCCTCCAAAATTACCAGGTACTGGTTGTTGCAGAGGGCACATTCTGGGTTTCTCATCTAGTTCGACACTGGTGGCTCTGGGCTCAGGTCTCCAACTGACACGGTTCAGAAACAGGAGAAGACCTGCAGAGCTCCCGTCTCCATCCCCCACCTGGTTTCATGCTGGCTCTGAAAGGCTGTGTTGATCCCAGCGTGGCTGGAGGCTGCTGCCCGTGCGTGGAGGAGATGGAGGGAGGCGCGTACGGAACGAACCCTCTGCAGGCCTTTGTTCCCTTGAGAAAACAACTCCCCGGCGCAGGGCTGCCATGGACAGAAGGGCGGTTGTTCCAGGGATGCAGAGAGGAAAGATAAGCTGTGGCTGGATGCCGTTTGCTGGGGCTGCATCTGTCTGCTCCTGCCCAGGGATCCCCAGCCCCTCCAAGTCACTGTGCCTTATCAGCTGCTCTCCTCCACCAACTGGCCTGGGTTTTTATTTGAGTTGGGTACCTGCCAACCTTCCTGCTCTGCCCAGTGCTGGCAGGGCACCAGCCTGTGCCAGCCGGTGCATCTTCCAGCATCCGTGCCCACAAGCATCACCGAGTCCCTGTGAGGGGTAGGTGCTGAAGGTCACTGGGAAGGAGGTGGAAAGAACTGATCTGAAGAGAAAGAAGCTGCTCCTGCATTACAGATGGCATTTATGAGGCTGCAGCAGGACGTTCAAACCAGAAGGAAGCTTGGAGTGGAGTGTGAATGCAGCCCGCAGCCCTTCTGGATGGCGGTGGGATAATCAGCAGGAGAGTTGGGGTGGTGCAAGGGGTGTGGATGAGAGTTTGGGCTGCAGGGACTTCAAGGCTGCCAAGTCAGCAGCTTGCTGGGAGCTGGAGGGGCCTTGCCTGCCCTTGCCCAGAGCAGTGCAGAGCTCAGCTTTGTCTCCAGACGCTTGGGTTCAAGCCCTGCTGCTCCCAGTACTCGGAGTGGTATTGCTGGCTGGTTACATAGAGCTGGGCTCTGGCATTTGGAGCGTGGCAGATTCACTAGAGCAAAAGGAGGTATTGGGAGGCTGGCTCTTGCCACGTTTTGGCAGGGAAGGGACAGGATGTCCACATTCCCTGGCCTTCAGTAGCATTCCTCAACTGCGGAGGTGGACACAAGCAGGAGCTTTTTTCTTCCTGAAGTCAGGAAGGCAAGGCCTTGAAGCAGTGAAACTGTAGATAGGTAGATGAATAGGTGTCTGTATGAATGTATATGTATGTGTTTTTCCCCCGACTCCCTGGGACACTGAGGAAGAGACACCTTTTATTCTGAGCCCTAGTGTTGGCTGGCACGTGCACCGTGCAGTGCTGGCACTTCCCAGCAGACCCGTGTCACTGACTGTAGCAAATGTCTCCTCCTTCTCCTTCCCTGGTGCGGGGCTGAGACTTCTCCTGCTGCCTTACCTGCAGCAGCTGGGTCTGTCTGCGGAGAGGGATGGGTGTGAAAACACTTGGTGCTTCTGAAAAGCAGCCAAGGTTTTATTGCAGGAGCTGCCGGGTTGTAGCCCATGGCACACAATGGCCCCATCGCCAACGTTGCTGCTCTCCTGCCTGGAAGCCTCGCTGGCACCTGCAGCGATGTGCATTGGGCACATCGTCACTTTACACCCCTCCTTAGAGAACCTCCTTGCAAAGCTGGGCACCATGGCCTATTTTCCTCGGGTTATGTTTTTGCAAGAGCAAGCATTTCAGTGCTTTGTGTCTCTCAAGCACACTGGTGTGGACTCTGTGGCCCCCGGCTCGCTTGGCGCCCAAGCGAGCGGCTGCGGGTGCTGACGTGGTGGGCAGGGCACAGCAGCTGACAGGACCCATCTGTCTTGTGCAGCGTTTTCATCTGCTGCAGGCAGGGCACGCACGCTCCTCCTCTCCATCCCGTCTCTGTAGGCTGGCAGCAATGTCCTTCAGGTTGTCCTTGAGAAGCGCGAGCACTGAGGTTACCCAAGAGCTGTCTGGGGGCGGGGGGGGATGTGATGTGAAGAGGTTCAGGAGCTTCAGTCGAGAGCGGGAGCTGCCCCCCTTGGTTGGAAGTGCTGTGTCCTGCTGTGTTGGGGGGTCTGAGCTGTCCGAGGAGCCCCAGTGTGGCCTCTGCTGGATTGCTGCGGTTGCAAGATGCTGCTCGGTTGTGCCTGGACACATGAGGGTTAATTACACATGCTGGAGACAGCAGCATTCTCTAGATTCCAGCTGTCAAAGCACTAAGTTAAGTAGGTGTCATCTTTACAAGGCAGTAAACAGTACTAAGGGCTGAATTACTGTGGGCAGAGGCCTCCAGGGTACAGTAGAACTTGTAGGGGCTTCCCTGGTAGTTCCTGCCTGCTCCAGGAGCTGACCAGAAGCATTGCTGGCTCAGTCAAGTGGCTCTTTGCACACGTGGGGATATTGATCCATGACTTCAGGCTTTCCCCTGCAGATCTGGTGTTCAGAGCTGGAGAACTCCTGGAGGTACAAGGGGTAATTTAGCTCCCCTCTGACCTCAGCAGATCACAATGGTGTTTAACCAGTGCTGGAATGAGAAGGTAGAAGATGGGGTGACATTTGGGGTGGGGGTGACACTTCTCCTGTCCTCTCTAGCATTCGTGGCTGCAGTGTAGAAGTCCTGCAAGCAGCCACCAGCCCATGGGTGCCATGGACCTTTCATGCCAATCTCTGTCTGCTCCATTTACTGAGCCTGCTGTGGAGATGGATGGATTTCTGTTAACCTGTGAAGGGAGCCCAGGTTTTAGCATTGCAGGAGCTGAAGGCTGGGTGAGTTATCCAGCAGAGATGGGAGAGATGGGAGCAGACAGATTTGGAGTTGTGGGGTTGTTCCTGATCCATTTCCCCTCCCTCCCTGCTCTTTCGTTCTCTCTTTCTCTTCCTGCCACCACTCTTCCAATTTTATTTTAACAGCACTAAAAATTGAAGCATAAATCTTCACTGAGCCACTATTCAGGTTGGCAGCCACCAGTAAATCTCACCTTCCAGCCTCCCCACATGAGAGGGAAGTTGCACTGGGAGTACGGGGCTATGGGTGAGTCCTGAGTGTGCCTGGTTTACAGTCCCATCAGGTTTTCCAGGCTCTTTCCAGTTATAGGGCCATAATATATTTAGCCTTAGTCCCTCATCCCTCTGGTCCTGGGAAACAAGAATGTCCTTTTCCCACCACAGCCTCCAGTGCTAACAGTTGGTGCATTGGAACGTGGTGTGGAAATTGGAAATGGCCTCAGGTGTGGGCTGGGACGGATGCTGCCGTGAGTGGCAAACACCATTGGTTCAGGTGTGTGACATCTAAAGTTCTTCCCTGTTCTTAAAGACAGTAGATGATGGTTTTCATCCAGGAGAATGGACCTGTACTTCCAAACCACCCTGCACATGCAGGTGTTTTTGTTTCCTGCTGCAGCACATGTCTGTCCTTGGTGGGCTCTGCTGGGAGGAAGGGCAGAAGATAGCCCTGTGCGATGTGTGGAGGGCAGAACCTTTACTGTGTAGTTCATGTCAATCTACACAGTCCCACACCAGGAGCTGTTTTTCCTGGCAAACATGTTTCTCAGCTGCTTGTACCATCTCCTTGTATGTGTGCTTCACCTGTGGTGGTAACCTCCTCACCATGCCTGAGCTGGACCACCCTGCTTTGAGGCCAAGTATGAGGAGAGCAGAACAAAAGTACAGTCCATACCTTTGTCTTGGCCTCTTGGCTGGCTATGAACCTTCAAAGGCATTCTCCACGCTGAGTTCTTAAAACACTGGGCAAGCTTTGAAAGATGCAAGAATAGGTTGCCTGGTGTCAACGGGACTGTCTTTTTGTGCGAGGTACTGTGAGAAAACCAAGGTGCCAAGGAGAGAGGCACCCGCTGCAGAAATATGTTAGAAAGCAGTGAGCTGCTGGGGGGTTGGGGTGACTGGGATGTTTGCAGAGGAGAAGCACAGGGCCAGCAGCCCCTGCAGTGTCCAGGGACTGCAGGGCTTTGGCCCCCATCTTGCCCAGCTCCGCTCTCCAGAGAGCTGAGGCTCTTTTGAGGTAGACCACAGACCCTCACTTAAAGAAAATCCTTAATTGCTTTAAAGACATGGAAATGAAAACAACAAATCGAGCTTCCTCTTTATCCAGCTTGTGTTTCTCTGCGGGGGTTGCTTTTGAAGTGAGTGTTCAAACATACCTGAGGTGTGGGTAGCTAAATGGGGGGGGATCAGATGTCCTTCAGTCCCAAGAGTCTGCCCTCCTTGCTGAAGCTGTCCCAGCTCCTCAGATGAGAGAGCAGCTTAATGAGTTCAGTTTCTTGCTCCTTTCCTCGCTCCCCCTCTCCCTGCTGAGAGCAGACAAGTCTTTATTGTAAAATGAAACCGCAGAATTCAGTCCCATGGGTGCTGTCTTGCTTTCTTTCCTTCCTTCCTCCTTTCTCACGTTTGTAGCTCTGAGGGGCTCCTTACCCTTCTGTGCCTCCATCCTTAGAGCCTCCTTCAAAGAGCAGCCTGTGCTCTGCTTCACCAGGGCCCGTTTCAAACGGGACCTGGAGAGAGATGATCCAGGAGGATCGCCGTGCCCGGGTCTCAGACCTCCTCCAGTGGTACTCCTGCTGCAGCTGGAGTGAAGGACACGTCAGCAGGTCCCTGGGACAGCTTTCCCTGTTGGGGTCCTTTCCTCCCCAAAGAGAAGCTGGGCTGCTGTTTTGTGTCCCAGTGATCTCCTGGGCTGGTCTAAATCACCTCGCTGTCACTGAAGGACCTACTGTGGTGGAGATGAGGAGACAGAAACTCCTTCGCAGCCCTTGGCCTGACGTTTGCAGGCAGAGGGGGTTCTCTGCTCTGCTGTGGCTGTGTCTAGAGCCTGGGTGCTCGGAGGTGCTGACAGCTCTTTGAGTCCCAGGCTGAGAGTCATGTTTGGGTCTCCTGAGATTTTCCCCCCATAACCTACACAAACCCTTTAATAGCTGTAATAACCCCCAGGCCCCTGGTGTTTAAATAGAATAAATAAAGGTGGAAAAAGCCTCCCAGGAGCATCTAGAGCTCCAGTGAAAGGACCTGTATGTGGATGGAGAGTGGGGAGAAGAGCCCATAAAGACAGTGTCAGCGGAAAAAGAGGAGTGTCTGAAAGCCTTTCATCTTCCTGTTGGCTGTGCTCAGATGAAACTCCAGCTGCTTTCTATTCTGGGATGCAGGCAAGTGTGTGCTCCCATGCTTGGTTTTTGCTGCTTGCAAAGAGCAAGTCTGGATTGACTCAAAGGTTTGGAGATAGTGGTGCTACCAAGTAAGAATAATTTTGAGGGTGGTGAATGAGCATTGCCAGGGCTTGAGAAGTTTATCTTTGGTTTCTGGACAAGTCTTAAACTTAAAGGTTGGGCGGCACTTGTGGTC
The DNA here is from genome assembly GCA_025345505.1 of Todiramphus chloris collaris. Taxonomy (NCBI): domain Eukaryota; kingdom Metazoa; phylum Chordata; class Aves; order Coraciiformes; family Alcedinidae; genus Todiramphus; species Todiramphus chloris. The sequence continues at coordinate 7,185,522 of JANVCC010000039.1, forward strand.
TGTCAGTGCCTTGGTTGCTGTCTAGATAACAGGCCCCATGGAAGGAGAATCCCAGGGTCTCCAAAACACCAGTCTGCTGCAGGCCCAGGGCTGCAGAGATACACACGTACAGGTACATACAGGTATAAAGTCTTAGTTTTTTCAGGTGCTGACAGTGTTTCTTAGGCTGCAGGGGGAAAGTCATTCCCAGTTCTGTCCAGAACCTCTCCAGCTGTGTTACAGAAAAAGGGAATCTGGCAGCCAGGCAGCCATCAGGAAGCTAAGGAGGACACAGTCACATGTGTGCAGTCACTGGAGACCAAATGGACACTGCAATTGTGTTGCTTCAAGAGGGGGCTTCTGTGCTGCTGCCTGTTTTGTCTGGCTAATCCAGGCTCCTAGCACTTCAGATCCTTCTCTTTACAGGTCCCCTACAAGTTAAGAGCTTTTATTTCCTGTCCTCCTGGACTGTGAACCTTCCACAGCCAACTTGAACTTCACTTATAAGTTTAAGATGCAAATCTGAACATCCCACTTGTACAATGTTGCTGGATGCTTCTTAGCACTTGTCTCGTTCCAGAGCCCTTTCAACCACTCTTGAGGCTGAAGGGTTGAGACCTGAACTCTCTGTAGCAGGGTGTGCTGAGGGGTTCTGTGATGTGCCACGTGGAGCCCCTGCTGCTTGCTGGCAGCCCCGACTGTGGAGGACAAGCAGTGATGGCTGGCAATCAGTGATGGCTGGCAATCAGTGATGGCTGGCTACCACACCTGGGGCTTGCTGGCCACCAGGATCCCAGGTGGGTAGGCAGGAATCTTTCGCAGCCTGGACTAGGACAGTGATTGTACTTCTGCACTTGGCCCTGGTGAGGCTGCCCCTGGAATCCTGGGTTCAGTTTTGGGTGCCTCAATCCAAGAACCATGGAGGGCTGGAGCATGTCCAGAGAAGAGCAGGCTAAGCTGAGGAAGGGTCTAGAGCACAAGTCTGGTGAGGAGGAGCTGAGGGACATCGAGTGGTTCAGCCTGGAGAAAAGGAGGCTCAGGGGAGACCTTCTCACTCTCCACAACTCCCTGAAAGGAGGTGGGAGCCAGATGGGGTCAGTCTCTTCTCCTAAGGAACAAGTGACGGGACAAGAGGAAATGGCCTTGACCAGGAGAGGTTTAGGTTGGACCCAAGGAACAATTTCTTCCCCACAGGGATTGTCAAGGCCTGGCCCAGGCTGCCCAGGGCAGTGGTGGAGTCCCCATGATCCCTGGAGGGGTTTCCGAGCCATGGAGATGTGGTGCTGAGGGACATGGTTTCGTGGTGCCCTGGCAGTGCTGGGTTAATGGTTGGACTTGATGATCCCTTGGTCTTTTCCAACCAGAACAATTCTAGGTTTCTTAGTCTCTGATCGTCTCCCCCCATGAGTGATGCAGATATCACTTGACTGCCAGTACCCTCCCCTTGCTGCTCCAGCGCGTAAGCCTCTGTGTGGTACACCAGCTTTGATAGGAAGGGCCAACCCCGCTGCAGGCTTTCATCGTGTGTCAGAATAAATTGCTTCTTCCTCCTATTGCGTGGAGGAGATGCTGGTTCATTTGCCCTGAATCTGAATAGCACCTGAGGCAGCTTCTCCCCCCTTATTCTTCCCCTCTCTCCGAGCCTTCAAGGAGAGCAGAAGCTGCTGCTGCAGCACGGCAACAGGCTCCCAAATCCACAGCTGATGCAGCAGCAAATTCTGTGCAGTCTTGCATCCATCTGCTTGACCTGACATAACCTGGCAAGTGGAACGGAGCTGGAGAAGCTGCAGATGATCCATAGGAGCTGGAGAGGCTGGAGCCATCTGTGAGGTTGGTGGGGTTTGCTGCTGTTCAAAGCCTCTGCTCTCCATGCTGGCCCAGGTGGCCACACTGACCTTGCAAGCCCTCGGCCCTGCACCATCCCAGGTCAGTAACGCATGGAGGGACGGAGCTCCAGTGCCCCAGTCTGCACCGGGCCTGTCTGCGGGGTTTTTCCAGCCCAGTGAACCTGAGCCCACTGGAAAGTTGCATGTGGAGCCAAGGACTCAGTGGAAAGAGTGAGCATGTGTGTGTGAGCAAACTCAGCCAGTGAACAGCCAGTTCATCTGGGACATGACCTTGGGTGTTCACTGAGATCCTCCTCTGGGGTTGGTGTGCTTTGGAAGAACTGCAGATGTGGTTCCTGAAGTAGGAGAGAGGACATACAGGTTGGTCATCTGCCTTCTGATGTCCTGTCACCAAAGGAGCATGTCGAGAGAGAGCAGGGCCTGCTAGTTGGTGGCCTTGGCCCTGGGAGGAATGAACCTCCTTCCTCATCTTTCCCCTTGCTGCCAGATGACACTGTGTAGCTGTGGAGGCTTGGTTACCGTGCCCTGATCTGACCAGAGGCTGAGCTCCAGGGATTTTGGGAGCTGCCAGTGTATCTCTCTCGTCCTCTGTCCCTTGGCAATCTCTCTCTCTTTCTGCTGATCAGTGCAAAGCTTGTTGGCTGGGTTATTAAGCATGAGCTGCTTTCCTGAGGCACAGGACTGGCTTAGATTTTCATTAAGGCCTATTAATCATCCTGAAGAGAGCCTGATGGGGACCCTGGTGCCCTGCTGCCCACCACCTTGCCGGAAGGCCTGAGGTCCAGCTCATGGTGCCCCAAGTCTGGCCGGGTGCTCTGGTATAGGACAGGGCTGCTGCAGAGCTTGGCAGCGTGGGCTTGGGCCCTGAGAAGTCTCCTCATTCACAGGAAGAGTGCCCGGCAGCAGCTCTGCCAGGAGCTGGGATGGTAGCCAAGTTAAAGCCCTGGGAGAGGAGGAGGAGGAGGTGGCTGGGGGCTCTGCCTCTCTGCTCTCCTCAGTCTCAGACCTCACGGAAACACAAGTCTTCCTCTTTCTCTCTATCCCGAAGGGGACCAAGCTCTTGATCACTGCTATGTTTTTCTTAATTGTGCCTTGGAGCTATGCCTTCGTTTATTTTTTCAGGGAGAATTTAGGTGGAAAAGATGGTTGTTTCTCCAGCAAATAGCGCCTGCCCCACGCAGCTGATTATGGGCAGGGCTGGGCAGGGGTGAGGCAAGAGGAGAGAGGGGCTCAGCAGGGTCCTCCAACCTCCTTCCCCATGGTTGTGCCCACGCTGTGATAGCTCCCACCGCCCCACCACCCCTGCTGGGCTGCACGAGGGGCCTGCAGCCCCCTCCACACTTGCATGACATCCTCGAGCAGCAGTATGCTGCCTTTCAGGCCTCAAAGACACCCGAGAGCTCTGAATTTCCTTTTCATCCTGGGAGGGGGGGATTTCATTTACTTTCTGAAAGTACAGAGCAATGTTTTGTAGCTGAGCTGGTGTCTCTGGCTGTGAGAATGAGGTGGGGCTGTGCAGTTGCTCACAGAACATCACCCACAGCTCCTCAGTTCTGTCCCTTGCCATGCTCTCCAGACAGGAGATGTTCTAAGAGATGTCCTCTAGTCCTTTCCTTCCTGCATTTGATCTGAAATCCTTCCTTTTGGCCATCCCTCACACTTTTCCTGACCCAAGCATCATAGGCAATCATTGATACGAAGCTGTCCCTGGGCAGGCACCACACAGGCAGACAGGCATTCCTGTGGCCAACCCACCGGTGTGGATAGAAGATGTACCCCCTGGGCTTGGATGGCAGGGCCTGGGGCAGAGCCAGCCCAGCAGTTCTGTGATGGAGATGGTTAAGAGGAGAGAGCTCAGAGGAAGAACCCCCCTTTGACCATTGTATTTGAGGGAGTGACACACATCCTTGATGGACACCTCTCCTTGGTACATCAGCCTCATGTAGGTCTCAGTGATGCATTGAAGATAGCAATGTCTCACCCTTCCTCTCTGGGCAGAAGTGGTGAAGGGGATGTTCTGTGGCCTCCCTGGATGCTGTTTATTGGCTGGTGTTAATGCTTTGAGAGAGTCATTAACTCTGCTGCTCTTCCCTGGGGACTTCTCCTGGTGTGTTGCTGTTACCAACTTTTGTGCCCTTTTTAAAGGATGCAATTTTTGTTGGCTTTTTGAATAAACACTTGCCATGATTTGAAATGAATTGGTGTAAAACATCATCTTCCCAGCTGTTCCTCCCCAGCATCTTTCTAGTCCTCCTAGATCTGGCCTGTTGGTCATAAATCCTCTATACATCCTCTGATGTCTATACATCTTGTGTTAGCCTGACTTCAGTGGAGGCTTGGAAGTCTGTGCTCCTGGTGGGAGTGGCACCCATATGATGTGTCCTGCTCACATGTTCAGTGTTAAACTGCTCCCCAGTTTGTCCAGATCAGCAGGGAGCCCTTGTGACTGCAAGAGGAGAGGCTGCCTCTAGGGTGTGATTTGGCTTTGTATTGCTCTAGGTGTGTTTGTCCTTGGGTTCCTGAGGGCACAGGAGGTTGTTGGGTGCTCCTGGTATCTCCCACTCTCTTCCTGGCACACCTTGAGGTTGAAAGGACATTGCTCCATGGAGGGGTCATATTCCAGCTCATCCCAGAGGGTTTGATGTCTCACCTGCTGGGTGTGTGATCAGATCAATCATATTCCATCAGTCCTTGCTACACTGATGCTGCCAGGGCCGTGTTTGCTCTTTAGCGATCTCTTCTCCTGCCCCACTCAAAGGGCCAGAGGTTTTTTGGGTTTAGAGTTGAGTCTGAAGGCTGCAGCCAGGTCAGTGGGCATCAATCCTCTTTGGACAGATCCAAACCTTTTGCGCAGTCCTGTCTTGCTGCCTGGCAGCTGAACTGCTCTCTTGTCACCCTCATTCACTGCCTTTCATCATCCAACCAGGGATGGTGTCTACCACGATTGACCCTTTATAGGCTCTTTAGAAGTTTTTCAAGCTACCTCAAGGCAGGGATGGATTTATGGGCCCATGATTAAAGAAGTTTTTTGAGCCCCTGCCCTTCCTTCAAAGTCTTCCTCCACTAACCAAGGAGATCTTTTCAGAGTTGGAAATTTTTCATTCTTTTCCACAGAAGCGTTGAGGCTTCTCCACATGTGAATAGTTGCGAGCTCCCTCCTGCTGGGGCCATTGGAGTGAAACAACAATGCATGTTTGCTCTCAACATCAGTGAGGGAGCAAGCGAGGGGGGCTTCAGGGCACCCGTTGGCAAACGCAGGCAGCAAGGAGCACCCCTGGCACCGGTGCTGGAGTCTTGTCCCTGACTGCCGAGCTGTGGGCTTAGCCCTGTTCCTGGGTGGCTGGTGTTGAGTGTTCGTCCCGTCACCTCAGTGCGGAGAGCCAAAGGTCCAGGAGGTTCGTTTGGTGTTCGTGGGCATTGCCACCCTCTGGAGATCACTGCAGGACTTGGGTCAGCAGGAGGTCATTCTCATGAAAACCTCTCAAGAAGACTGGATTCCCCAATTTCCTTTTGCTGCTCCCAGAGAAATGTTCCCCTGGCCTTGCTTAGAAGATGAGTCTGAAGGGCCAAAAGCTGGGTTCTGGCAGCTCTCGGAATCCTTCTGTTTCTGTGCAGTGTTGGCAAGACCCCTGCCCTGGCAGGCTTGTCAATCACATTGTCTTTCATGGTTTTTTACCATGGAGGTTTCGGTTTGATGGTGGCCTGTGAAAATCTGGGTGGGGTTTTGAGCCTTCCTAATCAAGCCGTCTTGAAAACAGGTAATAATTTTATTCAGCAGCAGATCTGTAAGATGCATTATCCTGGCCTGTGGGATTGATTTTGTTGGAGTCTGAATCTTCCTCCATTTTAGGTACTCATCAGTTTTGCTGGTTGACTTTATTTTACATGGGAAACTTTCTGCAACACTGCTCAGACCAAAGATGGGATGTAATAATGAAAAACATACAGGGTGGCCAAACAATTTTTTATCAGGCTTTCTAAAGAACAAAACTGCAGTCCTCTAAGTGCTTTCTTGCTCCAAGTGTGCAAGAAGCTGAAAGCTACAACTGTCCAACGTAGCTTGGGTCTGTCAGTCTTCAAGGGTTCAGGCCATTCTGATCTGTTGTTGTTTTTTTATAAAAACCAATCAAATTCTTCAATTCTTATGTTTTCTGGAGGTCTGTGGACCCTTTTCCCCAGAAAATACAGCTTGTATAGCTGCTGCTTGGACGCTGAGGTGCTCCCAAATGCTTTAGCAGAACCAGGATCTTTGCACTTTCTACACCCAAATCACACCAATTTCATGCAACTGTGACAAAAACCTGCAAAACTGGTGTACCTCCATTGTGTATTTGCTCTTAAGTGGGTTCAAATATCCACTGTATGTGGATTTTAGTCCAAGTCATTGTTGTGTAGTCAAAGTGCGGCAAGATTAAGGCCATTCATCACCACCCTGAGCCAAACTGATGTATTGTCAAACCCATTTAAGGATATGCATAGTATGGTGCTGGCCTGAGTTAATGACACACATTTTCTGCACCTAGTATAATAGCTGGGTGCAATTGGAGCTTGATATCGTTTACTCTTAATTTCCCCAGATACCCAAAAGCCTGGGGAAAATAGGTACAGAAAAGGTAAATCAAGTAGTTGAGTCCAGGAATGATGGCAGCAGGACTAAATTGGTTTCTTTGATGGGAGGTGTGATTGCAGCTGCAAACATTTCCCATGCTGGCATGCAGGGAGATGAGGTGGGGTTATTAATGATAACAACAGGCTAGAATTGATCTTAATGAGGAACGGTGTAGCTTGAGAGGAGCTGAGGCTGTGCTGGTGGCTGTCCCCAGGGCTGGGGCTCAAGAGAGACCTTCCTGGGCTGTTCTCCTGCCAGCCTTGCTGCAGCAAAGCCTGTCCTGTGATGATCTCATGCGGCTGAGTGCCAGTGTGGCACGTTCTTGTGTCTCCATCCCGAGTTTTGAAGAGGTCACATTGCTGCTGGACATCTCATCTGGGCCCTGCCTCCAACTAATCTTGGATAGGCACAGTAGGTGCTTCTTTAGGGTGAGACACTGGGTCCCTCATCAAAAGATGTGACTCCAGACCTTGCAAAACCTCTTGACGTTTGAACAAAGCTAGAACTTGGGCTTTGCTGGCCTCCTTGAAATACTCGGTCTGCCTCTTTCTTTTTTATCCCCAGGGGCTCTTCTTGCTGCCCTGGCAGAGATCTGAGGAACCTCTTAATGAGCAAAGGAGCCTTTGAGAATGGTCTTGTCTCAGTGTGCCCATACCACACAGTGCTCTGCCAGCCAAACTGCTTTTTTTCTGGAGACTAGCATCTTGCAACACCAAAGCAATTAAGGTCTATTAAAGGCTAGTGATTCACATCCTGCTTTTCTCACAAGGCAAGCCTTCCAGATTCTGGTTCTGCTTTGATGAATTTGTGTGAAGAATGCAAAAAGTCTCTTCTCTCCAGTCCATCAGTTGAGGATAATGCTGCCTGCGTTTCCTTAGTCTTGGAGGAAAGCTAGTACAAGGCCTGCTCCTTCCAGATGTGCCTTGCTTTGCCTTCTTGGAGAACACTGGGCCTGAGCTCCTGCAACCATGTATTCAGATGAGCAGACCCCTTCAAAGACTGCTTCTTCTCTCCTCTTCTTGGCCAAGCCCAGACAGGGACTTCAGCCGTGAAGAGGACTCTCCAAGTGATGATGGTCTCCTCAACCTCCTTCCTCCCTCAAAGCCAGACTTAGTTGTCTATTACATGAGTTTTTAGGGTGCTCCTGTCCCAGCTGTGCCTCTGCCCTCCTCCCATCTACCACCCTGCTCTTGACAAGTTTTTTGGAGCCTCTTCCCATCTGCTGAAGGGTAGAGGAGCATGTTCTCTGTCCCACTTGCCTCCTTTGCCAGCAGTTGTACTTACAGAGCATTGCCTTTAAGTCCTCTCTTGCATATCATGCAGCAAATGTCCCCTCTCACCCACCCTTAACGTCTGTCTGACCGAAGACAGGCCAGCCCTGTTTTCAGGGAGGTGAGGACAAAGTAAATTGCAGGGAAAGATGCAGTTTGAAACGCTGTTCTGTGGTTTGTTGGCTGACAGAAAAATATACTGCCGAGTGAACTCTGTACATCTGGGGCCAGTGGTTTTTTGCTCAGACTTCTCATTAGCAGAGTTTAGTTTTCCCCTGGGAACTCCTCATTAAAACCCGCAGCCTCTTCTCTCCCTGGCCAGTGGAGCACATCTGAGCTGGCAGAGTGCTTTGGGAGCTCTGGCCAGTGTGTAAAAGTAGAAGCTAAACAGAAACTATGCAAGAACCCTCCTGAGGTTTAGTGCAATGAGACCCAGAAATTCCCAGGAACTGGTGTGCAGCATCAGCTTGGAAAACTCTTGGTGTCTGTTCAAACTACTTGGCACCTTCTGGGGTGGGTATATTGTGTTGATAGGTCCTTAATGGCCTCATTCCCATTCAAGTGCTCAGCTTTGCAGGGTCTCCTACTGCAGAATTAGGGGTTTTTTTTCCCCCCCTTCCCTTCTGATTTGATGAGTGATTCTCCTCTGCCTCTGTTGCTTTATTAAACAGAACAAACCCAGTTGTCCTGCCTTGGTTCATTGGAATTTATTACCAGTGGAAAATGCTGGTTTCTGCATAAATGTAATTGTCCTGTCCCAGTGAATGTCAGAAGCACTGATACTGTGCTGGGAGGAGGTAACCTCCAGAATGAAGGGGTGTCCTGACCAGAGGACAGTTTGGCATGTAAGTGCACGGTCTGGTCCTTCAGCTGGTTTTTCTTTCCCTATCTAAGCTGTATTTCTGGGAAATAGTTGGCAATTTGTCCTGGTTTGACTCTAAAGAGTGAGAGCAGATATAAATAGATGATCAAGCTGTGGAACGCTCAAATAATATTTCAGGATAAAGAAGTCTTTGTTTCAGCAACTGCTTCAACAACCTATTGTTGTGGAGTTGTAGCCATTGTGGTTCCCTTTCACCAGACTGAAGGAACAAGGAGAAAAGTGAAGCTGAATCTCAGACCAAGGCCCCAGCTCCAGTTGTGGCTGATGGAGCCTCCTGGTATGAGATGGCAGTTGCATGAAGAAGGTGGCATACTTTCTAGAGTTGCCTCAAGATGCACCAGCAGAGAAGAATTTCTTCCCCACAGGGACTGTCAAAGCCTGTCTCAGGCTGCCCAGGGCAGTGGTGGAGTCCCCATGATCCCTGTAGGAGTTTCAAAGCTGTGGAGATGTGATGCTGAGGGACATGGTTTAGTGGTGACCTGGCAGTGCTGCGTTAATGGTTGGACTTGACAATCTTAAAGGTCTCTTCCTACCAAAATAATTCTGTGATTCTAAGAGCAGGCTTTGGAGGAGGTCTACCAACACCTACAGGGACATCATCCAGAAGGCAGAGCTAGGTTCTTCACAGCAGTGTGTGGCAGGAGGACAGGAAACAACAGGCATAGGATGTAACGAGAAAGGATCAGACTGGAGAAGCATTTTTGCCCCAAGGAGAGTCTGTTAGTAGAGTTCGCTGCCCAGAGAGGTTCTCTAGTCTCTATGCTTGGAGGTTTCCAAGACTGGACTGTATAAACATAAACAAGCTGCTGTGATCTCCTAAGGGATGCATCTTGGAGCAGGAGTTTGGGCTGGAGACCCCCTGAGGTCCCTTCTGAGCTGAGGTATCCTGGAATGCTCTGTGCTTGCGCTCTTAAAAGTTGGGGGGCTGCTTTCACCCACAGGTGGAGGGGTCCAGCAAGGGCCCCACGTTGTGGGCACGGTTGTGCCATTGCAGTGAGCACTGCCTGACTTCGCTGCTCTGGTAAGGCCCTCCACGGGAGCCTGGGTGAGTGTGGGGGAGGTTTTCCTTGCTCTCTCTCAGTAGAATAACTGCTGGGGACAAGTGGGAGAAGAAGGCAAGGGGACAGGTCCCGTCTGGTGCTTTTTTTCTGTCCACACCTCTCAGACTGGGTGAAGGTCGCTGCTGTTGAAGCCTGTTTCATTTTCTTGTCTTGCTTTGGAGGAGTGCGAGAGGCAGGATTTGGAAATACTTATGCAACCTGCCCTGTTTGTGTGATGCTAGCAGAGAGCTGGTGGCACTGACTTCTGTAGCCGCAGGGGTTCTGAGGCGTGAATCAGGGACTGGTTTTCTCCCCTGATGCTCCTATAGAAATGTGTACGAAGTGGAAAGTCCCGGTTCCCAGTGTTTCTCTGCCAGTATATCTGCTGCAACCTTCTCCTGGTCCAGCCTCCCAGCCCTTGCCGGGCTCTGCAAGAGTGAGTCAGCTCAGCCGACAGCATCTCCTCACCCGGGCTTCACAACGTGGGGACCACGGCCCCAACCCCCTGTGCCCTTCCTAACAGTTTGAGCGCTGGAGCGATGCCGCGTGGGTCCTGACCTCCTGCCCCCCTTCTCGTGCCGCCGCGGGTGTCTCCGGCTCCGCTGGCTCTGGAGATGTGGTAGGTCCGCGCAGACGGCTCGGCAGGTCAGGGCACGCTGTGCTGTTGAAGGGAAGAGTTAAAGGGAGAACAGCTGGATGGGGAGAGGGGGAAGCGATTAGCAGCTCGCAGAGAGTCGAGGCAGGATTTTGTTGGGGGTGTTTTGTTATTTTTCTTCCACCAGGTTCTAGCGCTTTTCCTTCTATCTATCAAATGAGGAATTTTTTTTTTTTTCCCCAAGGATTTTGCTACAGTGTGTTCACTTTCGGGAAGCTCACAGTTTGTACACTGCTGACCAGAAAAATTGATCTTTATTTATTTGTTTATTTACTGCGGGAGAGAACCAAAGCAGAAGTTTTCAGACTTTAGCTGTTCTGGAGGAGTTTTATTTAGAGAAACAGCCTGATTCTGTTGCTGGGTGAGATTGTCACAAGTTCATATAATCCTGTTGCCAGCACGGGCTCTGCAGTGGAGTCCTGGGAGCTCCAGCACCCAGGTCACCTCGAGCCACTTGCTCTGGCAGTCCAAGGTGTTTCTGTCCAGGGCTGGTTGCCATCTCTTGCCCTGGAGCTCAGCTGCACATCCCAGAGCCTTGGCACACCACCAGCTCCCTGCCAGCAGGAAGGATGCCAACTGCAGGTTTTTTGACACTTCCCAATATCTCACCTTGCCCTGTTCCTTCCTGTCTTGCCCTGCTCTCCAGAAAAGCCTTTGATCCCAGATGACACCCAAAGGTGCTGGAGACAGACCCCTGACTTGTTCAGTGGCCATGTAGGAGCCAGGGCTCTGTAGTATCAGGATGGGGAAGCTCAGCAGAGACTCTTGAACCCATTGCTTCCTGCGTGGAAGACATCACTATCCCAAACTGTGTTTGGAAGGTGACTATCTGGTGATGACTTAATCCCTTCACTGTCTTGCCCTAACAATTCTGCCCTGCTTCAGTTAGAGGAAAGTTCTTAGAGCACACATCTGGTGAGGAGTGGCTGAGGGACATCTAGTGGTTCAGCCTGGAGAAAAGGAGGCTCAGGGGAGACCTTCTCACTCTCCACAACTCCCTGAAAGTAGGCTGGAGCCAGGTGGGGTCAGTCTCTTCTCCCAAGGAAGAAGTCACAGGACAAGAGGAAATGGCCTTGACCAGGAGAGGTTTAGGTTGGACATGAGGACCAATCTCTTCCCCACAAGGATTGTCAAGGCCTGGCCCAGGCTGCCCAGGGCAGTGGTGGAGTCCCCATGATCCCTGGAGGGGTTTCAAAGCTGTGGAAATGTGGTGCTGAGGGGCATGGTTTAGTGGTGACCTGGCAGTGCTGGGGTAATGGTTGGACTTGGTGACTCTTAAAAGTCTTTTTCAAATGAAATGATTCTATGAAAGTTCCTGAACATCAGAGGGAAGCAAAGGGCCATGATGTCCCTGCAGTGACTCTCCCTTCCCTCCTAATGACAGCCTTCCCCCACCACCACTCTGCCCTCAGAAATGGTGTCCAGAGGGAAACAGCCACACATCGTTTAGGCAGCTCTGCTGCTGGATCCTGCCTGCGAAGCAGCCTGGGTGTCCTCACTTTTGCAGTGGGCTGTCCCTGGCACTCCTAACTCCACAAGGCAAAGCCAGCAGTGAGGTTCCTTGGGACCTGACCAGCATGCTGAAAGCTGCCTATTTGGTTGAGTTCCTTCTATATTCTTTTTTAAGTATCATAATTACACTGTTGTGACTGCCAAGGTAGGTGCAGTCTTGCCAGCATGGTGATGTCTTTGGACAGCTGGTGTTCACCCTGTCTTGGTTGGGTATATCTATTGCACTAGGAGCAAGGCCACATGGGGCCAGCCCTGTCCGTGCTCCTGAAGGTGTGAGGTCGTACAGCTCTTGCCTTTTCACAGAATCACAGGACAGTAGGGGTTAGCAGGGACCTCTAGAGATCATCTCATCCATCTCCAGAGCAGGGGGCCCATGATCACCTTGTCCAGGTGGGTTTGGAATCTCTGCAGAGAAGGAGACTCCACAACCTCTCTGGACAGCCTGGGCCAGGGTTCCTTGCTGTGTTTACCCAACAAGAACTTCCAGCAGATCCCTGCTGCGTGTCCAATGGACTGCTGAAACCTTGCATCATCATGTTCCCTGTAAAGTGTCGCCTTCCCAGGAAAAGTCCTTCTGTGGGTAGACAACTTTGCCAGGGCACTGTGAAGCGGCTGGTTTTGAGAGGAGCTCCTCTCCTGCACAGACATGGGGAAGTGGCAGGTGATGTTTATCTCGGTTGTGTTTTCTGGGTCTGGAGAGCATGTGTGTTATCGTAGAGCAGATGGGCCTTGCAAATTGATGGTGGAGACAACTGTATTTCCTCACGCGGGCTTGTTGCCTGCTGGGAAAGGAGCCAGCCACGCTTTGTCGGGAGAAGTACAGAGCTTGGACAGGCTGTGGTTGGGTTTCTCCTTCAGTCTGTTAATTTTTGAGAGGTAGGTGTTGGTGTGGGGCAGAGTCTGCTGCTTCAACCCACCATGTGCTGGTGAGGGTTGTACCATGTAAGGATGGACCAAGGGCCGTTTTGTGCTGCCCTTCCAGCTTTGTGCTCTCTGTGATCTTTTTCCCTGAAGTTCTAAGTCGGGTGCTCCAGGCAGGGACTTGAACTATCCAAGAGTCTGGTGGGAGCTGACTGCAGTCTGATCAGGCTGGGGAGCCAGGGGCTTGTGGGGGACAGCTGTAGGTGTGTGTCCCTCGTCCTCTCCCTTTTCTGTGAATCTCCCCCTAGCTTGAAGGGAACAGTGTGTGGCTGCCGGGCACCATGGCACAGTGTGACAGCTGTCCTGGGGAGAAGCGGGCAGGGAGGTCTCCTGCCAGAGCTTGCCACACTGGTGGCCCTGCCACTGCAATGGGAGCCACAGACAATTGGATGAAGAGGTGATGGCCGCTCTGGGAGGCTTTTTGGTTTTCCTGAGACCTGTCAGTGGAGAAAGTCAAGTAGGTGGAAATCCCAGCAGCAGGCAGGATAGCATCCCCGGGAATGGACAGTGTTGGGAGCTGACTCCTGTGGCACCAGGGAGAGGAGGGAACCAGGAGGGGTCATCACAGCTCCCCAGGGCTGGTGTTGGAGCTTGGAGGAGAGCACTGCAGTGTCCTGACTTTTGCCTCCCTTCTTGCTGCCTGGAGCTTGGATCTCCCACCTGGCCAAGCAAAGTGATGCTGCCTTTCCCCAGCTTGCAGCTGATGTCTCATCAAGCAGGTCTAGTGCTGCCCCTCATCCCACTGTCCCCTCGTGGTACTTCTGTCTTTGAGGTTATCATGGTTTCTCCCTTCTCTATTGGCTTGGGAGGGGAGAAAGTGATTTCTCCCCAAGGTTCTGTGGTTGCATGGCTGGAAGCCTTTGCCTGCTGGGTAGGACCATGGGTGTGAGAGCGATGGGTGCCGCAGGAAGCCTGGTCCTGATCCGCAGTAAGCAGCGTGGCATCTGCATTTGGGGGCAGATTTTTTTTGAGCCGGCTGTCTCCAGCACAGCGTACGGGGGCTGACAGCACAGGACGCTGCAGGAGGACAAACGTGGATGGCATGGCTTGACGACAGCCCTTTGCTGCTGCCTGTGGTTTGATGAACCTCATCCAGCAAGACGAATGGATGCGACAGGATCGCGGTGCCCTTCATGGCCCTGTTGGCTTCCTTACGTCCGCTGGAGCCGGGCATGCGGCTCCTCCTTCTGCGTGAGGGATGAGCTCCCTTGCAGACGCTGCGGGCACGGTGCTGCCACCGGGGAGAGGGCCGTACAGCAGCTCACAGCTGGAGGACTTCAGGCAGAAAAATCAATGTTTCTGTTTCCCTTAGCTGGGAGAGATTCTGTAAATAACTCCAGTAAATAAATACTTCGTAAAGTTCAAATTATGAAGGCACAGGATATGAACGAGAATGGATTTTCAAGCTTTCTCCTGCAACAAAATGGATTTCTTGGGTTCAGGCCTTATTCAGAGAAAGGTTGGATCTAAGAAGGGAGTTGAAGGTTGTATCTGATCCTTCTCTGTGAGAGGAACCTGCTCTTCCAGTGTCTGCGGAGCACAGTCTGGAAATGTGATTGGATTGCTGCTGCTGGAGCATTCCCAGGAGAGTTTCTCATGTACCCAGCCAAGCAGAGGGTCAGTCTCCTCTTCTCCAGGATGGCTCTTGCTGCATCCTCTGTCCCCTCCAGACCCCACTACTGCAATGCGGAGTCCACTCAGCTGCCTTGGGCAGCTGGTTGTGCAGGTGCTGCTGCTGGGGATCATAGAATCATAAAATGCCTTGGGTTGGAAGGGACCTCCAAAGGTCATCTAGTCCAACCCTGCTGCAGCAAGCAGGGACATCCTCAACTAGATCAGGTTTCTCAGAGCCTCATCAAGCCTGACCTTGAATGTCTCCAGGGATGGGGCCTCCACCACCTCCCTGGGCAACCTGTTCCAGTGTTCAACTGCCCGCATAGCAAAGAACTTCTTCCTAATGTCCAATCTAAATCTACCCTTGGTTTAAAACCATTGCCCCTCATCCTATCACTACATGTCCTTGTAAACAGGCCCTCCCCAGCTTTCTTGTAGGCCCCCTTCAGGTACTGGAAGGCCACTGTAAGGTGTCCCTGGAGCCTTCTCTTCTCCAGGCTGAACAACCCCAGCTCCCTCAGCTTGTCTTCAGAGTGTTCCAGCTCCACCTCCATGGCGTTCCAGCTCTCCGGTCATTTTTGTGGCCCTCTGCTGGACCTGCTCCATCAGGCCCATGTCCTTCCTGTGTGAAGGGCTCCAGAGCTGGATGCAGTGCTCCAGGTGAGGTCTCACCAGAGCAGAGCAGAGTGTCAGAATCACTTCTCTCGATCTGCTGGCCACGCTTCTTTCGATGCAGCCCAGGATGTGATTGGCCTTTTGGGCTGCAAGTGCACATTGTTGGCTCATGTCCAGCTTCTTGTCCACCAGAACCCCCAAGTCCTTTTCCACAGGGCTGCTTTCGATCATCTCATCCCCAACCTGTATTGATAATGAGGATTGTTCCGACCCAGGTACAGGACCTTGCTCTTGGTCTTGTTGAACCTCACGAGGTTCACCTGGCCCACTTCTCCAGCTTCTTCAGGTCCCTCTGGATGACATCCCGTTCCTCTGGTATATCAACCGCACCACTCGGCTTGGTGTCATCTGCAAACAAGCTGATGGTGCACTCGATCCTTCTGTCTAGATCATTGATGAAAATATTAGACAGTACTGGTCCCAGTATGGACCCCTGAGGGACACCACTTATTGCTGATCACCATCTGGACTTTGAGCCATTGAACACTACCCTCTGGATGCGACCATCAAGTCAGCTCCTTATCCACTGAACTGTCCACCCATCAAATCCACATCTCTGCAACTTGTCGAGGAGGACGTTGTGAGGAACCATGTTAAAGGCCTTGCAGAAGTCCAGATAGATGGTATCCATAGCTCTTTTCTTGTCCACTGAGGTATTCACTCCACTGTAGAAAGCCCTAGGTTGGTCAGGCAGGACTTGCCCTTAGTGAAGCCATGCTGGCTGTCACTGATCGCCTCCCTGTCCTCCATGTGCCTTATCAGAGCTTCTAGGAAAATCTGCTCCATGATCTTCTCGGGCACAGAGGTGAGGATGACAGGTCGGTAGTTCCCAGGTAGTTCCAGGACCAGCCAGGACCCAGTTCCCTCTGTGGGCTGCATTCTGCACCTGCTGTGTGTGGCATCAAACATCTTTTATTTCTTTGTTCCAGATGATGTTGTAGTTGGGCTTGGTTGTTGAAGAGATGCTAGAGAGGGAGCCAGCAGTGAGCCTGCTGGGGAGCGGCTCCCAGCATTTAGGCTGCTCATTCCTTGGTCTGGGATGGGCTGAATTTGCTGTTCCCATAAATTTCTGAGGGCATGGGGTGGACGTGGAGGCTTCTGCAGAGTTAGTTGGCCCTGCCCAGGGTCTTGAGCAAGCAGGGCAGGGTGGAAGGGGTTGTAAGAGGACCGGCTCAGCTGGAGAGAGACACAGCTGGCCTGGAGTTTCGGTTCAAGGTCAGGTCTTCAGACTTGTCCGTGTTATCTGGGAGCAGGAGTGCATGGAGCCTGGGCTCTGGGCTCATTCTGCAGGCTCTCTGCCTGATGGAGAACTGTTTTGTCCTTTGCTTGTAGTTCCGGGAGATTACTCCAACTGAGCAGGGAACAAAGGGCACTGTGCAGGGCCAGGGTTCCTTCTGACACATGCGTGCAAGCGTGGCATCACCTTCCTGAAAGCACCAGGAGGCCACCTCTGCGGGGAGTGAGAACTGGTCCCTGCAAGCCAGAGCCTGTGGTGGCCGTGGAGCTGGTGCTGCTTCTGCGCTTCGCTTTCTGAAGAGCGAACCTGCCTAGAAGATGTTCATACGACTTTCTGCCCTGGAGTGAGGTGGCTCTGGTGTGCGCGTTGGACCCGTTCCCCCGTCAGGGTTTCGGGTGTTGCTGAGTAGCACTGGAGTTTGAAACCAAGGGCTGGTTTCTGTGGCCTCTCCGCTGCCCAGGTAAGCAGGGCAGGACCTGGAGCTGGGGCATGGTGCCCCCCAGAGCCTGCTGATCAGAAGGGCCTTGCCTCTGCTAGAGGTTGAGGAGAGTCAGGAGCTGCAGCTGAGCTCAGGACCTGCTGGTGAGCTGTCCTGACACCGGCTGACCACAATCCACCTTGGCTCCGGCACAGGGCTGCCTCTCCCAGGCTGACTGGGCCCTGAGGCTTAGAGCTGGGTCCGAGCACTACTGTGCACCACAACTTGCTTTTCTTCACTCTGTGGTGTCTGGCGTGGGGTAACACAGTTATCCCGGTGTGGGTAACGTGGTGGTGAGCCAAAAGGGGAGGAGAGGAGTGGGACATGAATAGAAAGTGAAACAGTGGTGGGCTGGAGTGGCCCTGGCCCTGGGAACAGCAGGGAGGCAGAGCAGGGTGTCTCCTCCTCCAGAGAGCTACACCCAAGCTGCAGCCGTGCAGGTTGTGGAGGCTGGGCACGCAGGCAGTGTACTTGCTCCCTGGGGTGCATCTCCACCTTCAGAGAGGGTTGGCAGCTTGCAGGGCTGTTTTCTTGTGCCCCGCCTTGAAGTGTTTTGGGTGGAAGCCAGCGCGTTGTCATGCTCTTGGAGAAATCAGTTGTCAGTGCCAGAGGAGCGAGTGCCTGGAGAGCAATGATTGAATTGGTGGTTGTCCACTTTCTGGAAGCAAGGTCTTGACTATGCCAGCCCAGGAAACACGTGGTACCCCCTGTGTACCCGCTGGCCTTGGCCTCACAATGTCTTCTGCTTTCTTCCAGCCACTCCCACTCTCCCAGCTCCATGGCTGCCGTCCGTGAGTGGTCCTGCACCCGCTGCACCTTTCTGAACCCTGTGGGCCAGCGCCAGTGCTCAATATGCGAAGCCCCCCGCCAGAAGCCCGACCTCAACCACATCCTGCGGCTCAGTGTGGAGGAGCAGAAATGGGCTTGTGCCCGCTGCACCTTCAGGAACTTTCTGGGCAAGGAAACTTGTGAGGTGTGTGGCTTCACCCCGGAGCCAGGGCCCAGTGGTTCCCCCTTGCCCGTTATCAACGGCATCTTGCCCAAACCCGCCGTGCTTGTGGAGCCCAAGGGCACATCCAAGGAGGAGGCTGCCAAGGCAGAAAGCAGCAGCGAGGACTCAGAGGGGAAGAGCCCTGATGAAGCAGAGCTGGAGAGTGGCTGGGCTTGCCAGCGCTGCACACTGCACAACACGCCGGTGGCCAACTCCTGCTCTGCCTGTGGTGGCCCACGCAAGCTCTCCCTGCCCAAGATCCCACCAGAGGCGCTGGTCGTCCCTGAAGTCATCACTCCTGCCGGATTTCACATGGCTCCCTCTACCCCCCAGCCTTTAGTCTCTGCAGAGATCTCAGATGGTGACGCCGCAGCCTCCCAGGGCCCAGTGGCAATGGAACAAGAGGCACAGAAGATCCCAGCCTTCAGTCCCTTCTCCCCGGGGCTCCAGAACAACCCTGTGCCCCGAAGCCGCCGGGAAGTGCCCCCCCAGCTGCAGATGCCGGGCCCTGAAGCCTCCCAGCCCGTGGCTCAGAGCACATCAGGGCAGAAGGGCTCTCCGCAGGGTCAGGCCAGGGCTACCCCGGCTGCTCGCTTCCAGGAGCTGCTGTCCAACAAGCGGCTGAGCGTGCTGGAGGAGGAGATGGAGGTCAGTCCGTCTCACTGGAAGTGCAGCTCCTGTTCTCTGCTTAACTCTGCCGGGGCCAGCAAATGCGAGGCTTGCAGCTCCCAGAAAAGCAGCGACACCATCAATCTGGTGGGGGACTCGGTGAGATTCACCCCCTGCAGCCCCTCCAGCCCTGACTTCACTACCTGGTCCTGTTCCAAGTGCACCCTCAAGAATCCCACTCTGGCCCAGAAATGCAAAGCCTGTGGCTCCTCCAAGCTGCACGGCTTCCAGGAGCACGGGGTGCAGAGTGAGCCATCCCCTCGCTGCCCCGACTGCGGGGCCTGTGACAAGGGCGGCTGCTCTTCCTGTGGCACCAGGGCCCCGTCTGCCCGCAAAGTCGCCCGTCTCTTCCCATCCCAGCTGCCCGCCGGCCAGGAGAGGCCAGGCCAGTGGGCTTGTCCTGCTTGCACCTTGCTTAACGAGCTGAAGGCCAAGCACTGTGTGGCCTGCCATACCCCACAGCAGTACGTGGCCCAGCGCAAGGGCCTCAAGCCCCTGAAGAGACGAGAGAGCATGCACGTGGAGAAGAGGCGGCAGACGGACGAGGGAGAAGCCAAAGCACTGTGGGAAAACATCGTGACTTTCTGCCGGGAGGTGAGTGCTTGCTGAACTAGTCTCACTCCTGCTTTCACTTGGTGGTGGGGAGTCCCCTTCCTGCCGCCCCCAGGGGTCTGGAGCATTGCTCGGCATGAGCAAACTGCCTTCTGGGTCTTGAGTCCCAGAGGAGGTCTTAGAATCATAGAATCACAGAATTGTTTAGGTTAGAAAAGACTTTTGAGATCATCGAGCCCATCCATTAACACTGCCAACACCTGCAACAGCTGCATGCTGGATGCTGACACTGAAATGTAAGATTTTTGAATTTGTGCAAGATAATCTCAGGGGTGAAAATGACCCAAACAATTCACTTCTGGTCCAAGGGTGAGGAAATATGAGTGTTAACTCTGAAACCTAGTGATATTTAAATCAGTGAGAACATCTGTGTTGAAGGGGGAATTCGTAGGTGGTCAGTACAGCATCTGTGACACGTGCGAGTGCAGGACCTGTGGAGATGCAGCAGGCAGGGGCTCAGAGCAGAAGAATTCTTGCCACTGCAGCTGCCAGGATTCAAGAACTGGGAGTTGGGTCTTGGCATTCTGGTGTTTGTGACTGGACAGCTGCAGCTGCCGGTGTCTCGCCCCTGGTTTGGGGAGGCCAGCTGAGGTGTGGCTGTTCCCTGGCTCCAGGGGAGGGTCTCAGGAGAGCATTAGTGCCCTCCCCTCCTGGGCTGAAGTATCTGCCTCGATCTGTTGGGTTTCAGTCTGAAACACTGCTCTGATAGCCCCATTTTTTTTCCCTGAGTGGCATAAGATGCTCCTGTGAATGCTGTTCTTTCTGTGCCTTCCTTCTGGGGGGAAGCCTCCAGCTCTTCTGGACCAGATGGGTAGGGAGTTGCAGTCCCATTTTGACGTGCAGAGAAGTCTTTTTGTGGCTGGGCCAAGGAGTTTGTCCATGCCTGTGCCTCCACTGTGGAGACTGGGGACCACAGAGGTGTTTAACTCAGGATGGAAGAGGTTGTGTTGGTTTTTTGGGGGTGGGGGTTGTGTGTTTTTTTAATTGCTACATCTCCATCCTAACAGATGTGGGAGCCTTTATCTCAGAGAGACCCAGATTCTGCTTATCCCCCCCTTTTAAGCAAGTGAATAGCCTCTTTTGTAGGCAGGGAACATCTGTTACATCCACTGGAATCAGGCCTGAAGGATGAATTGTGAGAGATGGCCAAGCTGAATTAGCAGCTTGCCGCTGCCAAGCTGGGGACTCTGCCCAGCCCCATCCAGCCCAGTCAGAGCCTTGGCTGAGCCCGCTCAGCTCGCTAAGCCTTCTCCTGAAAATCCCCCTAAAACTAAATCACTGATGTGTTCTGATGTTGTCTGTGGTAAGGCAGGGGCTGTGCAGCTCCGACAGAAGGACTGGTTGTGGTGGTGGCACGGTGCTGCTTCAAAACCAGTGCTTCCTCTGCTCTTGGTTTGCCTGCAGCCTCCCAGCGATTCACCCATTTGGGCTGGCACGTAAGGGCAGCCTCCAGGCTGCCTTCTGTCCGCTGTGTTTCACAGGCTGTGCAGCCTTCCCTTGGAGGAGAGCGTCAGGCTGGCCAAGTCCTCTTCCGCCTGTCATCCCCGTGCCCCCAGCCCACCCTGCTGCCCAGCTCCTCCTGCTCAAGCCCATGCCGTGGGTGCTCCCTCCTCCGCTATTCCCTGGGTGCCCTTTCCAGCACTCTCAGTGCGTGGCCCCCTCTTACAGCTATACCCTTTCTCTTCTGTCTGGGAGGAGAGCACAGCTGACCTCTTCCACTAGCTGCCCCTGCACTGTGGCTTCTAATTCCAAGTCTTCTTCTGACCCCTCTCTTGCTTGTCACTCTGACCCACACTGTAATCAACCACCCTTCCCCGTTTCCAAATAACCACACAGCTCAGCGTGTTCTGCAGTGCTAGTAAGACAGCCCCGGGTCGAGGAGCATTTCCTTGGCAGGTGGCTTCTCGCAGGCTTGTTGCTTGCGTGCTGTGCCACTTAGAGAGGCAGCCAAGGGCCCCCCACGCTCCAGCTTTTAGCACCAGCACGAGGTGTGAGACAGTCCTTGCCATGGGAGGTTCCTGTGAAACAGAAGAAGGCATATTAGAGTCACAGGCCAGGAGCTCATGTCAGGGCTGAGCTCCGGACCTGACACGCAAAATACATCCATGCCGTTGTCAGTAGACACCCAGTCCCAGACCTGCTCCCTGTCTCAGCATTGAAATGGGCTGTGTGGGCCAGGTGGGAGGGCTGGGGGGCTCCGTGCCCATTCCTGGGGCACAGCAGGAGGTTTCCCAGGCCAGTCCTGTCCCAGGAGGCCCAGGGAGCTGCGTGCTGCCCACTGATGCTCTCCTTGCCTTTTGCTCTCGCAGAACAAAGTCAATTTTGTTGATGACAGTTTCCACCCTGGGCCTAAGTCTGTGGGGTTCCCGGAAGGCGACAGTGTGCAGCAGAGGGTGAAACAGTGGCTGCGACCCCACGAAATCAACTGTAGCATCTTCAAGGACCGATCGGTGAAGTGGTCAGTGTTTCGCACACCCAGGCCCTCGGATATCCTGCAGGGACTGCTGGGAAACTGCTGGTAAGGGGGAGCAAGCTGGACTGACACCCTCCTGTCCCTTCCTACTGCCCTCCCTGCTTCCTCCAGCTCCAGATCAGGCCCCTCAGCCCTACTCAAACCCGTTTGTACCCCCAGGCATGTGCCCCATCCTCTGCCTCACCCCTTCCCCGGCAGCTGCTGAGCACGGGCCCTGGAACTGCAGGGCCAGGCAGTGCCCGCTGCCAGCCTGTGCCCCGCTGGGACCATCCCATCGTTGGTCCTGTCCCGTCCCACCGGCAGGTTCCTCAGTGCCCTGGCCGTGCTGGCCGAGCGGCCGGAGCTGGTGGAGAGGGTGATGATCACCAGGACGCTGTGCCCCGAGGGTGCCTACCAGGTGCGGCTCTGCAAGGATGGCACGTGGACCACGGTGCTGGTGGATGACATGCTGCCATGCGATGAGTGCGGGTACCTCCTCTTCTCACAGGTCAGCAGCCCTCAGGGGTACAGGTGCCGGGAGGGGGCGGGCAGTGCTCCAGGGGGCGGGGGAGGCTTGTCCCCAGCTCTCCCAGGAGAGGAACGATGGAGGCAGTGGGAAGAGCTACTGCTGTGAGGTATTTGCAGCTCAGAACCCTGCTTTCTGCTGCTCCCTCAAGGCAGCTGGACTCTTTGAGGCAATATCATAGAATGGGTTGGGTTGGGTTGCGTTGGGAGGGACCTTAAAGATCATCTGGCTCCAACCCCCCTGCCATGGTCAGGGACACCTCCCTCTAGACCAGGCTGCTCAAAGCCCCATCCAACCTGGCCTTGAACACATCCAGGGATGGAGCTTCCACAGCTTCCCTGGGCAACCTGTGCCAGTGTCTCACCACCCTCACAGTGAAGAGCTTCATAATTTCCAATCTTAAACTGAAACGGTGTATATTTTAACTGTAAATCTCTGTCCACTTAGGCCCCTTTTGGAATATATATTTATTTTATATATGGGAAGCCGTCCTTATTCTTCACAGGAAAAGAAAAATATTTTAATCTGTGTGTTCTGTGCTGCAAGGGACTGAAGGAATACTGTTTTCTTCCTCTGTGGGGAGATCTGGCAGCTTGGCTTTGGCCAGGAGGGACTGTGGAGAGGGAAGGGAATCACACAACAAATCAGCCTGTTTTGAGCCAGTGCTTGGCTGCTTTGAGCACACTTGGGTGTCATCTGCTGGGATTAACAAAGCTCCTTCAGCTGCTTTGGAACATCACCACACATTCTGCCCTGCCTTGCCTGCCAGGCCCAGGGGCACTTGCTGGGATCATGTCCATGAAGGAGACTGAGAACGTCTTCATTGAAACTCAGGCAGCAAAGTCTGCCAAACAAAACAGTGCCACTGTCAGGAGAAGACAGGGACCCAGGCTGACTTTGTTCTGCAAATCCCAGAATCCCAGCATGGTTTGGGTTGGAAGGAACCTCTGGAGATCATCTCATCCAACCCCCCTACTCCAGCAGGGTCACCCAGCGCAGAGGGCCCAGGATTGCATTGTCCAGGCAGGTTTGGAATCTCTCCAGAGAAGGAGACTCCACAACCTCTCTGGGCAGCCTGGGCCAAGCTCCAATACCCTCACAGGAAAGAAGTTTCTCCTCCTGTTCAAATGGAACCTCCTGAGTTCCAGTTTGTGCCCATTTCCCCTTGTCCTTTTGCTGGGCACCACTAACAAGAGTCTGGCCCCATCCTCTTGCCTCCCATGGGCCCTTTAGCCTATTGATCAGCATTGATCAGATCCCCTTTCCATCTTCTCCTGCTGAACATCCCCAGAGCTCTAAGCTTTTACTTGTCACAGAGTTGCTCCAGTCCCTTCAGCACCTTCATAGCCTCCTCTGGACTCTCTCCAGTGGTTCCTTGTCTCTCTTGAACTGGGGAGCCCAGAACTGGACCCAGTACTCAGAGGTGGCCTCAGTAGGGCAGAGCGGGGGGGCAGGAGAAACTCCCTTGACCTGCTGGACACACTCTTCCAAATGAACCCCAGGAGACCATCGGCGTCTTGGCCACGAGAGCCCAATGCTGGCTCATAGGCAACTTGTTGTCCACTGGCACTCTCAGGTCCTTCTTCACAGAGCTGCTTCCCAGCAGGTCAATCCCTCCCCTGTACTGGTGCAGGGGCTTAATCCTCCTTAGGGGCAGGACTCTACATGTGCCCTTGCTGAACATCATGAGGTTCCTCTCCAAGTCCTCTAGTTTTAAATACACACAACCCCAGACTGCAGCACATGTAAGATGTCAGGACATGACTCTGGCTGGGGAAATGGAGCCTGAAGATCCATACTTGGGGAAGCTTAAATTCCATACAGCTTGAGTGGGCTCAGTAGCCTGTGGCCTCTGCAGCATGGATGTGTCCCAGTCCAGGGGCAAATGCTTATTGTGTCAGAGCTAATGGTCTCTGTGGGCAACAGCCCTGACAGTGCTGGCTTCTGAGCCCTGCTTTCCCCCAGCTCTGGGGCTTCCTGTGCTGCAGGCACAGGTCTGGCAGTGGTGAGCATGGGCTGCCTGGCCTCAGCAGGGTGGGTGACACTGAGTGGGGCAAAATGGTTGCCAGCACTGCTGGAAGCTGGTCCTGTGAAGAAGAAACTTTGGAGAGAAGAAGGAGTCTATGTCTATATTTTGCCTCTTCAGCAGACAGAGAGGCTGGAGATGTTGTTCTTCATTTTCAGCAGAAGATTTACCTGTCTTGTTTTGTTGTTGTTTTTTTTTCCTTTCTGTCCATCTTTCCTCTTTTACAAATTTCAAGTTTACTTTTTTTGGTTTTAAGCTTGAAGGTTTTCACATGGGCTGGGTTTGCCTTGCCTTGCCTTTGTTTCCAGGGTTATCTGAGTCATTACAAGATTTTTCTGCTGAGTGTTGAGCCATGTGAGCTAGATGTGGGGGCTGCAAAAGGCGAACCAGAGAGTTCTAAAAATGAAGGGAGATCAGGCTCTTATCTGAGCTCCCTGGCTGCGGCTCAGGCAGAAATAAACAACATGGATTTTGTTGAGCAAGGGACTCAAAAGCCAGTGAAATGCTCTGTAAGCTTTCCTTATCCATCCAAAAGGAATCTTCACTGCCCTGCTTTCCTCTCCCAGCTCTCGGCTGCCACCTGTGAGCCGCACGCAGTCACAGTACCGGCGCTTTCCCCTGCTGCCCGACAAACACTGGCAACTGAGCCCAAGCTGCTGGGGACACAGAGGCCACCAAATGTTCCCCTGCCCTCTGTCCTTGTAGTCCTGGCTGCAGGCAGGGCTGGGACAGAGGCATCTTCCCCCAGCCTCAACATGCCTGAGACAAGATGCCCGTGCTCGATGGAGGCTTTGCACACCTTGGGGTGCATTCATGCAGCTTCTACCTTTCTTTCCAAAGCCATCATCAGCTTTGTGGTGCCAAGAGCAACAGCCTGGCACCAGAGCAAAGTGACTTCAGGGAGAGTTTCACCCCCTCCTCAAAACTTGCATCAGGTAATTGCATCCTGCCTCTGTCTCTGGGCTGGAGTCAAGGACTTGGCCCATCTGCCTGGGAGCTTCTAGAGCTTGTCATTGGAACAGTGTCTCTGTGCCATGGGTGAAATTTAATCAGCCCCACAGCCATGTGTGCTCTAGTCATCCTCCTCCGCCAAAGGTGTGTTGGGTTTGGTTTGCAGTGGCATGTGAGTGAAAGGCAGCTGTTCCAGATGTGCTTGATATCCTTCTCAGTCCTGAAACCTTTCTAGATCCAGGTTGAAGTAGAAGGAAGGGACTATTAGATTGCAAGGTGGATACCTGCCCCGCCAGCCTGGCTTCCTGGGCACCCTAGGGGGCAGCTCCAGTGGCATCGGGTCCTCTTGGATGTTCACGCCAGGACATTTTCCCAAGGGGAATTGAACGTGCAAACAAAACGCTGAGCGGGTAATGAGCGGGGACAAGCTGCTGGTGGCTCGGCCTTGCTGCTCCTGCCTCTCCATCTCCCACCGCAGCGGAAGGGCTGGCAGGGGGGTGAGAGGGGCTTCGTCTCGTCTGCACACACTGCCATTGCTTTCCCGCCTCCTGCGGGGGTTCGTGACGTGTCTCTCCCTCTTTCCACAGGCCCAGAGGAAGCAGCTGTGGGTCGCCCTCATTGAGAAGGCGTTGGCCAAACTTCATGGTTCGTACTTTGCCCTCCAGGCCGGGCGCGCTATTGAAGGCCTGGCTACACTAACGGGTGCCCCCTGCGAGAGCCTGATGCTGCAGGTCAGCTCCACTAACCCTCGCGAGGAGCCCATTGACACTGACCTCATCTGGGCCAAAATGCTGAGTTCTAAGGAGGCTGGGTAAGACAAGGCAGGAGGACGCTGTGGCAGGAGCAAGAACGCTCGGAGAGGGGGGAGGGGGGGGCCATTTGTGTTTATAGAGGCTCAGAGAAGAGGGGCTAGTGCGTTGCCTACTCTGGAGTCCACAACCTCTGGCACTCATCTGGAGCACTGGTGCAACTCCCCTTCTAAGCTCTGACAAATTATTTCTCCTTTGGTTCATTTTCCTATGAAAGTAAACCCCTGGTGAACTTCCCTGTATGCATTTCCTGCTGTCAGACATGGCTGGCGCTGAGCCTGCTTGCTTTGCTTTGAGGTTTTTATATTGTTAAATGCTTGACCCTGCACGTGTCTCCCACATGTACATGGCAACTTCACTGGCCATGCCTGGCCATGACTGTAGGCAGTCTATAGATACCTAGCCATGACTATAGGCAGTCTATAGATACCTGTCCATGACTATAGGCAGCCTATAGCAGACAAAGGCACAGCAAAGGCCTCGAGCTCATCTTTCTGTGGGAGGAGCAGGAGGGCACTTAGCTGGGCTGAGGGCAGGGCTGCTCCTGCTAGTCTGCAGCATGGGAACACAGGAGGCTGATAGGTCCCTGCCAGCCAGGCTGGTGCTGACCTCTCACCCCGCGCAACTTGTCCTCACCCCTGCAGAGCAGGCTGGAGCTGCCTGCCAAGTGCAGGTGCCTTTCAGGAGACAGGCAGGACCCCAGGGACTGGCAGAAAACAGAGGAGGTTTGGGCAAAGCTCTGCCGTGTGTGGACGCAGCTTTCAGCCCTGCAGGTGAGGGCACTGCTCAGGGAAACTCACTGCTGAGCCTGGGCTCAAGCTGTGCATGTGAGCAGGTGGAGGGAGCTCACTGCTGCCCAGGCAGAGCTCTGGAGCTGGGACACTGCTCTGGGCAGGTTTTTGCAGACAGGGGATATCCAGGAGCCTCCTGGCGGGCTCTGTCCCATGCCTCAGGCGGTAGGGACGAGCCTCCCCCCCCATTTCTGGCCTGCCAGGACACTGAGGCTTTTGCTGTCCCCTGTACAGGTTCCTCATGGGTGCATCCTGTGGCGGAGGCAACATGAAAGTGGATGATGTGGCCTATGAGAGCATGGGTCTGCGTCCACGGCATGCCTACTCCATCCTGGACGTGCGGGACGTCCAAGGCTTCAGGTGAGTTCAGGGTGGAGGCTGGTATGGTACAGCAGACACTCCTGCCAGCAGCCTGAGCAGAGACCCTGGGGACAGGTAATTGAGTGCACACTGGAGAGTTGCAGAGCTGTGGGATGAGTGCATCTGAGGCCATTAGGCAAATTATTACTAGGATGCTTTGAGAGCTTTGAAAAGCAGAGACAGAAGAGATGTGGTGCATTCTGCAGAGGTGGGAGAGCATCTCAGAGGTGATCTTCCTTGTGTTGTTCTTCGTCTTGGGCCTCTGACACCTTTTTTCTCCTTCCCCCAGGTTACTGAGGCTCCGAAACCCCTGGGGCCGCTTCTCCTGGAATGGCAGCTGGTCGGACGAGTGGCCGCACTGGCCGGCTCCCCTGCGTCACGACCTGATGCCCCATGGCAGCAGCGAGGGTGTCTTCTGGATGGAGTACAGTGACTTCATCAAGTACGGTAGTGCCCAAGAGGCAGAGGCTGTGGGGTGGGAAGACAGGTAGGGGACAGAAAATGGGACAGGGGGGACATGGGCATCCCCAGAGGGTTGCAGGTGACCTGCCGGCGCCTGCTGCTCCCAGCTGTGTGAGCTGCACTGTGTGGGGGTGTGGGACAGGGCAGTGCACCCACAGAGGACACCACCAGGGCCGAGCCCATCTTCCTCTGTACTGGGCACTGGGAAGGACACACCTCAAATCCTGGTTCAGTTTTGGGCCCCTTGCTCAAAGGAGCTGAAGCATGTCCAGAGAAGGGCAACAAAACTGGGGAAGGGTCTAGAGCACAAGTCTGGTGAGGAATGGCTGAGGGACCTGGCGTTGTTCAGCCTGGAGAAAAGGAGGCTCAGGGGAGACCTCCTTGCTCTTGACAGCTCCCTGACAGGAAGTTGGATCCAGGTGGGATTGGTCTCTTCTTTTAAGGAACAAGCATCAGGACAAGAGGAAATGGTCTCCAATTACACCAAGGGAGGTTTAGGTTGGATCTGAGGAATGATTTCTTCCCCACAAGGGTTGTCAAGGCCTGGCCCAGGCTGCCCAGGGCAGTGGTGGAGTCTCCGTGATCCCTGGAGGGGTTTCCAAGCTGTGGAGATGTGGTGCTGAGGGACATGGTTTAGTGGTGACCTGGCAGTGCTGGGTTAATGGTTGGACTTGATGATCTTAAAGGTCTTTTCCAACCAAAACAATTTCATGATTCCCCGCAGGTACTTTGACTCTGTGGATATCTGCAAGCTCCATTCAGACTGGCACGAGGTGCGTGTGCAGGGCATGTTCCCCAACAAGGCCAACGGGCCAGTGACAGTGACATCACTGACAGTGTTGGAGCGTGCTGCCCTCGAGTTTGCCCTCTTCCAGGAGGGCAGCAGGTGAGCTGGGCAGTGCAGGGGCTACAGGCAGTGACCCACACCCAGAGGGAATCCCAGTCACATCGTCCTCTTGCCCCATCCCATCCTGCAGGATCACAGAGCTCAGGGATGGACCCCCATCACCATTGCTCCAGTTCTCAGGATCTGCTCATGTTTTAGCCAAGCCCTGAACATGCACTGGTAGCTGTGGCTGGATGCTTGGGACAGCAGGAGGACTTCTCCTCTGGATCTGCCGTCCTGCCCATGTCCTCCACAGGCTCTGCAGGGCTGTGCTCAGGTGATGTGTGACCCTTCTTCCCTCCTGGCGCAGGCGGTCGGACACGGTGGACAGCCATTTGTTGGATCTGTGCATCATGGTTTTCCGGGCCACCTTCACCAGCGGGAACAAACTGAGCCTGGGCCGGCTGATGGCTCACAGCAAACGAGCTGTCAAGAAGTTTGTCAACTGCGACGTCATGCTGGAGCCGGGCGAGTACGCTGTCGTCTGCTGTGCCTTCAACCACTGGAACGCTGCCCTGGCAGGCCCCAGCCCTGCCACCGCCCAGGGTAAGGGGCTGTGCTGCCTTCCCCACCGCCCTACTGGAGGAGACCCTGGGGGATAGAGGTGGCAAAGCCCTTGATCTTCATCATGGGTACCTTGTTGGGGGTGGAGGTTGTCTGCATGCACAGCACCCCAGCAGCTCACTGCTCCCGGGGATTGTGGATGTGGTGACAGTCTCACTAACACCCACCCCCCTTCCTCCATGTGTCTCCGCAGCATCCAGTCCCACCAGCAGCCGACCAGCTACTGATTATTCCAGCTATATCCTGGCTATCTACAGCTCCCGCCTGGTGATGGTGGAGCAGGTAGAGGCACAGCCCACCACGCTGGCAGACGCCATCATCCTGCTCACCGAGAACAAGGGCGAGCGCCATGAGGTGGGTGAGGGTGGCACGGGGCAGTTACTGCCCTTCCCTGGATGGGGCTGATGCTGCCAGTGAGAGCCTGCATCCTGCCTCTGCTGTGTCCTCCTCAGTCAGGCAGGGCTGTGCCAGCTCTGGTTGTCCCCTCCTGCTCCATGGATGCTCCTCGCTTTGCTCCCTGGGGCAGTGTGGGATTCCCCAGCGGGTGGGCAGCCCTTGGCTGGAGGTGGAAGACGCTGGTCCAGGGACTGAGACTCAGAGGCAGGAGTGCCCAGAAGTGTCACACCCCTGACTTGCTCTTTGCCCCAGGGCCGCGAGGGGATGACCTGCTACTACTTGACACACGGCTGGGCAGGGCTGATTGTGGTGGTGGAGAACAGGCACCCCAAGTCCTACCTGCACGTCCAGTGCGATTGCACCGACAGCTTCAACGTCGTCTCCACACGTGGCAGCCTCAAAACGCAGGACAGCGTCCCCCCCCTGCACAGGTCTGGGGTAGGCAGGGCTGGGGTGGTGGGGGCTGGCAGGGAGGGCTGGGCAGAGGATGGGCACTGGGCAGGGGCAGAGGCAGCTGCCCCATCTCTGAGCCCGTTGCTCTCCTCTCCTCACAGGCAGGTGCTGGTGATCCTCTCCCAGCTGGAGGGTAACGCTGGCTTCTCCATCACCCACCGCCTGGCACACCGCAAAGCCACCCAGGCCTTTCTCAATGACTGGATGTCAACGAAGGGCACCCACAATCCGCTGCTCACGCCCGAGGTCGCCGGGCTCCATGGCCCTCGGCCCCTATGACGAAGAGCCTCCCTCTCCCCACTCCGCTCCCCCTTCTTTTTGCCGAGCCTCTGGCCCAGGGTCTCCCCCCCGAGTGGTCAGCACTGAGCCGTGGGGCTGAGCCATGGGGCAGAGCCAGAGCATCACACCCAGCACTTTGCCCTGCGCTGCAGGGTCAGGGCAAGCTCTCAGGGCCAGGACCAGTTCTGCCCACTGGCCTCCTGCCCTGGCCCTGCCGGCCCCCCCCCATGCACTTTAAAAGGAGCGTCTGAGGGTACAGGGCCATCTCAGGATCCCACCTGCCCCGTACCCGTGCTGGGGCTGGTGCCCTCAGCCTGTGCCGGGCGGCTGCGGGAGATGGGGGGCTGGAGGTTGCTGTCAAGACCCTTCCCAGGCACCACGCTCAGGACTCTGCCCCCTCCCGCAGTGCCAGGTCCCTGGCGCTGCAAAAAAAAAAGAATATACCTCTGACGTCTGTCCATCTGTGTGACCCTCCGTCTGTCCCTGGGCCCTTCCTACTGTCTTGTTTCATCCCATCATCTGCTGCCAGGACTGAGGTGGCACCAAGGTACCGCAGCCAGGTCAGGGGGTGCCAGGGTCACCCTTGCCACAGTGCCACCCATGCTGGGGGCTCGAGGCAGGGAGCCGACGCAGCGTCTGGACCTCCCCACCCACCTCACCTGTCCCCAGTGCCCAGGGCTGGGGAGAAGGTGCCGGGTTGTTTGAGGAAGCTGCTGCCAAGGGGTTCCCACCACACCTCGGGGTGACATGCTGCGGTGTGTCCTCCAGCACTGCTTCAGGGCAGGGTGCGGGGCCATAGGGCGATGCCTGGGGGGATGCTGCGGCAGCAGAGGCCCCCTCCACTCGTCACACAAGTGTTACTATGCAAAGGCGGCCGCTGAGAGCAGTGCCTGGAGAGAAGCCATGAGTCCTGCGCTGGGCTCAGCCCCTCAGGCACTGCCCTGCTTGGGGAGTGAGGAGTGAAGGGCAGCAGGTACAGACCTGGGCTCCGGGGAGCACCTCCTGTGGCTTTACCATATTGTCATGTGCTTGGGGGGGCAGGTGATTTTTGTGGGGAGAAAGCAACGAGTCCCATCCTTCAGAGCCCGAGTCCTGTGTGGAAGGTGGTGAGTACAAGGTGAAGCCTCCCAGGAGCCCCAGGGTGCCGCTGGCCCCAGCGGGTGCTCTGGGAGGGGCTGCCCCCCACAGTTGCATCATGGCTCTCTGGCTTGGCGCGGCCATGCGTGCGTGTGTGTGTGTGTCCGTGTGTATGTGTTTTGGGGGTCCCTGGCATTACCCTCCCCTTCCCAAGCTGTGTGCACCTGCAGCTTGCTGGGGGGGTCAATGGGAGATGCTGGGACTGTGCTGGGGGGCAGCCTGCACCCCAAACCCTGTGCCAGCATCGGGGCTGGGCAGGGGGCTGGGGGGTTTGCCCAGCGTGTCCCCGTCTGTCACCCCGGGGGTGTGGGGAGGTGGACTGCCCTGGCACCTTCCCAGCCCCCCTGGCTGGGGCTGCTGAGCCAAGCTCTGTTTGTATTTTTGTTTGTTGATCTGTTTTCTCTTCTCCCTGCTCCTTCCTCCTCGGGGTGGTTTGTCCTTCACTCTTTTTTTCCCCTCTCTGTCTTTCTGAGCTGTGAATATTTTTAACCCTGTAAATACTGTCCAGCTCTTACAAAACATAGGATATTTTATCAATTGTAAATCAGATCAGTACTCCCTGTATGATATGAATTATCCATGGGTGGTTTTCAAACTCAGGTTCTGATGGACCAAATAAAGTTTTGTTTTTTACTGAAGCTGGTTTCCCTGGGCTGCGGCTCTGCAGGGAGGGTTGGGGGGGGAAGGAGGGGTGGCCGGTGCTCTGCTCTGAGGTTTTGGTGTCCAAGTAATGAGCCTTGAAGCCATTTCCAGGGAGCAGGGGCCCCCTGGAAGTAGAAAGCAGAGCACAAAATCCCAGTGAATTTGAGTTTCAAGTTTTTTCCATTGTGCTTCAGGGTGCAGGGGCTGAGAAGGGCAGCACGGGGGGAGAAGAAAGGGGCGAAAATAAAGCGAAATTCTATAACTCCTGTAGAGCGAGGGTTGGGCAAGGCTCTGCCGCGGCCGGGAGAGGGCAGACACTGCCCGCACGCTGCCCGCCCTGCCCACACGCTGCCGGCTCTGACCACACACTGCCCGCACACTGCCCACCCTGCCC